>NTHP01000175.1:374392-428928 GCA_003416845.1 Oplegnathus fasciatus | reverse complement strand
TAATCAAAAAATCAAAAAGTTATACTACATATCGTGATAATTTGTTAAAGCCTCTGTGTGAAGATTTAAATTTTACTGACTTGAGTGACTCATAATGGCAGTATCAAATTAGACACCGTGCCAGACAGCAATGTGCACAGCTACCACTCATCACTCACATAAAGACTGCACCAATTTAAAAAGGGATTGTCTCATTTTTTTTACAAAACCTTTTTACATTAGACGAATCACAACGATGATGAAATCACAAAAATTCTAGAGACTTAACTCACTTCTGCTTAAAGCCACTGTGTGGCAATGCTGTCTGCCACTGTGTCATTTTTCAGGGTGCCATTAGGAGCCGGCAAAGGCCTGTATTTTCACATTTTACGAATACTGGCTTTAATAAGTTACCAAACTGACTGTGCAGAATAAGTTCACAAAGGAAATCTGCAAGAATTTGAGGCTCAGACGGGTGGAATGATAGAAAAGTAAAAGGTACTTATCTGTTTTAAAAGTTGGTTGATTGTTTATCGCCTACATTAATAAGAGACAAAATTACATGTATATTCAGAAAAAAGTAATATTCAGGGTACTTACATTCAGCACTTGACATGGTAGATGTTGAACCTGTAGTTTTAGACACTGGATCTGTGGTTGTAACATCTGGTCCTGCAGCACAAGAAGTAGTAGTAGTAGTCGTACCAGTAGTGACAACAGGAGGCGGTAGACCAGGACAGGTGTAGCTGCTGTCAGCATCCAGCCCACTGGAGGTGAACTGGACAAAACCTGGCTTATCAGAACTGATGTGGGAGTTGATCCAGGACTGGTAACGGGACACTCTGGAGTAGACTCCGGGCAGATTGGGCCGAGCACAGCCAAAACCAAAACTAACAATTCCAGACTGGACCCAGATGGAGCCCTGTTGGCTCACCATTGGACCTCCTGAGTCACCCTGTGTGTTGGACAAAAAGAAATTAAAACTCACTGCTTTACAAAGTGATTTTAGACTGTGAATGACTGTCTGAAAATAAGGAAAATAGATGATTTATACCTGACATGAGTCTTTGCCTCCTGCCAGAACACCAGCACAGATCATGTTGTCTGTGACTGTACCGACTCCATTGAGACAGTTACACTGTCTGTTTCCCAGAACTGGCACCTCCACTTCTTGCAGAGTTTCAGGGAACGGTAATGACACTGAGGAGAAACAAGAAGAGAGACAATTCACACATCCACCTGCTGTTTATATGACACTCAAACTAAAGTATGTTTCAGCAACAAGCAGACTCACCTCCCTCCTTGACTGCGCCCCAGCCAGTGACCCAGCTATCAGTACCGTTGTTGAACACACTGTCACTGGAGGCCAGACACACAGGTCTGATGTAGTCTGTGAATTTGACTGGTGAGGAGAGTCTGAGCAGAGCAATGTCGTTGTCGCTGGTGTCACTGTCATAGTTTGGATGCAAAATGATTCTGGCAACAGTTCTGGACACTTCGTTTGGGTTTTTGCCCTGCAGGTTCTGACGACCGAGAGAAACCTGCCATCCAGACGTACTTGTACTGAAGGAAGAATGACAGGAATACATTGGTTTTAGGAAGAACGTGGAATACAAGCATTGCAAAACTATAGACTGAGATACAGTAAAATTCAATCAATGTTACATTACAGTTACCCACCTGGAGAAGCAGTGAGCAGCAGACATCACCCACTCTCTGTTGATGAGGGAACCACCACAAACATGGCCGCCAAATCTCTGCAGACTAACCTGCCAGGGCCAACTTCCTGCTGGAGCATCTTCACCTCCAACTATCCTGGTGTCCAGGGTAGTGATGCCACACACTGAAAGAAATGTGATGCAAAAAGTCAATCTTAAATGAAACATGTTGACCCATACACACAAAAATAATCAAAGTTACTGAAACTATACATGAGGTCTGGTGAAGCACTAATAACAAACATATTATTAAGTAATTTAAAAATCTAATATTTANNAAGCATTGCAAAACTATAGACTGAGATACAGTAAAATTCAATCAATGTTACATTACAGTTACCCACCTGGAGAAGCAGTGAGCAGCAGACATCACCCACTCTCTGTTGATGAGGGAACCACCACAAACATGGCCGCCAAATCTCTGCAGACTAACCTGCCAGGGCCAACTTCCAGCTGGAGCATCTTCACCTCCAACTATCCTGGTGTTGAGTGGAACAGTGCCACATACTAGAAAAGAGATCAGTAGGGCTAGACTTCAGGAGACTTTTCAGGTTACCACTGGGATAAAATGTTTTGAAGTCAATAAATCCCATTATAACTGAAATTTGAAAACGTCAAGGAAATATAGATGCAATATCTAATCTACAGATTTAAACAGATATCAAACGTTTTCAACTCACCATCAAGCTGAGCATGTGATTCTGGGAAAGAGACAACACAAATGGGTTAGTCATATCACTCTGAGTGGTGTGTCTTTTTCCAGGCAAACAGCGAAAAATAATGGAAGAGATTATGTTCCCCTTGATGCACAAAAACAACACAGAGAGTTGGCTTCTGTGTTTTTATGCAATCCGTCTCCCATCTTATCAATTGTATACTCTGGGTCTAACATGTCCCCATTATAAAGGTTATATAAGGTGTAAGTAAGGGCTATATTAGTTGTTAATGAATCATGTACTAATGCTTTATAGATCAGTTAAACATCATTAATAAGAATAACTTTTGGGCTTCCAGGTCATTAAAATGATCTTCAGCTGTAGTTAAGAAAAAGTTTGTAAACCAATGAAATACTCATAATTTTTTCATTTTCTCATAAGCCAACAGCAAAGGTTATTCAGTCATCTGCAATTATAGATGTTAATTAGTCTTTAATAAAGGGTTCTTGAATACATTTCTGTCCTGATTTCTGCCCAGAAGGTTAGTGGTTTTGTATTCGAGGGATTTTCCTGATGAACATAAGAGCTAAAAAGACAAATCAAATGTCCTGCTGGATAAACCAGCCACAACCTGGAAACACTAGAGTTGTTCTCATTAATGGCTTCTGGTGGATCTCTCCAGCATTAGTAACAGATTCAGTTATAATTAATAAAGCCCTCATTTACAACTTATAATCCTTTATAAAGAGTGCCTCATTAGAAAGCGGTATTTTTTTTTTGTTGAATTATAATCACATTCTTTGATGCATTGAAAAAAAAAATAGTGATTCATTACATTTGCATCAACTGATGGTACTTGTAAAAGTACATATTTAAAAAGCTATAAAATAACAATTTAATGCACCAGTATCCCTAAATCTGAGTGCCATCTTGTAACTTTGTACACATTTTTTTTTGTTTCTTTTGAACCATTACTTTGTCCCTATAATTTTATCTTGTTTGTCTTACATCCATTTATGCACGCTTCAATCAATTAAAAAGAACATACCATCTAGTTCATAGAGCAGCATGTTACGTGTTATACAGTCTCAGCAGCTGAATGAGTAGCGTCTGTCAGTCTCCATGGTGACAGATGTTTCCCGTTTATAAATTAAATACAACTGTCTTTAAATTAAAATAATCATGAGATTATATGGCATGAGATAGAAAGGTACATTAAGACAAAGCCTAAATAAGAGCCTTGAATCTACTTAAATAATAATTACTATTTTTTTAATAGTTTTTAGAAAAAAAAGCAAACAAAAATCACATAAATAGCAACTACTGATGCTAAATAAACTCTGACATGTTCAAACCCAATAAAAAAAATAGTAGTAGTAAAAGTCACATTAATAGCCAGGTAGAAAAAAGTAAACTCTTCTCTTCTAAGTAGGCCTTCCCTTGTATTTCAAACTATTTTGCCAGCATCTGCAGTGACTTACCTGCAGGTAAAAGGCTCGCCAGAGTCAATACGCAGATCCACTTCCTCAAAGCCATGGTGTGACTGCAAAGTCCTTGTTTGTCACTCTTTATAGGCCTGGTTTGACCCGTCACAACGCCATAAGGTGTGCCCCTCCCATGAGGCACCCCACATACTAATATCCAATAAGTTGAACAGTTTCCTTGTTCCTTTTGCTTAATTTTTTTGGGGGGGAGACTACAGCAATCCAGTAATGTCATTTCATACGTACACAGCTGAGAGGCCACTGTCCTAACTATATATCTGGAATAAAACTTGATTATGAGAACTGCCTCTTTCACAGTCAAAGCAGAGCTCAATAGAGCTCTATTGTTGCATGAATATTTAGGCTGGCCTTCACTTCTTCTGTGTCCCCATCAAAGGTGTGGACAAACCAGTCCCATGGTTGATAAACAGCCAAGCAGTGGAGCAAAACACCTCCTGGTTATGTCACTGGTGTCTTGCAGACTTGTTATTTTCATGCCGATGTGACAGGACGTAATATTCAGGCTTCTCGTGACACTTATTTATGACTCATTATTTAAAAATACATATATTACTAAAGATTAAATTGCATATATCTACTGTATAATGTCAGTTGATTGAATTAGTAATGCATGATTTCATTTTGGTTGCTGAGTAATCTGATGAAATCTATTCTCAATTGATAACATAAACCACTGGCATCATTAATCATAATAACTAAGTAGATAACAATTATCAGACAGGGGTTATTGGGGTTTGTTGGGCAGGAAGTGTGGATCAGGTGCATCATCGAATAAGCACGTCATTCACAGATAAACTGAAACATTTCCACCACCACCTTTACACTACAACTCATCACTGATACTGTAACTACTGTACTCCTCTTTCAGCGCAATTACAAAAAAAGAAAATCTCAACAAAGGTGAGGAGTTTAACCAGAGTGATGAATGGCTCTCGCTGACATGTTGATGACATGGTTCACGTAACACAAAAACAAAACTACGCAGGTACCTATACATCCATGCAATAGCAGCAACCTTTACACCTCATCCATCATTTTCTGTACTTTCCTAAAGAGAAAATATGCATTTTGACAGTGAGGAGAAAGACCTTTTCAAATGCAGTTATATAACATTTCAAAACAACACAGCATGTTTTTTGCTTGGTTAATATTTTTCTACCATTGTTCTCAGTGAAACTTGGATTAACTTTGTGCTCGTTGAGTCTCATGCTAGGACAGTCGAGCCTCCAATGACAGAAAAAAATGCACAATACACTTTATTTTAATATATATGATACGATAACTTCTGCTACTGTTAATAAGAATCAGAGTGTTGCCTACTAAAGTGGCATTATATGTATATTTTATGGTTGTAAGTAAAAAAAATCTAAGTTTGAATGCTTTCCAACTGTAATGATTGCATGGTCAAATATAATTGTAGTTAGTTAGTCATTATTTGAATTATTGCACGGGGATTCATTTTTTCTTTCGGTCTCATTAAGACACTAGCAACACTCAAAGCATGATTTGATCTCACACTTTTTCTTGTCCAAAAAAAGAGAATTGACTGAACTCAAAACCAAGTTTGGGTCCTGGTAACAATATATGTTTATCATATGGAACTGTGGTGATAAGCATCTACACTGCAGAATTGATACTGGCTCACTGAAGGAAGTGATAAAACAAAAAGGTGAAGAAGTCTGTGATTCTAGCTGTGACTTTGCAGAGAACGGACTACCAAAAAAAAAAACAATTTTGCTAAATGTGATATTTACTGTGTGTAACTCTCCTGATCTCACATGTTATGATCTATCACAAAAGCTAATGTTTTCACAGTTTTTTTTAAAAGAGATTTGTGCATTCACACATTAAATGAAGGAAGTTCAGGACATGTCTTACTAAGCAAATCATGCTAAAATCAAAATGATCTTTCCTTAATCATCCATTGATCCTTGGGTCATCATTTTTTAAAGAGAAGCAGCCTTGTCATGGTGGCCTGAGGGATCAAATGTGACAACTGACCGAGTCTCTGGTTATTAAGAATCAACTCAATTTTGTGACCTTATGAGGAAGTAAACTGTTTGAAGGAGATGAGAAAGAGTAAGTAATTGTGTGAGAGGTTGAGATCATGAGTAACAACAAGAAGCTACAATTTGACAAGAATGTCAGTTTGGTTCCATTGCGACGAAAATCTTTTTGTCTTTCTTTGTGCCATCTGTCCACACTGCAAGTCAACTGACAGCAGCTCTGACAAAAGCTGCTGAGAGCTTTCTTTTTAGGGTTGGAAGTCACCTTAGCTAAGACGGTCTTAAAGGGCACTTTGTGAAACACCCTCTGGCAGCATGCACCAAGGGGTGCTTAATTCGCTGCGAGTATCAAAAAATGTTTATCTGAACTACACATGACCACTTCATTTTCACTTTTATAATAGCTGTGCCATCTACTTTTTTTTAGAAAAACAACACTGTTAATCAAAATCATCAATCCAAATGCAATTGTGTACTAAGTACTATGTACATAATATTTTCTACTTTTTAACTTCATCTGCAGTGATTATCTGTGATGTGATAAAAATAGAGTAGCAGAATATTTTGCAAGAGTCACATTTTCCAGGTTAAAATTTTGCTTTTGTAGGGAAGTGACAATCTTTTTTTATGTGTTGTTTCTCTTGACCAAGGTCAAATCTTTTTTTCATTTTTTTTAAAATTTAACAATAGCAGTGTGGACAATGGACAAGCGGACAATGTGATTATTTATCTGATGCAGAGGTGTCACACGGTTTGGCTGACCTCCCAAACTACTGATGTAATGACCAACTGAAACTTGGTGTAGCAAGACATGGCAACACGATGTAAAGAAGTGCAAACGAAGCGCTTTTCACAAGATTTAACAAATTGAAACGTTATATATTTATAGAAGGTAGAAGTCGAACAACATGAAGCATGAATGAATATATACCACTAATAAATAAAACAATTGAAGTACGAGATTTTCACATTTTTTTGGATGTGTGATGAGTTCAATGTATACTTGATTTTGATTTCAACCATAAAACCGGCCTTTGAGTCTCCCTACTGATATTTAACACTCTTCTCAGAGAGTAGACCTACTACTCTTTATATTTATCAAGCAGATACAGCTTTCCATGCAGTGTTTAGAACAATTAATGAAGAAAAATTCAGAATATTGACTCAGACACTCTAAGCTAAGCACTCTGGGCCACAGCGAATAGATTATATATTTATACACCCTTATATATAAGGGTCTAGCACAGCAAATCAAATTAAATTGGACTCAGTTGGATAAATTAAAATCGGTTGAGTATACAAAAGACTCAGTGTCCCCGCCAGTGTCAAGCAGAGCTTTCAACCTGTCCCTGTCCAAACTACACCACCTATCGGGTGGCTGTCGTTCAGCAGGTAGAGCCACTAAGTCGTCCACTAATCGCAGGGTTGGTGGTTTCATCCCCAGCTCCTCCTGTCCACATGTCAAAGTGTCCTTGAGTTGGATGGTCAGGCCAGCACCTTGAATGGTAGCTCTGGATACATAGCTATGGATAAAATCTATATAAATGCAGCCATTTACATTTGGATGTGCTATGTGGAGCATGAAAAAAAATACTTGAGATTCTTAATTTTATATTGTAAACCTGAAAAAATGTAAGAGTTTTGTTCATTTGAGCACATTTTCGGCTGTGCACTGGTTAGAGGACAGGTTTCATACTGCTTGGAGTGTCGCTGTGTGTCCTCTATGCTGCAGGACTGTGCTTACTATGGAGGAAAGCTGCATTCAAGTGGCAGCACTGCTTGAGGATTTAAGACACACTACCTGCAGCAGTGTGGGTGCAAAGGTTGGCATGGCAATGAATGAACAGCTCGCTAAAACTGAACAAGTGAGCTTGTGTTTTTTGATTTTTTGATCTTAAAGCTAGGGCATATCAAAAGGCCTAACTATTGCTTTAGTTTTATGTGGCTTAAAAGACATTTGGTTATAAAGTTGAGAAAATAAAGTCTCACAAGACTTTTTGTGTTATCCTTGCTACTTTCAGTCATACATGTAAATGTGCAAATACTGCAGTTTCTCTGTGTTCTTAAAAATATAACACTAAACCTGACCTGTGTCCACATTCACAATGCAAAACAAGATAACCCTGAGCATTTAGCTCCATCTACTGATTAGACTGAGTAATTGCATTTTGCTGTATTGCTTAACCATATTGTAATTTACTGTAGACAAGTGTATATACACTTTTTTAGGATTTTTGTTGTCTTCAGAAGCCAGGCCTAAACCACATGAGACAAAAGGTAGTATTCAAAAATGTGTAATCAGCATCACAAATGTACATTAACATACAAAAATTACTGTTGCTTTATATAAAGTTTTTGTACTAAAAACCATCTTATAGATCTTCTGAGATGCATCTCCAGTTCTGTTTCTCTGAAAAGTCTCAACAGGTGTGAACAATGCAGAAATACTGTGGGAGAGAATTTGCTTTTCACATCCAGTGTGGCTTCAGCGCCCAAAAAAAAAGGGAAGGTGTTGAATTTCACAAGTAACATTTTCTATCCAGCTTTTTCCTTCATTCCTTCAATTGCTCTCCTTCGTTTCAGGTTGGTGAAGAGCAACGCAAAGTTGACAACATACGTTGACACGCAGACCATGCAGAAATCACCCAGAACAAAGGCGAGAATACATGCGAGATAGAGAGAGCCGGCCACGGACACCCAGGAGGAGAAGACCAAAAACATGGCTGCTTTTTTGGACAGAGACAGTCCTGCAAAAAAGAGAAACACAGAGGAGTTCAGTCCATCAATAAAAGACATTACATATGAGATATTTGGGAAATATAATGTTACATCTCAGTATTGTTTCACTTAAAAGAATATGCAGTACTGGATTTAGCTGAAACGCAGGCCCAGCCATGGTTCACTAACGTGCTAGATTGCAAACAGTATGTATTTTGCCTAAAAACACTCAGCACTGCTCTGTAATTTGCACAAGACAATGACAGACTAACCAAGGCCCATCTGCAGAGTGTAAAATATGATGCCAAGCACACTGTTGGGCTGGTTCAGAGGGCTATCTTTGGCAACAAAGAACTGGACCAAGCCAAAACCACGTCCCCATCTGCCAAAAAAGAAGGAGGGACACAGTCAGAACAACACATTATTGATAAGAGAATGAAAAGATGAATGAATACTAGTTAATAACTTCTATAGAAACAATCAGGCATGCAGATTATTTAATGAAAACAGCATGACAGGAAATGTCAAAAGAGGAAAATCCACTTGATATTCTCATAATGTAAAATAGTTGCTGATGTGAAACACTTATTTCAACACGTGGCAATAAAGGGGGTCGGACCTGTCATGAAATATTCAGGTTTTACAAACAGGAGAAAAGTAAGAAAGTGAAACAATGGTTGCTAAAAGTCGAAATCTGGTGATTCTGCACGGACAAAGCAGGTTTGAGCTGATAAAAGATAAAAACATACCTGGATGTGAAAACTTTGGAGCAGCTCACAGACTCCCCCAGGTCGCACATCGCCCTGTAATCTGGGTTTCTCTCTCGGGACAGCTCGACGTGAAGCGCATAAACAGACAAAAACAAACCGAAGACGCACAGAAATATGCGCGTTTTTCTCTCCCATTTCGGCAGCGGCATGTTTACTTCAGGTCCCGCGGACACTTTCAGGTGAGTTTAAATGACTCCACTGGGCTAAAAGAGGAGTAAACTCGCCTCAATCCGCTTCGGTTTGCTTTAAAACTTCTCCAAATAGTCCTCCTGGTGAAGGTGACGTGTTGAAAGACAGATCCTCACTTTTGATTGGTCTGGTGGATTTTTGTCAGCGCCTTTCATTGGACAGCTGGGTGCAGATGTTTGAGCAGCCAGAGGGGAGTTGACTGTGTATTTACTGTGGACTTCAGTCTGTGAAGAACTGACCTCACTCAGGCCACTGCTGCTTTTTTCAGTACCATGTTTATGTGCTCTGTGCGTAATTACTGTTCAGTCTGCTGTCTGAACACATTACATTATCAGTGGTGGAAGAAATACTCAGGTTTACTCAAGTAAAAGTAGTAATACAACGGTGTAAAAATACTCCATTACAAGCAAAAGTCCTGCATTCAAAGTATCATCAGCGAAATGTGCATAAAGTAATAAAAGTATTTATTATGCATGATAATATTGGAATATTTTTAACATTATTTTAATGTTATAGTTGGTCAAGATAGAGCTAATTGTAATTGTTGATTGTGGGCAAGGCTGGATTTCCAAGGGGGCAGCTGCTCCAGGGCCCCAGACCCCCAGTGACCCCTACAGGTCCTCGCTCACTATTTGTCAATAAGTTGTATTTAATTTCTGTGTAAAATCTGCACCACTAGAGTACAATATCATACAGAGGAGGATTAGGGCCACATGTGAAGAATGTATTTGAGTTCTGAGATTAAAGTCAGAATTCAGAACTCAAATAAATGTTTCACGTGGCCCCGATCCTCTTCTGTAAATATGAACTGAGGTGGGTATAGGAAAAAGAGATGACTGGTTGCTCTGTATACTCAAACGTACATCAAAAATGTGTCGGGTGCTCTTGGAAAATGGGGGAAAAACAGGATAAACAGAAAGGCACACCAAAATATAAGAAAAAGTAACAACGAGGAATATCAAAAAGCCTTTATTGTAGTGGCTAAATCGTTAAAAAAGCCAACATGTTTAAGACCTACAGTGGTTGCCTTCCTGTTTAAGGTGGGTCCTGCTTTATAACCAAATATTTGCGGCCTGTCTTGTCGAGGGGCCTTGTTTCAAACTCTAATTTCAAGTCTTAATTTTAAGTTTATATTGTGCTAACATGCATATTCCTAAATAAAGTTGTGTTTAATCAAACTGCCATCCAGCCATGATATTGGGTATCTAACCTATAATCATGCACAACATGAAAGATAAGATAATCACTTATTTTGGACTAAAAATCTTGAGCTGCAAAGTAACCAGTAACTAAATCTGTAATAGTCTTTCTTTTCTACTATCTATCCTCCAATGTTGTTGTCATAGCAATCAGAATAGTAATTGGTCTATTATTATTATTAGTAGTAGTAGTAGTAGTTATTGTTCTACACAAGTATTATTCTACTTTATTTATTTACTTAATACAAAGAGCTTTAAGTGCAGGTAACTGTGTGCCAATGTGGCCCCTCCTAAAATAATTCAATTCTGGAAAACGGCGTCACCACCACCCAAAAAAAAAAAACAGAGACCCTACTGTCTGCCGTAACGTCCCGCCTCCCACCACGCTCTCTCCTTCTATTGGTCAGTCTTCGGGATGTCTCCTCGCCTCATTGGTTCGCCACATGGCACTCAAACCCAACACGGAACTGCGCGAAGGAAGCGGCAGACAAAAACAAGAGATAGCCGCGCTACTACGGGATTAAAAACACAATTACGGATGTTGTGGGTGGCTCACAAGGTGAAAGTCTCATCCGTTACTTAGACACGCGTCTCTGTGTTGTTGTGTTTGGTCACATAAACCGAGAAAGATGGTTTAACGGGTTACGTTCCTAGAAAGCCTGAGGTTCAGGTAACTAGCATACGCCCCTGCGTCAAAAAGTGGGTAAGGCTGCGTCTTTATCGTGTAATTAGTGTATTTTAACCACTCTGTAGTACAGAGTCTTTAAAGACAGCTCCTCGTGGATTTGTTCTCTGTCTGCCTATGTGTAAGCAGACTCCTGGTGTAATGTAGAAACGGGTTTTTGCTGAGAGCTACAGGTTTTGACCACCTGACTGACGGGCCTCATGGAGGTGAAGTTGCTGGGCAGCGTGTTTCTGTCTTGTCAGCTTGTTTTAATGTTCACAATCAATCTTTAGTTTAGTGAATAATGTGAGCAAACTATTGCCAAATCCTTATCTGAACCCTGTAGAGGTGTGTCTGTCTATGCTGTACCTAAATTACCACTGAGTGAGAAAGAGTCCTGAAGTGGCTCCTGGGGGCCCGGGGGCTTTGGCACTGAGAGGAAAAGGCTTTTCTCTGGAGTTAAACTTTGACCAGTAAGATTGCTTCCAAAGAAACAGAAATATTAAACAGTTTGATTCACATCAGTGACTCTCAGCTCTGGTCTTTTGGCTCCAGAGGATCGCTGGTTTTCTTTTTTACCTGATTGTTTCATTTTACCTGTCCAAGCAAGGACTGATCATTAATTCATCATCACACAGAGAAATGTTGTTGACTGGCAGTACCTTATAATTTATACTGATATGTAGTTTTGTAAGCATGTTAGTACAAATGCAGGTGAGGTTATTAAGTGTTTTGTTACAAACCGTGACACTTTTATTTAGCAGTGCTACTAATAATTGTTTTCATGATTATTTCCTTGAATAACTGATTAATCGCTTTGTCTATTAAAGGTGTAGTCTATGATTCTGGAGAAAGCTTGTTGATATTCGAACTCAACAGGTAAACAAATACACCCCTCTCTTCAGTTCTCCTTCAAAAAACTTGCTTATCCTGTGCACGAGCACGAGTTGTGACATACCGAAGTGTTTAGTGGAAAGGTATTTGATGACCTGGGTTGGTGGCTCTACTCGAGTCGCTCTGTTTGTTTCCTGTTTACAGAGCCAGGGCTGTGTATGAACACCGGACTCTTTTTTTCAGCGCACACACAGAATGGAAAGCTAGTGGACAGTGAGGAGATATTTACTGAATTTGACAAAAACTGTTTTGGATTAGAATCGTAGACTACATCTTTAAGTTTCAGAAAATAGCAAAACAATGGCCTTTGGTTTGTTGACCAACAGAAGATATTCAGTTTACTATCAAACGGGACAAAGAAAGCCAACAGATACTCACATCTGAGACGCTGGAAGAAGCAATTGTTTTGCATTTTTTTGATTGAAAAGTGACTCCAACAATTGTTTGATTATCAGAATAGTTGCAGATTCATTTGCTGTTATATTTAGGCAATAAGTCAATATTTTTGTTTATCAACTTTCAGCAGAATCATATTATGATATGATCCTATTATGATATCACACATACTGTATATTTCTTTTGTCCAAATGAATGATTCTCAGGGTGTGATTAAAAATGAATGAAATTAGTAATTGAAGTTCTTGTCTTACACATACAAAGAGTTTTGTCTGGTGTATAATAGTGGAACACTTAAGTTTGATTGTTCTTTTTGTGATTTTGTGAGAAAAGGATATCAAAAAAGCCGAACCCACAACTGGGCCAAATATGAGCAGTAAAATTAACATTGGACAAAAACAATGTCTCTTTTTTATAAGATATCAGTCAATAGTGACAGTGTGCAGATACTGTACATGCTGAGGAACTCTAGTTGTAGAAAACAAGCAATACTGTAATATAATCTCTAACATTGCAGATAAAACCTGTAAAATGATGCCAACCAATACCTCTCACTTTGCTCTTTTTGATTCTTTACAGAAAAATGTCAACTGAGGAGGGCGGAGAGGGTAAAAATGGTCAACCTGTGGCCATGTCGCCTGAAAGAATGGCCACTGGCAAAAGCAGAGAAAACCAGAACCAGCGTGGAGTCGAGGCAGCAGGAGGCACTGCAGACACCAGCACGACAGCAAAAAACTTGGCTCTGCTCAAAGCGCACTCTCTGGATGTGAAGTTCGACGTCGGAGAGGAGTATGATGTTATAGAAACCATCGGCACAGGGGCCTATGGCGTCGTTTCATCTGCTAGGAGACGGGACAATGGTAGGGGTGATTTTATGAAGAAAACACACGACTCATTCTGTGTGTACTACAGTGCTCAATGTTAAATGTAGAAATTCATTATCAAAGTCAGTTGTACACCCTGTCCTGTGTTTCATTGGGGCTTATTTTCATTTCACAGGCCAGCAGGTGGCGATAAAGAAGATCTCCAATGCTTTTGAAGTGGTGACAAATGCCAAACGCACATTGCGAGAGCTGAAGATTCTCAAGCACTTCAAACATGACAACATCATCGCCATCAAAGACATCCTGCAGCCGAACCTTCCTCACTCTGCCTTCAAATCTGTGTATGTACTTTATATTTTCGTTGTAACTTTGGTAGCAAATAACTCATGCACAAGGTTACTCCTCAGGCTAGAAACATCTGTAGAACTCTGTAAGTTTATTGACAAAGAAAATATCTGGAAACTTTGGAGAGTTTAACAAAAATTGGATGATATATTTTAGCCAACCCAGTTACACCCAACTAAATGCAGAGGCATTTCACATGTTCTCACTGGATAAAAATTTTCACCTATATCTAATTATTTGACTAGTTTTTACCCATCACCAGCATTTAGTTATATTGATCAGTAACCAAAATCTATAAGTATAATTGTAAAATGTTGACCTGAAAAAACTTTTGGAAATTGAAAACGTGGACAATTTCAGGGGAGATGAAAACAAATCCCTAAAATTTTAGTTTATATTTAACACCATTATATCCGTGGCAATTGTACTAGGCAGGTTTTGTAACAGAGAGACATAATCTTTAAGTTGTGTATTGTTATATTTAATCAAGATATATTTTATGGCTCAATAGATGTCTCTTTTTAATCTGGCTGGACATAATAACTTACCGATGCTGGAGATAAAACTTGTAGCTATCAAACATATCCTTGTTGTATTGCTTTTTGATCAGCTGTTTTTCTTTTGCAGAAATATTTTTAAGATTCAAACTAGTTTTTCTTTTATCTTGTAATTTCCCTCTCATTTTGGTGCATGAGCTAATTCATTTGATCACATACCACAGGCTTTAATGCATGTTGCCCTCACAAAGAAGTGGAGTTTGTTCAGAACTCATGTTTAGATGAGAGAAGAATGGACTTCAATAAACCAGTTATTATGGTTAGGGTGAATTTTGGAACTCATACAGTGTAATATGCAGTTTGAAGTGTTTGAGGACATTCACATTACTACTAGAATATTTTTTCTCATGGCCAAAGTTCACTTCAAGATCAAGATGCCTTCAGTTCTGATTGAGAAGTGAGCAGGTTGTCAAACTGTCCTGAGCTCATCTCACTTTTCCACTCCCCATGTGTGCAGGTACGTGGTGCTGGACCTCATGGAAAGTGACTTGCACCAGATCATACACTCTGCCCAGACGCTCACCTCAGAGCACACGCGCTACTTTCTGTACCAGCTCCTCCGTGGCCTTAAGTACGTGCACTCTGCCAACGTCATCCACCGTGACCTCAAACCCTCCAACCTGTTGGTGAACGAGAACTGTGAGCTGAAAATCGGTGACTTCGGCATGGCAAGGGGTCTAAGCTCACACCCTGAAGAGTCTCATTCCTTCATGACCGAATATGTGGCAACTCGATGGTACCGTGCTCCTGAGCTCCTGCTGTCTCTGAATCACTATAGTTTGGCCATTGACTTGTGGTCTGTGGGCTGCATCTTTGCGGAAATGTTGGGGCGTAAGCAGCTTTTTCCTGGGAAGCACTACGTCCACCAGCTCCAGCTCATTTTGTCTGTGTTAGGCACTCCTCCTGAGGGGTTGATTGGTGCTATTAGAGCTGACAGAGTACGCTCATATGTTCAAAGTCTTCCATCACGGTCCGCTGTGCCTTTGGCCAAACTGTACCCACAAGCTGAACCAGAGGCTTTGGACCTGCTGGGGGCCATGTTGCGCTTTGACCCTCGCGAGAGAATCAGTGTGACACAAGCGCTGGAGCATCCTTACCTGGACAAGTACCACGACCCAGATGATGAGCCAATTTGCGTGCCAGCTTTTGACTTTGAATTTGACAAGCTTCCAATGAACAAGGAACAAATTAAAGAGGCGATTTTGATGGAGATCCAGGACTTTCATCAGAATAAACAGGGCTGTCGCCAAAGACTACAGTTCAGGCCCATGGCGAGGGCGAACGGCAGAGCTGCAGCACAAAGCAGTAACCAGTGTAATGCTCAGCCCTCGACTGTTAACCTGAGCAAATCAACACTGGTTCCAATGGCACAACATCCACAAGCAGCACAGATACAGCAGCAGCAAATGAGAGAAGTGAAATCTCAACAGCAACAAGATCACACACCAGCAGAAGGGAGCCATACATTTACAAATCAGATGCAAACCTTTAATAAGCCTGCCTCCCTTTTAGAAGTTGCCCCACCTCATGTGACCCATAATTTGCCTCTTCTCTCTAAAAGCGAAAGTGGCCCAGTTGATGTGGACATGCCCAGTGCCAACTCGGACAGCGGCCAGCCAGAGACTATAGATTTAACAACACCAGTGTCTAGTCAGGACACTCCGTCAGAAACAATGAGAGACAGTGAGGTACAGGAGCAGCTTACCAGCAGCCAGGCTCCTCTGACTCAGCCCACCCAGAGCCAGTCCATGACCCAGGCTCCCACCTCCATTCCTGCAACGCCAGCACAGACCATGACACCCCTACCTACCGCTGTGCCTTCCCTTTCTCTCTCTGTGACACAGGCCCAGTCACTGTCTCAGTCCCTTTCACAGTCACTGTCCAAGAATGCCAGGCCTCCTCCAGGTGCAGGAGAGGGAACCAGAAAAGAAGGAGCCATTTCAGAGGATACTAAAGCTGCACTTAAAGCAGCTTTGTTGAAATCAGCTCTCAGAAATAAAGCCAGGGGTGGTAAGTTCATTGATTTTCACATCTACTTATATCATTGACATGTCATTCTTTATACCACCTTAATCTGATTTTGATGTCTTCATTGCAGATGGAGGTACCTCTGCTCTGGGCATTGACACTGGTGCAGGAGGAGGTGTATCGTCCTGCCTGTGTTCTGTTCCAGAGTCGCGTCGGCCTGTCACAGCCCAGGAGCGTCAACGAGAGAGAGAGGAGAAAAGAAGGAAGAGGCAGGAACGGGCAAGAGAGAGGGAGAGGAAAATGAAGGAAAAGGAGAGAAGAGAGGGAAAGCAGGGGGACTCTCTGGGTGGGGTTCTGCTGAGTGACAACGACAAAAGCCTTCTGCAGCGTTGGACGAAGATGATGGACCGCCACAATGAGAAATCTCAGACTCCTAATACCGATGGAGCAAAGAATAAGGACTGTAATGTGAACTTGCACCAAGGCGTAGCTATCGGTGATAACGCTCAAGGAGCACTGAACAATAAAACAGACAAGGAGGCAAGGAAGATTCAGTCTCATGAACAGTTAATCTCTCAAGTTAAACCTAACCAGCCGGGCATGTTTCAGCCTCCCAGCACCCAGCAACCATCGTTACTTTTCTCCATGAGCCAGAGGAAGCCTCCAGCGGATATCGTTGTTGCTGTAAGCGGAGGGATGGATATAATGACTGTCACTGGTGGCTTTGTTAAGAACAACACGCTCAAACCTCACAGTGAGAGCAATGGACAAAGTGGTTTCAACTGTTTGGGGAATTGGAGCGGGCAGCAATTAGAGACGAGGCCACCGCAACAACCACAACCAAACAGGAAACCGCTACCTCCACCGTCAAGCTTTCTTCAGCCCCAGCTCCAACCTCAATCTCAAACCCAGCCTGACCCTCAACCTCAGTCGCAGCTGCTGCCTCTGGAGAGTTTTTTGACTAAAGCTCAAACACTAACCACCAGAGAGACAAATGGGAATGTGGATATCGGAGGCCAAAATAACCTCAACTCCCACCCTAACCCCTCGACTGCAAGTGCCGGTCCGATGGAGAAGCTGTGTCCCTCTGTCGGAGAGAAATCCGGGCCACAGACCACAAACCCTCTCTGTGGGGCTTTAGGGGTCCCTTCACAGCCTCATCCCAGCTTAGGATTCACAGATACTGGACAGCAAGGCCCCTCCATTGCCCCTGACATCCATACAGTAACACTGCAGCTCTCGAAGTCCCAGGTTTGTCTCAGGTTTCTAGTGTCTTCCTTGTAAAATATTGCTTTTTGCTGGTAGGAGTTTACCTGAAAGAAGCTATATGTATTGACAAAGCACTGGTGTTGCTGTCATTATAGATGCTATACAACACCAGGCTTAAATGTCACAATCTTCTGCTTGCATTGAACTGATCTTAAGGATACAAAGTTCAGTTGACCCAATGTTCCCCCCTTTTCTCCTGTCAGGTAGAGGACGTTTTACCCCCCGTGTTTTCGGTCACCCCTAAAGGCAGTGGTGCTGGGTATGGCGTGGGCTTTGACCTGGATGACCTTCTCAACCAGTCTCTCACAGACCTGCAACACTGTGACCGGGACAGGTAAGGGCTAATACAGTGTGAGCTTGGTTTCTAATTCTGCTTTACAGTCCTCAATTAATTCAATTAATCAATTAATTAGAGTCTAATATGAGGCTGCAGCAGTCTGAGTTAGACAAGTGAAGTGAATATGATTTTTCCACAAAAACGCTCAGTTATCTTTAAATTAAATCAACTTGTTCTCCATCATTAAAACAAAATCCAGAATCTGAATATGCAAGGATTTTTTGTAATAATTTAAAGTTTAACTACTGGACACGAATGTTGCCTACTTCACTCATAAGTCAATACTGTGTGTATGTGTACCAGAGGTGTCAAGTTTCCACACTGCACTTCTCTCGTAGGTACAAAACTTAAGATTTCTGTGAGCTCAGAGAAACTTTCCCTTTTCAAACATCCAAGTGAAGTAACAAGAAGCAAAACACTTTTGGGTGGAGAGCTACAGACATACATGCACGTAGTTTTCAGGACAATTTGGATTTTCAGTGCTGGGTCTGTGTTCTGTTGTATAATTAAGTTTTTTTGTGTGTGTGATCAAAGAAGGGCCACTCTTAATGCTTTCTATATTCTTCTTCTCCCCCATCAGTTACGACTCGGCCCCCCTCTCAGCCTCCCTCTTATCTGATTGGAGTGAGGTTCACCGCATGACTCCAGCTGATCTCGAATCACTGCAGCAAGAGTTGCAGCTCGGCTCTCCCATGATCCTCTCCGATACCATTCCCCCTGACGCCTGACTTTCCCTTCCTGGAACTTGATGATACCTGGATTTGTGTACATGTTAGATGTTTTTTTTTTAGCATGAAAACCTCGAGTGAAGACTTATCAAATTAATTTAAAAGCTAGCTTTTTTTTACTGGGCACTACCAAGCAGTCTTTTTTTACCACTGTGACATGCTGCGCTTTCTTTGTAATAAAGAAATCTGTGTCATCACGTGTCTCTGCCTCTGGATATTTAATGAACTACAGTAAAATGAGCACGTTCAGTGTAAGCTGAGATTAAGTTGGTTTTCTGTGAGGAAGGCCATTTCAAAATTACCTTAATGCATTTAAAAGAAACACCTGAAATAGCAATTAAAGGATGAAATAATATGCATTTCTTAAAAGGTATAACGAGTAGGATTTTCCTAAAAAAAACAAAAAAAACAATGTATAGTCTCATACAAAAATAACCCCTCTCAATCATCACTTAGACCCACTAGAAGTGTGTGGGGTGTCTGTATCTGCAGAGACCCTGCCCTCTGCCTGGATTTTCTTATTTTGCTGTGTTCAGGACGTTTCTGGACATCAACCTTCGGGCAGCGGTGTGTAGCCCCCAGCCATTAACAGTGTGCAGGGTGTGAGGGCGGGACTCATAGCAACCAGCTGCCAGATTGTAAGCACGTGGGACCACCAGAAGCGTGTGCTCTTTGAGCCAGGGAGGAAGGGCCAACTTTGAATGTTGTGTTTTCAAATAGCAACCGACAAATCCTACTCGTTATAGCTTTAAAAACAAGGTAACATTTGTTCCAAAAAACATGTTTGTTAATTCAGAGGCAACTACTTGAGTATTTACAATTGTAAGTCAGTGTATTAGAAGTAGATATAAAAGATTTAAGAAAGCTTTCACAAAACACAACTGAAGGTCGGTCGATATACAACATGATACTTTCCAAACTCATCTATCAGAAGTTGAATTGAGCACTGACCTGATTTTAAGAATCAAATTAACAATTTATTTCAAATACAGAACACATATTTTATTTAGTTCATAATTCCAGTTCATAAAAGTTCATAATAATTTAAAATACAAACCTATCAAAACTACTTTGAATCACAGATAATAATGCAGAGTTATAGTTCTAAAAATGAAGATTATATCACATTTCATGTTCAATATGGCTTCATGTGCATGTCAGGTACAGTTTTCTAGTTTCACTATTCAGGACAACTTTGGACTTAAGTCAAACATATAATTAATCACCTCCTTCATTTGGCCTGGTTTGCATTCTACCTTCCAGAAATCCAGTTTTCAAAGTGTCTTATCTCTGAAGCAGGATCAGTAGAGTGGACAGAGAGCTGACCAACACGGCAGCCCCCCCACACCAGTTCTGATTAGCTCGGCCATACAGCCGGATCTCTGGTACCGCGTTGCTGATGAAGCTGGAGTAGCTGGTCAGTCTGGCATACACACCTGGCTTGTTTTGGCCAGCACAGCCCAGTCCGAAACTCACCACCCCAGCCTGCACCCAGGTCCCATTTACCATCTGGCAGACAAGGGGCCCTCCTGAATCACCCTGAAAAGACGACACAAACACATACAGACTTATTCAGCTTTCACCACTGGGAGGTATCAAAGTGCTCAAAAGGAAGGTCTCACAAATTAGACTGTGGATGAGTTATTTTCGGGGCAGGTTCTTGTTTTGCTTGTGTATGCAAGCGTGTATTTGGGAATGTAAACATGGCAGCACAAACAGCTGATCCAACAGTACCTGGCAGGAGTCCTTGCCGCCCTCCTGGTATCCAGCGCAGATCATGTCGTACAGGATGTCCACCTGCTCTGTCGGGTCCGTCCGGTACATCTCCTGACAGGAACTTTGGGAGATGATTGGCACATTCACTTCCTGCAGAGTCCCGACTCCTGACAGAGGGACTGAGGGAGGACGAAGAGCAAAAGGACCGTGAGACTTTTTAATTTCTGCAATTAAACAGGTGGCCAATAAACTTGGGTTTTTTGCTATGGTTCAAAAGACATGTTCATTTGTAGTATTTTTGTCCAGTGTAAAGCTTCAATTATAAACATTTAGACAGATATCATGCTATTTATTGTCCATTGTTTTACTGCTTTTTGTAGTTTGTCTTTGTGAAGACATAACCCATTCTGTTTCCTCTGTATTGTGTTGTGTGTATATTTAACATGATATAAGATAAGTCCAAACCAAGCCAGCATCCGGTCACCATGCAATGTATTTTATGATCATGATTTCATGATACTGTGACTAAAATGAGTCTTGTTAGTTTTTGTTTTGCAATTAGCTGTTTTTCCTTTCTTCTCCTATTTATTGTGAGTGCATCTGTTGATCTGGGAGGCAAGCTGCTGCATACTATTGCCCTTACAGGGATAAAAACATTTGTACTGAACTGAATTGATTTCTTTTAGATGCAAATCTGTTGTAAAAAAAAGTCCTGTGCTGGACCTATTAATATACCAGAGCTATGGAATGGAATATAATTTTAACAATATCCAAGAAATGTTTTTAGGGCTGAAATCAACATCATAATAATATAATAACATTAATATATTACTATATGGCACATGTATGCTATAATACATTAGCAAAAAAAATTACAAATTGATGTTCAATGCAATTAAGTGCACTCCATTATCTTGCATTACATCAGACAAAACCATTCACATGTGTAAAACAAAGACTTGATTGGAATGATTCATTTGACAACAGTCTGATCACATCACAATATGATATATGAATATGACTTAATTATAACCCTGCCATAATGATCTCTAGATATTACTCCCTTGTAAAGGAACTGGCTTCTATACTGTAACCCATCTGTTCCATGCTCTGCTGAAGGAAAACTGTAAGTGATACCTACAGTAGGAAAGAGAGATTCATAATTTATTACTGCCAACTGTTCACTTTCTGACACCTGGACCTTCACTTGGCACCTGTAATCATTGCTTATGTTGAAAAAGCAATAAAGATCATGGCGGAAAGCAGTTGAGGATTTCTTCTATTCCTTTCAATTCTTTATATTCTTTTCTTTTACGTAAATGGAAAGGATAATTCATTTATTTGCACGCCAGAGTCCCAAGAAAAATAAAAAGCGCTTTTTGGAGACTTGTAAAACTTTCAACTGCTGAATAAAAGTTATCTGCACACATGCTAACATGGATGTGAAGAATTTAGCAAGCCTTACCTTCATCTCTGATGTTCCCCCAGCCGGTGACATAGCACTCCATGCCACCTGGGAACAGGGTACCAGAGGCGGGCAAGCAGACGGGACGGACGTGATCCGACCAGGTTACTGGGCTGGACAGCTGCACCAACGCCAAGTCCTTCCCATTGTGAGGCTCGTCGTAACCGGATGGAATCAGCACCCGGCTGACACGATGCGTCGACTGGTGCGAATTGAAGCCATTCAGCTGGTACCGGCCAGCATAGATGATGTAAGAGCTCAAGTCGGATGGACTGAAAGAAGACGGAGTGATACGAATGAAACCTGCTGGACTGGAAATGTGAAACCTTTTCATTTTATATTGACAAAAGGTATTGAATGGCCAAGCAGGTGCTCCTTGAAATGGGCTTCATGTTCTTTTCCTGCACACTTGCACTCACTTTATTAACAGCATTTTGATCTTTGGACAGACATACAGTGAAACTTACGAATCAAATGAATGACCAAAGTCTGCAGGACTTTTGGGGTTCTCATAAGACTGCAGCTGGCCTCATCAACAAGGCCCGGGACCTTGACACTGACTCTTACTTCATAGTGGGACCATTTGCACATTATCTGGTCAATATTTTGCACATTCCTGCACAAAACTGTACAGCTGCTACAGTTCTACTTACTATCTTTATTGTTATGCACCAAAAACGCCAAGGCAAATTCCTTGTTACAACCAATTGCCCCTCTGGGGACAGATGAAGTTCTACTTGACTTGACTTGTATGTGAAAACTCACTTGGCAATAATACTGATACTGAAGAAGACTATAAGAATAGGTTGTGTTACCTGAAGGCAAAAATATTTTAAAGTTCTTAGCCTATAAGAAGAAACAATTAGATGTTGAATAGGATGGAGGTAAGTTTCCTGAATAGTTAAACACAGTCACCTTGAAGACGTTGATTTTCGTGAAGGGCTTTAACTAAACTGCGGTGGCTATTGCCAAGAATTCCAATAAAATGACTCAGGCGGCTCACAAAAGAAGCAGAGCACCTGTGGATTGGTGCTCAGCAGCGAGTTCACCTGCTGATTGTCGTCTGAGGAGAGTTTTCTTACTTGGGGAAGCAATGAGCGGCGGATAGGACCCAGTTCTCTGCGATGATGGAGCCTCCACAGATATGACCAGCAGTGGTTGTCTGGAAGCCGAGGGGGAGAAAGAGAGTGAGTCACCTCAGCATCACAGGCAAACCCCTCTCTCAGCAGGTCAGTGTGATAAACAAGACCTGGACTAAACCACAAATATAAACTACCCACAGGCAGAAGTGATACTAAAGAAGATTAGCCGCCATGGCTGAAGGTGTGCCTGTTTCAGAGGGACCTACCTGTACATCCACCTGCCATGGCCAAGCCCCATCTGTGGCGTCCATTCCTCCCACAATCCTGTTCTCCTGTAACGGTGGTCGGCCACATTCTTGGGCGTAGGAAGCCAAAACACCTACATTTAAACATAAATGACATTTCTGATTCACTCTGAATGAGGCAGCTCACCTTTTTTTTTTTACAGTGACAAAAATGTTGTTTTATTTAATTAGCTGAGAGTACGCATTAGTATGTTTTACAGGTAGACAAAGAAACAACAGACATGGCGATAGCTTGGAGGAGATGGGGGGGATATGAGGTTGATACTCACCTGTTACGCACCAAAAAATGGCAGGAAACTGTAATTTCGGCGACATTTTGCGACACAAAATATGTTTCAACTACTACTGAAGCAAAACCAGGAATTATCTCTGAAACGTTAGTCACGAAAAATCAATTTCTTTTTCTATAACGTTACATCTACCTTCCTTCTTCTTCTGGTATGAAACAAGAGCAGCGCAGAAAATCCAAAAAAGTTACATTTCCATTGTTAAAATCACCTCTTCATGCGTTTTACCGTCGACAAAACTCCCGTTACGCTCCCAGACTCCCAAATAAGGGTTCAGGTGTATTCCAAGGACCTGGCTACCTGTGAACTCAACTATACCCAATCAAAACTCTTGTCCCGCCCTCCAAATCTACCTGAGCCAATGAAATTAAAGGAATGGAACTGCAGGCAAATCAGATTCTCCTCTTGATTTGGTCACAGATAAAGTAAGTTTTACGCTTTTTCTGCTGAATAAAAAAAACCAAAAAAACCCCACAACATTGGTAAGTGATATGCAGTTAGTCCAGTTAGTGTTTTTGATATTATTACTATATAAATGTTTTTATGTTGCATTGGAGCGTTTACTTGGTGTGTAGAACAAGGAGTACTCCTATGTTATATGCTATATGGGACGTTTTCTTTGAGTTTAGTATATATATATATATATAATATTAATAGAAATATTTCATGTTACTTATATATGTTTTACTATGATGTATAAAATGTTTTTGACATTTGACACATTTATCATATCAATGGCTCAATATAATAAAGTGTTGTTAAGCCTAATATTATCATTTATCTTTACCTGAAGATACTTATACTGCACATACATGTGGGCATGTCAAAGCTTTATCAAAGTTTTAAAGATCAACTCTTTGTTTTAGGTATTTTAAATAACGATCAAAGAAAATGAGCCCCTTCAGATGTGAACATTCAGTTTAATCTAATAATGTAATTTGTCTGGTTTCTGTTTTGACTGCCAATTGCATTCAATATTTATGAGCAAATTACGACTAAAATACAACCACCAGTGTAAACTACGTTAAATCATAAAAACATACAGTTAGGTCATGTGTTTGCGTTCTTAAAAGTTATTATTCCTCAGTTTTTGATAGTATACCTACTATAATAGGCCTTTTCCAGGTATTAAACTTCATTCTTTAGAACTTGCTTAAACTGCTTTGAGGTTGAACCTTTATTCGGTCGACAAGGAGAACTCCATGTCCCTAGCTCCAGGTGGAAAGTATAAACCAGTTTAACAGGTATCTGTTTGAGGAAAAGGAACTCACACAAGATCAGCACACACACACTTACTTACTTACTGAAAGACATATAGGATTAGGCCATAGGATAAAACACCCAGGTCAAAGGTCAAACACTGTCCTAAATTGGGTAGATGTGTGTTTGTAATTGATTATGTTTCCAGCACTGAATTATTTGAGTGTTTAATGTTTTTGGCTGGATTGTGAACATTAACAGAACTCATTCGATTGGTTTTTAGAGTGTGCCACACATCTGGGCTGTGGTTAGCCTATTTTTTTTTTTTTTGCATGACACCAAATGTTTATTCCTTCTGTCTGTCTATAAAGCTGTCTGTCTCTCTTTTTCCTTCTCTCTTTTCCTCTCTTCCCTCCCTCCCTCCATCTATCCCTCCCTCCCTCCCTCGCTCCCTCCCTGCCTCCCTGCCCCAGGCAGTGTGTCTAGTTTCACAGAGCAATTGAAGGTGACAGGGACAGAGAGAGAGGGAGAGGGAGGGAGGGACAGAGGGAGGACACATCACAGTATCGCCTGGGGCTACACAACAGCAGAGGAAGAGCGAGAGATGGAGGGACAAAGAGAAAAGAGAGGAGAGACTCACGAAAGTACTCATAGGGAATTCCATAAACAGGTAATGGAAAAACAAAGTTATACACAAAGAGTTGAAATGTGTGTGGGTGAGTATGTCATATATGTGTTTGCCTGCAGATCAACTGTTATTCACTTTTTTTTAACTACTAACAGTGTCTTTTTGTGTGCAAGCCCCTTCCACTCTGCTCCCCTCACTCATAATATATGAACGCATTATAGGATCCAGTCAGTAAGAGCAATTATAATGCACTCCCGTTTGTTTTTATTTTAACGACTTGATGAATATTTGTCGTGGCATTGTAACCATGGTGACTGCCTCCACCGCCGCCGCTTCCCCCTCCCCTCCCCTCCCAGCCCCGTCCACCACCCCTTCCCCATCCCCCCTTCAGCACTGAAAAAGCAAGGGATGGCGAGCGAGCGAGAGAGAGAGGGAGAGAGAGAGGTGACAGGAATGAACTAACAAGATGCACTAAAAAAAATGCATGTCCTGGAGCTACATGAATCTTTGCAGTGAAGCACGCGCCGTCTCTCTCTCTCTCTCTCTCTCACACACACACACACACACACACACACACACACACTCACACACACATTATTGCACTCAGCACATAGGGATCACATAGGTTAAGCCACATTCCAACAACTGGAACACAATAAGATGCAACCATGATTTCTGAATAAAGGGAAAACAAAAGGGTAACCAGCTAGAAAACGGGGGGTGGAATGGGAAGGGTGTGTGGGTGGTTAACACCATGTTTTTAGGTTTAGTTTTAAATTACCCAAGCAGTTTAGTTACTCAACTTTCCCTCATTTACCTTATTTCGTTCCCCTCACTTCCATGTTCAAAATACATTTACGCAAGTACAATTTTGAGGTACTTGTACACGAGTATTTCCACTACTTTACACTTCCACTACACTAAATTTCAGAGGCAAATATTGTATTCTTTACTCCACGACATTTATCTGACACATATAGTGACTGGTTACTTTGCAGATTGTGATTTTACACAAAACATGTGACGATCTTGTAAAATATGAAGCACTGTAATGGCTGAAACTACCCAACATTAGATAAAGTAGATTAAATTAGCTCCACCTCGACCAGCTATACACATTAAAATGCTTTTGCACCAGTAATAATAATGCAATATTATGTATTATATGTAATGATATATTCTTCTGCGTAATGAGCACTAATTTTGATACTTAAAGTACATTTTGTCGACGTTTGTACTTTTACTTGAGTAAAATGTTGAATGCAGGGCTTTTACTTGTAATGGAGTATTTTTATAGTGATATTAGTACTTTTACTTAACTAAAGGATCTGAATGCTTCTTCAAACCCTGTTCCTACTCCTTTTTACCTTTGAACTTGTCAAGTCCTTTCCTTTCTCCAAGGCACGTCTCGGAGGAAAGTAACAGAGAAAGAGGGGGGGAGAGAGACAGAGCAATGGGGGCAGCGGAGAAAGAATAGCATAGTATGAAAGAGAGAGGGAGCGACAGAGAGAAAGGGAGCGCAAAGTCTTGTCAACCGGAAATAAAACAAGCTGGCACCCTCCCCATCCCCAAGCCCCTACACCCACCCCAAAGTCACATACTTCCTCTTCACTCTCTCTATCTCTCTCCTCTGCCTCCCTGCTTCCATCTTCCATCTCTCTCCTCTTCTCTCCCTTCCGCTGCAAAGAGATATATTTAAACCCCGGTTCTGCTCTGCTCTCGCTCTTTGACTCCACCATACACACCGTCATACCTGCGTCATTACTTACGCCTCACATCAGACCTTGTGTGTCTATCGCCAAGGGTTTCTGTATGTTGCTCCTTTCACCCGCTCTGGGGCCAGACAATGCCTTTGTTTATTGTCCCATGGCTTTAAGCCCAGTGCGATATAGCAGGAGAACAATACCTCTGCAGTCAGGGAACACTGCCTGGGTGCTCTGGGAAAAGCTGTTACTCAAACTCACACATTTTTTAGCCCTTGTGTTAAGAAATAAACTGTGGTAACTTTACCTGCATCTTTACAGCACTGCAGGCCTAAAACACCGGTGCTAGAGTTAAATAACTCAGTCCGTGAGCATGATATCAAGTAGTTGACTGAGAAAAGAAGCTGTTTTTAACGTAGTGCTGAACTATTTTGATCATTGTTTCAATCATTTTTCAAACCAAACGTTTGTTGTTTTCAGCTTCTCAAACCTGAAAATGTGCTGCGTTTTCTCACATTATTGTACAATGAAAAGCCTATCTTTGGGTTTTGGACTGGTCGTCAAAAAAGGCAATTTGAAGACAATTGTGATGGACATTCTTCTATATTTTCTGGCATTTTATGGACCAAAGAATTAAGTGATTAATCCCAAAATGAATCAGTAATGAAAACAGCTGCAGCTCGAGGTCAAATGCAGAGCATGCTTTTGTAAAACAGCATATTTAACTGAGAACTTTGCTTATTTTATATGTATATTATCATTTTCTATTATGTTGCTATGATGTTACTAAATTAGTTAAAAATCGAACGGAATTATGTATTATTACTTATCTTTATCAAACAAATATCTGGGGATTCAGTAGGGTTTAATATTTCTTCATCACATTAGTAAATGAGATTAGATAAAATAATTCAATTAAACTAGTTATTGATAAGCTGAATATTACTCATCTTTACCTAACAAATATCAGATTATAAAGAAGTTTTAATATGTTTTGTAAGCTGATTTTTCATCTTTATCGTATCAGTATCACAAATAGAAAATAACATAATGTATTGTTAAGCCTAATATGACTGCTTATCGTGATCTAGAAATATGTCTTTATTACATTAGTGTTGTTATGAGGCATAACATGTTTTTCCAGTTATAGATAAATAAAAACAAAATAAAATAATGTATTATTAAACCTAATATTACTACTTACCACTACTTGAAATATCTCTTATTACATACATTCGTTTTACTGTGATGTATAAAACTATTTATTACTTCAGTGGCTTAAACAGATAAGAAAAATCAGTATAACAATAACAACAATAAACAGTGTTGTTAAGCCTGATATTCATTTTCTAATCATAATAATTCCCAATAATCTTTTATTCTTGCCTAAAAATATCTACTAGCTGAATGCAGTATTTTACAACAGCAATACAACAGCAGATAGATGTGGACAAGTCAAAGCTTTATCAAAGTTTTAAAACGTATCTCTTTTAAGTATCTAACTGAGGATCAATGGAAATTAGTCCTTACTAGTGTTAACATTGAGTTTAATTTAATAAAATCAGTTGTCTGGTTGCACATATGTTTGTGTGAAAGACTAACACACTCATCTGCCAACTATACTCAATATTTATGTGCAATTTATGGTTAAAATTGAATTTCATCATCTATTTATCATCTACTATCTCTCCATTATCTGTGCTTTATGCTCTACTCTCTCGGCCTCCCCTCCTCCTCTCGCTGGCATTAAGTTCAAACTTGACACTGATGTTGACTCACTTTGTCACCCCTCGGTGGCTCCCTCTCTCTCTCTCTCTCTCTCTCTCTCTCTCTCTCTCTCTCTTTCCCGCTCTCCCTCTCTCTCTCTCTCTCTCTCCATCGCTTGGAGGACAAGAGTGCCCGCAGACGCATTTCTCTCCAGAGCCCCCCCTCTCCCTCTTTCACTCTCTCTCACCCTGTC
Organism: Oplegnathus fasciatus; assembly: GCA_003416845.1. Lineage (NCBI taxonomy): Eukaryota > Metazoa > Chordata > Actinopteri > Centrarchiformes > Oplegnathidae > Oplegnathus > Oplegnathus fasciatus. The sequence goes on along the minus strand of NTHP01000175.1, from coordinate 399,860 downwards.
TAACTCTCTCCATCTCTCTCCTACTCTCTCCTTTACACACACACAGTATTGTCAACAAAGCTGGAGAACAAGGGACGTGGGGGGAACAGGGGAATAAAGGTCCACAGAGGAGGAAAGTAACACACAGGACCCCTGCATCATTTCACCTGGACACTTGGTAAGTTTGCAGAAATCTAGTCTTTTCAGTGCTTTCATGTGTGTCACTTCTTTAATACGGACTTTGGTAGAGGATTTGGGATCGACAATAAGTTACTTCGCGGCCAACATCGGTCATAAAATAAATTCTGGAGTGTGACTGAAAATCGGACAAATAAATTGTTGTTCCGGGGGCTGCTTCATCCAAATGAATGAAGTTTGACCTTTGACATCGTGCTGCTGCAGTAGTTTGTGAGATTTGGCTCAGTATCGACATACCTTTGCATTCCTTTCTGACTCTCCAAAGAGGAAATGTACAAAAAAAGGGGGGTAATGTAAGATAAGATAAGAGGACAAAAGCTTTTATTCTTCTCAGACTTACACATATATTTATTCATGCAGATAAAGATGTTTATGGACATTATTGAGCACTTTATGTCTTATACTGAAAGTTAAACCTTAAACAACGAGTGTTTTATGGCAGATCTGGTTCATAAAGCTGCTGTGTGTATGCGATGCCAGTTTCATCTTTACCAGTGTCTTTTCATGCATACGCGTGTGTGCATGCATGCTCGTGCTTACCAGCAAAGATAGAGCTAAAAGCAAGTAGCATAATAAATGTCATGGCTTTCAGAGTGGGTTCTAATGTACCTTCACTCCCCATGGTATACTAGCATACCAATGTATAACAAACACACGTTACGACAGCGGGCATGTAACTAACTCCATTTCTGTCTGTCATCATGAGGCTAATTCACCACAATGCCGACCATGTGTGAACTCATGCGATATGAACCCCTCCTTCTTCTTCTCCTCTTCGTTCCTTCCCCCTCCAGGAGGAAGGATTGGAGGATCGAAGGAGGGAGAGAGGAGCCAAAGGTGACGGTGAACAGAGGCGGACGCGCACAGGACAGGACTCCTTTATTTCTCTTCATGGTGGTTTGGACACTCGTAGCATGTATGAGAAGTTAACCATGCTGAACCTGCAGAGCGGCTCAAACTGGAGTGGGCCTAACAACTGGTACCATGACCCCACCGGCGTTCAGACACAACACAGCACAGGTGAGGGGACATTCTCAACACTTGTCAGTGCTCACAGATCATCAGTCAGATCTTGTAGCTTGGCACTTGTGGCTGTCTCACCAACTTCCTGTTAGTTCAACGCATGAATCTCACATTCTGTTATTCTAAAATGTGATGGTAGGAATTTTCTTGACACTCCCACATCTCTTTTGTCACCTTCCTCTCTGCCAGTGTCTGAGGGCTGTCTGCTGGACACCGAGGGCAGCATGGGGGGAGAGGCAGGGGGAGGGGGAACGGGCAGAGGGGGAGGAGTCCCCGTGGAGAGGGATGAGGGCGAGGAGTCTCAGCTGAGGCTGCAGCTCAAGAGGAAGCTGCAGAGGAACCGGACCAGCTTCACACAGGAGCAGATCGAGGCTCTGGAGAAAGGTCAGGCCATTCAAGCACGCACAGCGCTCTCCATGCTTTTCAGCCAATCGCCGCCCTCCATGGGCACGAGCTAGACCAGAGTGTGTCATGACGCAGCTGATCCTGCTGCTTTTTTCCCCTGCCAACACCTTTGTTATTGGATTATAGTCTTTACACCTTTTTACAGCCTTTTGGTAAATAGCAGGGGACATAAATATGAGAAATTAGAAATATTACATGCAAAAATCAGGCTGTATACCAGGTATTGTGCCTGACTACTGATTTAAAGTACATGAGACACCAGAAATGTTTTGGCAGGACAGGATTTTTATCAATCCCTGCAAGGGAGAGCAAACATTGCCACCCATGATCACTTCCAGATGCAAATTATCCAGAATCTTAACTCCACAAATATTCCTGATCTGCTCCAAAAAGCCTCCGGCAGCGTGCACAGCAGAGTTTTGATAATGCATCATTACTGTGGTTGTATTATGCAGTGAGATCTGGCCCTCGCAGCCTGATATCCGCTGAGAGGGATCAGAAAGCCACCCTTGACTGGATATGGCTGCAGCAGGCCCTTGAGCTAAATAAGGACGCAATGTCCACTGTGCAGCCGAGTGGAAATGTATCACTGTGGTCACTCTGTGCAAATGACATTAATGAGGTACACTGACCTCAGTGCACGGCCGAGGCACAATAACAATCATGTGTTGACACAGACGCCAATTATAACCAAGCCAATTATAACAATTTGTGAGACAGACTTAATTTATAGAGCCATCATTGTTATGTTTGTGCAATATGGATTTATTAACCATGTGTTACTAGTGTGAACTTTAGTCCTCACTTATTTGCAGTGTTGGTAATCTCTTAATATTATATTCTCAGCAAAATATATTTTAAAAAAAAAACATAATCACCCACCCTACTCCCTTTTCAGATGTCTGAAATTCTAACTAATGTATTTGTTTTGGTTTCTCTGTTGACATTTTATTGACATGCTAAACTAACGTTAAGCATCATAAGTGCAGACAATTAAATCTATAAAGACGTCTCCATTACAAGACCTGAAACTTCAGAGTTCATTAGGATGACTCAGGCTGTCAGTTGGAGGGTGAGGCATATTTCTCGTTTCGACTTGTCAACAACAAAAATGTCAGCAGTTTGTCAACTATAAATTAACTGCCACAATGAGAGATGATACTCTGACACATGACACAGAAAGTCTCAGCTGTTGTTTAAACAACCTCTGAGTCAGTATATCGCATAGTAATACTGATCATTTTAATCAAATGCTCGTGCTGATAAGTGAGAATTTAGAGAATAAATGATGACAAAATGAAAACCCATGAGGATTTTTCTTCAGTTTAGTTTCTGTCAGCCTAAGTGCTCAGGCAGCTTCTCAACTTGAATCCTTTCATTTGAACTTTCTGCGTGTTCCATAATGATAAATAATTTATACAAAGTGCAACAGATAAATATTTTAAATATGGTTGTAAGGATAGATCTCAGCTTCCTGGATTTGTATATTCCATGGCAAGATAATTAGTGATGCCGATCTTAGGCAGTAATCACCTGATATGCAGGTTAATATCTGTCAAAATAATCAAAGTGCAGAGAATTAATAGGTGATTAAAATTCATTTTCATTTGAATCGACGTAAAGCTTGAATTTTTTCTTCATATAAAAAGGCAGATGCACGGATTAATCCAAAATATGTTAACAGCACGCAGCTATCAGACGAGCTGCTCTCCAGTGGTCCTGTCATCCTCGATCACGACTCACACTGTGTGTTTGACATGAGTTAATATCTTCCACAGAGTTTGAAAGGACACATTACCCAGATGTCTTTGCGAGGGAGAGATTGGCAAACAAGATTGATTTACCAGAGGCCAGGATACAGGTAAGGGAGCTCTTATAACTTATAACCCTGATGCTCAACCTGTAACAACATGTAGTAGTTTGTTTTGGGGTTTTTTAATACATTGTCAAATATGCCCTTACATGATACATAGAACTCTTTGATTGACAGGTGTGGTTCTCAAACCGAAGAGCCAAGTGGAGAAGGGAGGAGAAGCTGCGCAACCAAAGGAGGTCAGGGGGTGTGACTTCCTGTTCACAGAGCCAAGCTCCTCTGACCACTTCCTTCAACACATCTGTCTATCATCAGCAGCACGGCAGCAGTTCAGGTAAACGCCACCGTTTCATTCTAATTAAACATAATTACTCTCTCTAATTACAATATATGTGTCCACTGGCTCATGCATACAGCACATCGGTGATACCTAAAGCAAGAGTTTACATTTGCTCTCTCTGATTCATATATTTGGTGACAGAAATATATTATTAGTTAGTTTATAATTACAAACCTCAGAGCTCCCCTGCTTGAGTTTCTCCATTAGAGCGCATCTATATTACAACATTTCCACTGCGAGATGTTCCCATCACGTGTGTAAATGTGTGTGTGTGTGTGTGTGTGTGCTTACCATCTTGCTCTGTGTGTCTCTCTCCAGGGTCCATGTTGAGTCAGGCTGAGTCGTCCCTGCCCAGCTACAGCTCCCTGTCAGTTTTCTCATCTGGAGTCCAGGTTGGACATTCATCATTCATCAGCACCTTCCAAACTTTACCAAAGCAGGTCACCATCACAGACCAGAACCTGTTTAGTAAAAAAAAAAAACATAGGATAAATAAATAGATACTACTGCAGATATTAATACTTCTGTTATGACTACTGCTTCTAATATTAATAATAATAACATAATGTATTATTCTTCTTATCAAAACTCTCAGTATTGCTATTGTCCATCTCAAATTACTAACAATTGTAATATTCACAATTACACATTTCATGTCTTTAATATTATTTAATAATAATAATAATAATAATAATAATACAGAATAACCTAAATGTAACACACAAAGCTGAAAAGAGGCAGACTGAAGCTGGACATATGTGAATTATACAGTGATTTTAAGTAAAATATTGACTTTCTATAAGAGGCAAAAAAGTGGCAAAATGTCAAAAACAATCTCTCAAATCCTGATTCTGATTATGTTTGATTGTGATATTCGTACAGCATTACTCTATAAACCATAAGATTGAAGACTCCCTGTTGGTGATGGAAATAAAACAGCAGTTTGCATGTGATTAGGCAGAGAAACTGGAGATGCACATTTGTTTTCTTTGCAGGCCCATTATTATTTGGGGATCATCAGTAATGAAATCAATTTTAAAACTAGATGGTTTCCAGCATTCTGCACAACCTGGAGACATTTTGACAGAAGTCAGCAGCCACTGAGCTGCCTCATCAAGATGAATTTACAAAAGCTTGGGACAGCGGACTCACTGATATTTTTCCTTTGGACAAACACACAGCGCTTATCATCCACATTGCTTTGATTGTACCAGATTATCATCCCAGCCTTGACAGCAGCATGAAAATACAAACATTTTTTTGTTTTACATTGTTTTACATGAATGATAATACCTGCTCGACTCTCTTCTTCTTCTCATACAGAAAATTATTAATTATTTAATGTCTGTGCATTACATTATATTTTATTAATATAAAGTCACGGTGAGCAAACTTTTCAGTTTGTCTCTTGTTTCTTGTCTCAGTAATCCTTTATTCTTTATTTGAATATCCATTAGCTTCTACGAAATGGTTGGTAGTCTTCCAGGGGTCCACACACAATGGTAATACTAAACAATAATTTAAAATTACACAGCATCAGTGGAGGAAGAAAAGGCAGAACAAGCCAAACATAAAGATCAGAAAGTATAATTTTGCATATGTAATACAAAGATGTGGGCTGCTGCTGTGCTTCATACAACACTACTCTAGCACCTCCATGTGGTTAAACTGCTGTCACTACTTCAAACTGCCTTTACAGCCTTTACACACTGAACATTGTTGTCAATATAAATCTAACCCAAATATTTCCTCTCCTTACTCTTCCACTCTTATGTCCACTCTCAGTCTATTCCTCCCCAGTCAGCCACCTCCTACTCCTGCATGTTACCTCCATCCCCCTCTGCCCCGCGCAGCTTTGACTCATCGGCGTACTCCTCCCCTCATCTGCAGACTCCGCCCTCGGCCAACTCCAACACCGGTGAGTGTTTCGGAGGTAGATATGGGTTTATTTAACAGGGGCGGAGACATTTACTTTATGTCTGTCTGTTATCTCCGACTGCCTGCTGAACTTATGTCTCTGTTTTTCTTCTTCTCCCTCTCTTCCATTCAGGGCTCATATCACCCGGTGTTTCAGTGCCGGTCCAGGTTCCAGGAACCGAGCAGCAGGGCATGAGTCATAACCTGGGTCAGTACTGGGCCAGATTACAGTGAACAACAGACAATCACTGCCAACTGGCAAAACAAAAGAAGAAGGGAAAAAAAGGGCATGTAACAAAAAAAAGTGTCAAGGAAACAATATGGGGACACACGGGTTATAAGGAAGCTAAGGACTGAGCTATAGAGGGGCCTCAATGAGTTGTAGACCCCGAAATGCATTAAATGTTTACAAATTCAGCCAAGAGCAGCTTTGGTTGCACCTGACAGCACTCTGGTCATACTGGTATTTGCTTAGTACTATCAGGTTCCACTTTTTTTTTTGTTTTTTTGGATAGTGTGTTAATGATAGGGCTGAGGTTGGGATTATAAATGGGATCAGTATGAAGTGTGTTTAGGATTAAAATAGAGTCAGGATTAGGATCAGGCTAAAGTCAGGGTTTAGGTTACACTGTCTGTGGAGAAGTGACGGTGCTTGTTATCACCTGATACTGGAGAATTAGGATCGGCCCCTCCTAAAGTCTTACCATATTTTATTGTGTCGAACAGTTTGGCTTTTACTTAGACTGAAAATCCACAGAACACTGGATAAAAAACTGACAGACTGAAAATCTGTCTGCCTAAACCTCTAAATACACTGTGAGATGTGGTTGAAAGCTCTGGAAAGCCAGTAAGTGGACTTTTGAGCCTTATCCATAGAGGTGGAAGGCTGAGGCTTTGAGGGTTGAATTATAAACAGTTGACCTGACGTTACTACAAGCTCTCAGCCCATAAACGTAAGATAAACTTAAATATCTCCCAAGTTTATTTAAAAAATAAAGAAAAAAACAGCTTCATGAACTGTAGCCTTGAAGTTTTAAAATATCAGAAGTGGAAAAAAACCTTTGCTCATACATGCTGAGCATATGGCAAGGTTATAATTATAATTCTACCACACAGAAATGCTTCAACAAGTGATCCAATGGTACTAAGTAAATGCCAGCAGATGTCTGTATTGTGACGTGTAACCACAGTTTCTCGTTTCTTGAGCAGCTCAATGATATTGTGATAGCGAGCTTGTTCCCTAAGCTGTGTGAGGCTACTGTGAAGATTTTAGACTTGCTTATGGCAATCACTTTTACTAAAACTTAAAAACGTACCATAAAAAAAAAGTCAATCCTGCCTACCCTGCCAGCAACATTACACTAAGACTGATACTGCATATTTTTGTACAGACATCTGTGTATGATGAAGATAACTGTGGAATATTGTCAGATATTATTGGAGGGAGAATGTAGCACGTAGTGGACTCAAATCATCCTGAAAGCACAAATTCCATTTGTTAAAATAAATTATTAGGGATGCACCATATCAATACTGGTATCAGATATTGTCTGATATGAAGCTAAACATTAAAATATTACATATTTACACATATCACATATTTTTGCCAAGAACTACAGTAAAGCCATTTGATTTTCTGTATATATATATATATATATATATATATATATATATATATATATATATCACTAATGAACCATATCAATCAGCCAGTGACAATCAAGCATCATTACGCAGCAAACAAATATGAGGCTGTCTTCAAACACTTGCAAGACTGACAATCAAAACTGGAGGTAGAGAAGATAAAAATGGAAAAACTGTGAAATTATTGCAACGCTGTCCATACAATAGAAACAACATTATCAGCTGTGCATGACCAAAAAAAGCCGCTATAGACAATCAGCTACTTGCAGAAATGAGTCAAATATTGTACAAAACCGTTACTGTACTTTGCAGGGTTTAAACCTCTGCTCACTTTCCTCTGACTATTGGTTTTATTGATGCATCTCAGTTTAAACTCATATGAAATGTCTTTCAACTCTTATTTATTTGTCTTTTCACTCGTTCACATAAGTCCTCTGTGTTGTTTCTGTTGTTGTTGTGTGTTGTGTTAGTACTGTATAGCTACCAAGAGTCAACCCTTTTGTGAAGGCCTTGGATCCCTTTAATGAAAATAAAACTGTGTGTAATAAATATAAATTCAAAGGTCTTTATTTCTGATGTTATATTACATTTTCCTCACCGTCCGTGTGGTTCAAGATTAAAATAAAAATAGGTTGATCATTTAACATGACAGTATGACTTGATGTTTGACAAATGTGATCCATTAAAATACTTTTTTTAATTAAAGTTTTGAGCAAATTCAATATGACGTGAAAAAGTAACCAAATAACCATCATTGGGTAATCGTCACTGGGTAACTGGGGCAGTAGTAACATTAATCAGCACATAGGAAGACTTGGTTTATTTAAAGCTGCTATAATCAATATTTTTATTTTAACACTGGATCACATGACTAATTGTATATAAAAAGGGTTGCTCATAGTGATGAACCCACAAAGGATTATCACCCAACTCTGTAGTTCCTCTTAGTTCTATGGAGTATTTTAGCGTCTTTTAGCACATTGTTTTGGTTTTCTGGCCAGCAACTTAACTGTTTTGGATCACTCTCACTGCTCTCATCAACATCGTTTACAGCTGCAAGCAGCTGTTTTCAGCAAATAGGCTCTAAAAACTCACTGTAGACTACCTGCCCAGCACCAAACAATAGACAGACAAAGTTAGTGACTAGCTGGTGAACATAGTGAAGCATTTAGCAGGTCAAACATTTCCTTCATGGGTTTATGGAGATCGAAACACAGTTAAGGAGAATGAATAGTGGCCTTGCTTTCCAAATTAATGCTAATGTTTGCTAACAAGTTCACCACATCGATTTGAATGACGATCAGTCTTGTGTTTACAGCTTGTTTCCGCTGCCCCCAAGTGGCCAAAAATGCAGGTTTAAGATATTTTATTCGTTTAGGATAAAGACGAAGAACAAATGTCGGCCAATATTATGTAAGCCAACAACGGTACTCTTTCGAAACTTCGGCTTGGCCCATTGTTAAAACTAAACAAGCAAGCTTCAAACCTCTTAAGTATGCAAACATTAGTCAGTCCATTTCAGGAAGTTTGTGTCGTAACTCCTAAGTTTCCCAGAGTTCAGGGTTATGATGAGAATTTGTTTCAGAGTTTGTGAAACCCGCATCTGAGGGTCAGACACAGTGTGGAGGAGTGAGATTATTCAACACTTATCTTACAGTATCTTTTTCACAATATCCGCATGCCTTCAAAGGGTCAACAGCATAAATGGTCATTTATGATCATTCATTGGTCATAATCACCAATACAAAATGCTGAGCAGCTAAAAGACTTTCACGTTCATGTTTTGCACTGGTGCAGCGACATGAAGTCAACATGACGGAAACTGGCCAGCCATTAGCAGGGCTGCATTTTGTGCTAATGGCATGACTCACTTGGGCCCTGGAGGATGGACAGAAATTACAGACGGGAGAGGAGGAAGAGGGTGAGGGAGGGAGACGGAGGGAGAGGGAAAGATAATACTAGTGATGGTTTGCAGAGAGCGTGGACACACAGACCCATGGACATAATGGGACTCTAAGATGAGATGTGAGACACTGGTGCACTCCAGCTTCATGCAGCCTCATCAGTTTCCCTCAAGTGTATTATAAGTACTTTGCGTTGAATAACATGGGAAAAATAGTTCTTGGTGAAAATGATAATTACCTTTCAAGCTTCATTTTTCTTTAAATTTCAACTGGTATTGTTCCAGAATCCCATAATGATATATATGAAAGTCCAGAAATGCCATTAAAATGAATTCATTTAATCAAATTGAAATTTTATTTTCAATTTATGTGTGATGTAAGACAAGATTAAAATTTATTTTAATTTTTAATTAAAAATAACATTTTTCATTTCCATTGTCATGTTTAAAAATTCACAATTACTGCCAATATTTTAATTAAAATTAAAACTCAACTGACAAATCATTTTCTGTGTACTCAGAATAACAGTGCTATAATGATTATGCACATGAATATGAAATAGACTTTTTGTTTTCAATTTCCAATTGGCAGACAATGTGCAACCTTAACTTGAAAATGAAAACTGGACTTTTAGATTTGAATTTAAACTATATCTTGATTTTAGATTATTTCTAATGATCTTAAGATTTCATGGCCATTTTTTTAACGACAACAATGTCAACCATCAAACTCTCTGGGCTGGATATGACATCCTACTGACTGAAACACACCAATCAGAGAACACATTTTACTGCTCGGGTTTTTGGCCAGTGTTGCCATGTCTGTATGGTATAAAAAATTAAAAATAAAGGTACTGTTGTTTAAATGTTTCAATTTTAAATTTTTAATATGATTTCATTTTAATATCATCAGACCCGACCTTCTGAACTTGAACACTATGAAAACATGCCAAAAGTACATTGTACTTTAGAGCAATTCATAACAACAAACTTCATTATTAGAAATACACAGTTGATGGTGAGAATTACATAAATGACATACAAATATTTAATGCTACAGAGAAGATACAAGCTTATAGGCTTATAGGCAGAGAAGTGGTGGAGTCTGTCATGGAAATTGCTGCTGTGTCCAAAAGGTGGTTGTTGTCCATGCTAAACCCAAATAAAGGGGTTGTATATTACATACAGTCTATGGCTCTACTACTTTGACAATTATCCCACTTGTGTTTTAAGATAAAGAACTGTGACCAAGATATGTACTAAGCAGGACATCTTACAAAAATAAACTCACACATTTCTTGTTACTTATCAGCTGACATACACTATATCTATATATCTGCAAGAAGCTAATACCAGGCGATATAAATGCTGGGCCACAAGGCTGGATCACCAACTGGCATGGGTGGATATTACGGGGGGGACAGGGGGATCTGGAACCCCCCCCCCCTTTCCAGGGAAAAACACGAGTTTTCCCCCTCAACATATCATTGTAAAACATACAATTTAACAAACATGTTATAAACATAACTGTATAATTTAAAATAATATAATAATATGCATTGGAAGCAGCTGTGCTAATTATAGATGCAAAACAGTGCGTCCCCCTCCCCTCATATGCCTCACAGTAGTTTGGTCCACTGGCTCACATCCACCAAACCCCACACACGTTAGCACCTTGAACACGCTCGTACAACCCTTAAATTACCTATTAGTTATCCAGTACACAGTATAGTCCAGTGTTTCCGCTGGTAACGTTTACACAAAACATTCCACAATCAATCATCTGATCCACTTCATTCATACATACGTGGCTGTTGCTCTACCTGCCACCCCACGCATGCATTATAAAATCCAGTCTGTTCCTTTTCCAAGTTAACACCACAAGTTTAATGAAAATTAGCTTACTCAGATATTTTACAAGAAAAACCAAAGCAGAACATACCGGGCAGGAGAATGAAGTATGATGTAAGTGTGGTTTATTGACCAACAGACCCGTCACTCTGTTTTTTGAAAACCTAAAAGTTGAAACCCCCTGTAATTTAAAAAAAAAAATCAAAACGGCACAGAGGGGGGGTTCCCTCTCTAACAAATCATCTTTGACCGAGGTTTCAGACGTTCCACGGGAAACACTACAGTATTAATTAGGGGTTCCTCTGTATACATTTACTGTAATATATTATTAACTATTACAGTACTTTTGGCGGCACCTTTGGCGTCCCCTTCAGGAATTGCTCTTAGGAAATTTTTGGGTTTACTGCCCCCCCAACAATTAAATGAAATACCCACCCTGCCAACTGGGCAAAGTGGGCAATTGACCCCAGTCTCCAGACCTCCAGGGGCCCCAAAAGCCCCAGGTTCACTGTGTGTCAGCTGCTCTTTGGGGAATTTGATTTCTTGCTAATTTGTTTATTGTTTGTTTATTGTTGTATTTGTTTGCACCACTGAAAGACATATCAACTGGGTCCTGCATTATTACTGTCTTGTAGAGGGGTCCTGTGTCAAAATCTGGCTCTAACAACTTTATTTAGTTTCTGCTGTACTAACATGGTGCTTTTTCCCAAATAAAGTTGTGTTTCATCAAATGACCACAATCTAACTGACACACAAAAAACCTGGGGCCTGTGGTACTCCGGTATGGGACTGTTTGGTTTCTGGGTCTACAGTGCCACATCTGAATCGACCCAACATGGCACTTGTTTTGTCTTTGAATTCTTTAATTTATCAGGAAGATCCATCCAGCAGAGCATCTGGAACAAAATCAATTTATTTATCTTTTATAAATGAACATATATAAACTATATAAATAAACATTTATCATCAATTGATTAATATTTACAAATGCAGACTTCATCGGTTACTGTAAGAAGCCTTTATTAATGGCTTACTATAACATTTATAATAGCAGATGGCTAATTAGGAATTTGTTCTTGTTAATGGCTTACAACTGATCTATAACGCATTAGTAAGCCATTTATTAACCATTATTAAAGCCATTAGCTACAGCCTACAAACCCTTTATAAAGGGTAGCATATCAGAAAGTGAACCAAATTAAGTTTAAATTTAATTTAATTTAATTTAATTTAGAGATAGAAAAATATTGCAGAAAGAGGAAAATGATTGTCGCTGTGATGAGTGTAAAAGTCTTACATCGTATTATTGTCATATCAGAGTTTTGGTGTCATTAAATCTTGTCACCTGTACCTGAACTCCAGTGCACCCTCTTTCGATCAAAGATCTATATAATGCATGACGGGCGGATAAAAGGAAGCCTCAGCCAACGACTTGCTCTACAGTCAGCGAGGGAGGGCAGAGACGGAGAGAGTTGACTGATCGATCAGCCCAGCCTAGCCCCAAGAGAGACTGAAGCTTCAGAGGAGAAACAACGGTGAGCTTTGTTCCACTTCTCTTGGCTTTGTGGTGGTTTGAAGGAAGCTGCTGCGATTAAAAACGAGAAATGTCTCTGTGTCCTCCAGATAATAAGTATTCTGATAATGATGGAGCGTTTTTTTTTTTTTGCAGGGACTGGAATGGAGTTGGGTCTTCTGTTGTTGATGGTTTTGACCTTAACGGGAAGTGCATCAGCAGTTCCCGACCAGTACAGTAGAGCCGTGGTGAGTACTAAAGAGAGGAAAAATGTCATTTTACTGCCATTGTGTGTAGCTGCCCTTCGATTATTGATTAATTATGTAAGCTTGTTGTGTGACTGAATGTTATATTTACTTAATAATATAATTACAATTATCTAATTCTCTGGTAGAAAAAATACATTTTCCCCAAAAGAATCAGGCTTGTTTTTGCTCAGTCTAATTCTTAGGTGTGATGATAAGCCAGTCAGGATATGTATCACTTTGTTGATTATATTTTGATTTATGCGCCAAAGAAGCATTTTAAACCACAGTCATATCAATTTAATAACAAAATATTTATACATCCAGTGAGGGCGATTTCTATAAACCAGCAGCAGATTTGGGGAGAAATCACCTTGCAGACTTACGTGTGTTTTTGTATTCAAATGTGAGCGTTTGTGGGCCTATCTTTGCATCAGGCCTACACAGACTTTTCTCTGATTGATGTGAGCAGGAAGTCATATAGAGCACATGACACATGGCAAAGAGGCTGATGGCTGGTGCACATGAAACAGTGTCCAGATGACTCATGAGGTTTATAAAAAAAACAGAAGAAAAGGCTCCATATTTTGTTTGTACATTTAGACAATTTTTAGAAAAAAGTAGGTTTTGAAAGATAATGACAACCCTAAGTGGTCATCATTATTTTTTGCAGTTTGCTAAGCATGGACACTGTATTGAAGAAATTACAATGAGTTGATTGCAGTTGCTCGTTTTCAGTGATTATCAAGTATTTTAAATCAAATATTTTCTGGGAATCTGTGAGCTTCCCATTTCCAGTTCACTAACACACTTCCTCAATAGGCTGCTTATTTTTGCGCAACTTCACATTTAGTGTCCGTGTGTCCTGTGTGACAAAAAAATAAAGTTTCGCTTCTGTCATTGTAAAAGTCACGTTTAGTCTGCATCCTGTGTGATGCTGCTGGTGTCTGGGGCTCAGGATGCATGAAAATCTGAGTGGGGTCAAGGTGAAATAATACAGCTTGTTATAAATAAGGAGGCCTCACTATTTCAAAATATTATCAGTCAAAAATAATAAAATGAAAAATAAAACAACAGGATTTTACTGAGAAAATAGCAAAAATTGTTTTTGTAAAATAAAATATAAGGACTGAGTAGAAAACTACTTGAGGTGGATGTTTTTTCAGTGTAAAAACCACAGAAAGACAACTGTTGGTTGATGAGTGAGCCAACACCTTTTCCTTTCAACTGCAACTACAGCAGGGTGGAGACAATGCAGGAGGAAGGACAGGTTTCAAAATCACTTTTAAGAAGCAGATTTTGCTTGTTTTGACAGAGATGCATGCTTAACAGGAGAAGTACAACATCAGATATATCATCTTATTTCACCTGCAGGCCGTTTTCGATTCTGAATGTGGCTTGTGGTATACAAATTGTAAATTGTACGCTGTCTTTTCTCCATCAAGCAACTCACTCAACAAGGACAGGATCATATAATATTAATGAGAAACAAAAGGCTGACACTGCTGGGTCTGACCTGTAGTAACAAGCAGAGGAGTGCATCAAATAGCCTCCGTGACATCAGCTGTTGTCGGTAATCTTTAAGTCGACTCACGCAAGAGATGGATTTCAGTGATATTGTTGGTTCACTGTAGTTAGGAGGGAATAAATGTGGCTGTTTTTTCTGGCTCATCATCCTGTGCTGTGGTAATCATTTTTGGTAAACCACCAAATTTCCTCTGGTTTCCTTGTGTTCTGTCCAGGATTGGTTGAGCAGGTATGGCTACCTTCCTCCTCCTGACCCGCGCACAAGTCAGCTGCAGACCAAAGAGGGGATTGAGAAAGCCATTCGTGTCATGCAGAGATACGGCGGGGTCCAAGAAACCGGAGTGCTCGGTAACAACCTCTCAACTTGGATCTATCAGGACAATATTTTATGTGTATATTAGGTTTCACACATCCGGGGTCATGTGAGGTGTCAAACTTCCTGTAATCTGCTCTTTAGTTTCAACACTATTTGATCAACTTCTCTTCCAGACAGTGAAACCCTCAAACTCATGTCTACACCCCGATGCTCCCTCCCTGATATTGTTGGGGGTGAAGACATGTTGAGAAAGAGGAGAAGGAGGAAGAGATATGCCCTGTCAGGCCTGAAGTGGCATAAGACAGACCTCACATGGAGGTGTGTTTCCTGTCATGTTACATTGTGGTTTTATGTCTTCCCTGTATGAATCATAGAGCTTTATATATTATAGGTTTGGTTTTGGGGAAGTCCACTGTCAAGTAAGCTTATCAGTAACTGTGTGGCTTCTTTGTGTCTCTGCATACACTTTGAAGATCAGATCAAAAACTGGAAATCTGCGTTAGTACAACAATCTTTCTTAATATTTACACAATCTCTATTGCTTCCACCACTGTGGCTGTGAGCATTTCCAAGCTGTATTTCGACTGTACGTTTCATACATCTATTTGCTTTGTTAATAGAGAAATTAGCACCTTGTAATATACCAGGATCCATTTTTGGACAAATTAGAAAGATGAATTTTTGATCACACACACATTATAGGATAAGGCAAACTAAGGCATCTGTATAGCACCTTTCAACAATTCAAAGTGCTTTAGATAAGACATAAAAGGCATGAAGAAAAGAAACACAAGGCAGTATAAAGGACAATATAAAGAGACACATTTAAATAGGATTTAAAAAAATCGAATCAAATAAGTTTATTCTATATCGTTATTCTATATTTTTCTTGTGGTAATGAAGTGCCATTAAAGGACCGAATGTGTTCGACTTCCCTATCTTGTTTGTGGCCAGTTCATACCTACTGAAGACATACAACTTAATTATAGTAAACAAAACAGAAATATAGTTTCATTTTTAGGAAAGGCTTGGTTATTTCCTAAAAGAAGCTGGGCACTTTAGTTCTTACCAAACGTTACTCACACAGGAGTACATTTTTTGGGGACTATTTTCAGCTGCGGATTAATACACATTTGTTGCTCCAGTAACAGGGAAGTGTGTTTTTGAAATAAACACAGTGCCATTGTTCATAGTAATGAAAGGTCTCAGTGCAACAGTGTGACTCAGAGGAATAAGATATATCAGGCTATATATGGCTACACAGGCAATACTTGCTTGTAGGACTGTGTCATTGTTGGTTTTGGTCTTTTCATTGAATTTGTTGACAATAAGAAAAATATAGAATATCACCAGACTTACCCTTTAACTTTGGGTTAAGCGGGAAAAATTGGAAAATTCTCGAAAGACTCAATCTCGATGTATCTTGTAACATGTGGTGTGTATTAAAATGACATGTAGCATTTGATAATAAAGAAAACAGAAAGAGGGTAACAAGGGATAAAAAAAAGACCGTCTACAGTCTACAACTTTGTAATCTATTCTTGTCTGCAGTGTCCACAGCTACCCGTCGCCCTCCCTCTCACCCACCGTGCCTAACATTTTGGTGGACAACATCCTGACTCACGCCTTCAAAGCCTGGAGTGACGTGGCCCCCTTGAATTTCCGTCGGCTGCAGACTGACAGCAGGGGGGCGGCATCTGGAGGGGACATCAAAGTGTCTTTTAACAGCTTGTATCACGACGACGGGTACCCATTTGATGGGCAGGGTGGCACCCTGGCCCACGCCTTCTTCCCCGGCAGGGATGAAGTGGCGGGCGACACACACTTTGATGATCATGAGATCTGGAGCTTTGGAGGTATTTCCTGATTGAAATCATGATGAATGGATGGCTAGAAGACCTGTTCTCAAGACATGTCTGACAGTCCGTCTATTGACATGCAAAATAAAAAAAGTGATCAATAAAAGTGATCAAAAAAGTCCTTCCTTCTGCTGTCAGTCCTTCTGCTTATTCAGTGACATCAAACCAATTCATCGTTGTTTATTTGATCCAGTAACACTTTTGCTTCACACTTCCTCAGGTGACAGCAGCAGCACAGACTTGTTCACAGTTGCAGTGCATGAGTTTGGCCACGCGCTGGGCCTGTCCCATTCCTCCTCTGATCCGTCCATCATGAGGCCGTACTACCAGGGTCCTGTGGGAGACATTGCCAGCTTCCAGCTGGCCCTGGACGACAGGCTGGCCATCCAGCAGCTTTATGGTCAGTAACCAGTTAGACTACCTTCATCTCAGTATATCTCAAGCTGACATCATATCATAGCTTAATAAAATATGCCACAAAGGAAATAAAGGGCCATAAAAACTCAATCAAGAGGCCAAAAACTGCCTTCTGATGAAATAATGTATTAGTGTAGTACTAATGAATGTGTGTAAAGGTGCACTCATGCACAGGGGATTTCAACAGTTTCCTTCCGTGTCCTAAAAGTGCTTGCATCCTGTGTGGCAAACTCCCCTGGCTACTGAGAAGAATGTGGTTCAGTTTTTGTGTTGTCATCGGCTTTCACCACCTCTTCAACGTTGTCTACTGTCACCATTCTGTTGTAGGTGTGAACGATGGGGGGCGACCGGGTGGTGTTGATCCTGACCTCCCACGCCTGCCCAGTCCACCTCCTCCAAGACCAACACAGCCGTGAGTAGAGCCGGAGGAAACAAATAAAACTACTGTACATCTATCCAGACAATAAGCACTTATCATTTGCATTTATAAACTATGAGTATCCTATCCATGCACTCAGTTTACTCACGGGCAAATGAAGGATGATGAGTAATTTAAGACCAGTGGATGCAGATGAAAGCCTTCTGATCGATCCTCACTGTGCTACTATTTGGACTTGTTGCACCCTCTAGTGATTTTTTTATCAAACTACATCCAATAAAATATAATTTGACTACAGTTTTGACAAAACTTATTCTGTCCCAGTTCTGACCCTTCATTCCCCGAGCGCTGTCGGGGAGGCTTTGACGCAGTGGCAAACATCAGGGGAGAGGTCTTCTTTTTTAAAGGTAAGAAAAAATAGGAAAGAAATTTTACAAAATAAAAATGTACTTCAAAGTCTCCAAAAACATGTTAATTGTCAACAGAATTGGCTTATATTTTATATATAGACTAGATCTATGCAGTGTCAGAATACAGTGAAGCATGTTGGTCATGTTGGTTTCATGTTGCTCTGTTTTCTGGGAAAGGTGCACACTTCTGGAGAACTAAGCGAGACGGGTCTTTGTTGTCCCTCAATCCGGCTCAGATCAAAAACTTCTGGATTGGCCTCCCGCCAGGAACGAACAAGATCGACGCTGTGTACGAGAGGAAGAGCGACAGCAATATCATCTTCTTTATTGGTGAGAAACAATGTGTGGCTTTGGTGAATCTAATTTTGGTAATGGCAATATCTGAGTCAGAGTAGGAGGTGTGAACGTGGTTGATTCTTGTCACGTCATGTTATTTTTAAGTTTTTAAGTTTTTCAAATGAAGCTGCATCATTAACACATCTAATACATAAAATAAAATAAAATGAAAATAACCATCCAATAAACCAGTGAACCACCAACTCTGTGATTATTTTTTACAAACATTTATAAGCATTACAAACTTCTTTTTGCACACATAAATTCTGAAATGCTCTCTTTCCTCTGTCTGTCCAGGATCTCAGTACTGGGTCTTCAAGGACACAGTGGCCATGAGCGGTTACCCTCGGCCCGTCTCTGAATGGGGCATGAAGACAAAGAACAGGATGCTGGTGGACAGGGTAGAGGCGGCCTTCGTCTGGGCCCATAATGGCAAGACCTACCTGTTCAGTGGCGGGGAGTTTTGGAGGTTTGACGAGAGCCGTAAGGACGAGCAGGTGACCAGGGAGCTATCGCCGGGCTACCCACGGAACAACAGCCTCTGGGCAGGAGTGCCCACCCACATGGATGACGTCATCAGCTGGGGAGAAGGTAACATTGTGTTCAGAGGCATAAATATGTAATGAGTTTCGGATGCCGGTGCTAGATAAATAAACAAAACCATTGAGAAGGTTATTTTAGGGCGATGACATTTTTCAACAGGCACACACAAGCTGCTGGAAGATATGAAGTGCTGTCAAAACATTGTACTATACACCATAAATAAACTGATCTGTTGATCTCAAATATAAATATAAACACCAGGAAATGACTACATCAAATTAATGTCAAATAACTTTTGAATAAATGCTATCTTTAAAGTTTAATATAGAATTTTTTGTTACTTTTCATGCAGTGGTGGAAGAAGCATTCAGGTCCTTTACTTAAAGGGACCCTGTGGAGTTTTTGACCACTAGTAGTGTTATGGAGCATAGTGGCTTCCTAAAGTAAGAAGTAACGATAGCTGTCAGATAAATGTAGAAGAGTACAAAGAATAATATTTCCTCCTATATAAAATGTAGAAAATAGCAGAAAAAATGTGTCATCTCTATTTTAGTTTCTAGTTAATATGCTGATGTTTTATTCATTATGTGATGAAAAAAGTTACACTACTGCTGCTGCTGCTCTTTAGGAGATGCCTACTTCTTCAAGGACAACCTTTACTGGGTGCTGAAGAACGGAGGGCTGGACCACGGTGTCGTCGCTCCGAAATCCATCGGTGAAGACTGGCTCAGATGTCCAGCTCCGCCTGCAGCCACTCCAGCCAATCCTCAAATCCCAAAGGAGTGCAGCTGTGGCCTAGGAATAGGAAATGGATCACCTTTATTGCTGAGAAGCAGCTGGCTCATCCTTATCTCTGTTATATTGGTAGTTGATGAGTTTATTGAAAAATAGGCTGTTTGGTTGATGTGTGTTCAAAGCCAAGCGACTGGCTGTTTTTGTAATACTTTTCCTGGAGGCTCTTCGCATCATCATACACTCACAGTACATTACAACCCACAAGCTGGTTTCACATGACATACTGGTGTCATAAAAATCATATGTTGAATACCCCCTATACCCCTTATACTTTAACATAAGGACTAATTTACTGTAAATGCTTTGCCTTATCAGAGCATATTGCTGACCCGTGAAAATAGTACATTTTGCGTCCTCCCTCCATCCTGCTATAGAATTTCAGCCCCTCCTTTTTCTAGAGTGAGTATTGGATTACATGGAGCCTGTATAGGAGGATACATGGAAATTCAACACAGAAATCCAGCACGCGGGCTACTCCCTCATAATGAGGTCTTATACAATCACCTTATGTTTGGGCAGCAAACAGGCAACACAAACATACTCAAGTGCAATAGTCAGTGTTTTTATCAGAACTCATTTTTTAAAATTCAGAGTAGATTTGTGTGTGTGCAGTACAAACGGATATATGCTTTGGTAAATTAAACTTGCAGTGTTTTGTGAAACGCTGAGAAGGACCTGTGGTTTGTCGTTTTTGAGTAAATGTAAATAATGATGAATGAGAATGATGAAGAAAAATCTCCTTTTTGTTAATAATTAAGGAACTGTTTATGCTCAACAGTATTATTCTAACAGCTCCGCACACAGAGATGTGGACTCACAAGCGGGACTCAGAGGTAGAGCAGTTGAAAGCAATCAATCATTTACTTGGTAAGAGTTCAAAGCAGAGTTCTGCAACACGCAATCAGTCAGCGGGGGCAGACTAAGCAGGCAAGAAACAGGAATGAAGGCTGGAGCGTACATTAGACGGTCTGGCAAATGGCTGGGGAAAGAGGTGCTGGTTTTATATGCAGGGGAGAAAATGATGGGGTGGGGAACAGTTGTACTGGTGGGTGAGGGGCTCAGGTGATTGGAAACACTGAGGGCAACTAAAGGGTGGGTGGGGAACGGCAGGTATCTGAAATGACAGGAGACTGAAAAAACAGGGAAAAGAGCAAAAATATGCAAAATAACTAAAAAGAAGCTTCATGTCATTCAAGCTTCATGTGACAAAAAATTATTGTTTAATTTATTATTAGAATTTGCTGACATCTGTGATGCTTTTGAGGTGGAGCTGTAATGAAATGTTTTTTTCAGGTTAGGGCAGATGTAGTGACTATAAAGGTATGTTAACAAATGGGACCATTTTTTGGTGACTATTAGAAAACACTGTCATTAAAATGTCAGAGTTCTTTGTCCCAGCATCTACAAGTGGCGAACTTCTTTTGAAAAAGTTTCGAAAATTATCTCTTGATCTCAGCATCTTCAGTCTGACGCTGTGTTCTTGTTATGCACTTATCTCACAGTGCACATTCACGACTCACATGATATGATAATTGTTTACAGTGGAGAGTCCTGTACATGCTGCTCATTCTCCAGTGACAGTCCCATATGTGCCATCACAGACTACTGATTGGTATCTTTATTAGGAATGCCCCTGCCTTTGGGTCATCACATATTTTTCTCAGTGACATTCATGTGTGAGTGTTACAGCAGTGTCAGGAATATAGTGGAGGAAGAGCATGTTTAGCCTGATGGACTAGAGTCTATTGTTCCTCACAGTTGTTTCACATTTTTGCTCTGACCTCCCCTCAGATGTCTTGATATGAGCAGCTCTGATTTTACAAAGAGACTCTGGTAGCATCAACTCTGAAAGGAAAGTGATGCACATGTGGGAACTCTACTGAAAACCTTGATTTTTTAAATAAAAATTTGATAGTTTCTTGTTTTAATGTTAATTACTTTGGTTCTAACTTCACACTGACATGACAAATTGTGCATGCTTACTTCAAAGGCTGTCATCTTTTCCTTTTAAATTGGAATATTTCATTAATAATACCTCTACTAAACAACTAAATCTTTTGTTCAAAGCACATTCAGTTGTTCAAGGAAGTTTGCACCAGAGTATTTATTCTGTTCCTTAAGTAGATAAACTGTTTGGGTTATATGTTATGGTTGAAAGTATAATGAGGAACAAACTGCATCCTTACAGACATCAGTTATAAGGAAGCAAAGTGACTCGGGTGATCTTTGAAATATACTACACCCACTTTGAAAAGTATAGCAGGCTTTTATGTCATCTAATGTTTTGTAGACTATAATGGAACTCTCTCAAAAGCCGCGTCTCAAGTGTCTGGCTCAAGTTCAGTCCAACTGCAACAATAGGGATTAAATTTTACACCGTTACACAATGCCATTTTAAAAAAAAAACGAACTCAAATATACATTTTTCAACATTCATTTAAAACATTTCTGAAGTATGTTTGTTCCACATTAGTGAAGTAAAACTAAGACAACTGAAGAGAAGAGATTGGTGCTAAACCATTTTATTTCAGAAACATTTAACAAGATCAAGAGGTCACAGTTCTGTTACATATGCAAGTTGTGCAACACAGGGCTAAAGAGCAAAATGAAAGGTATATCATTGAGATAAATAATGGTGTTCATGTGATCGAGTGACACCTCAATCCTTCATTACACCAACGATGAAAATAAAATAAAACAATATAAGGTTACAAAATAAAATAAAAATACAAATATCACATTAAATCATGCAAAAACTATTGATGGAGACTGAGTTTTAACTCTTTAGACAGATGCATGCCAACATTAACTAAATACTGTCACACTCCGATTACATTGCTGGATTTCCAGACTACCATCACTACATCTACCCAGTAAACTTAGTGCAAGTGCATCCTTTTCTGAATGTAGCTTTGGCACAACCACATGGGAGCGAAGCAGCCATCATCACATTTAATGCGTTACAACTACAGTATTTCATGATATTACATTAACATATAGAGCTACATCGGAACGCAACAAAGTTCTTGAGGTGTTAAGGCTCAGTTTTGCTTGGATACGATCAGACTGTGCACACTGCACTTGTGATAAACACTTCTGTGCATACTTTATGTATTAACAATTTGGACTAGGCCAAAGTTAGACAAATCACATGGATGAGGGAATAAATGATTGTGAAAAGGGCATATCCTGACTGTAACAGGTTGAACAGCAACACCATAAGTTTCTGAGACACCACAACAACTTCAGCTTTTTTTTTTTTTGGCTCTAACTCCTCCCCAGAACAAGACTCAGGGCCATCAGCCCCAGAGAGTAGCAGGTTGTGGAGGCAGAGCCGGTGCTTTCACGCTGTGTTGTGACCGCTTGCACTGGCTGGATGCTTCTGTAGACATTGACCATCAAAGGTGACGATGAGTCGTTGACACGTACTGTTGTGCTGAAGAGGTCAATCTGGAGACAAGATATTGAGCCAGTTAGCTGCGTGAAGCACTATTGGAGCATTCATGCCGACCGACACACACACCAGAAAAACTCACCAAATCTTTGCTGACTTTGATCGAATCCTTGAACACAGTCCAAACCACAGCCTCGTTGCAAGTGGGGGTGGTCAAGGAGCCAAGGTAACGGTAATAGCTGGTACGATCCACCCCGACCAGGAGATCATCCAGTGAAATTCCAGGTTTCATTGAGACATAGTCGCCTGAGGACAGAAACACGAACTCTGAAGGGATGTAGCTGACACATTTTATTCAAAAACATTAGATCAAATGTTCCACAAGAAGAGTGAAACACCTCCTTACCGCTGTTTGTGATGTTGGCCAGGTAGGAGGTCAAGGTGTGCCAGCTTGCAGGTTGGCCAGTTGCATTACCTGACATTTCCTGAAAAGTGCACAGTGTTTAATTAGGCTCAATAGTTTTTTCCCCCGGCTCAGTAGAGGAACCAATGCTTTATGAGGCTTTGGCATAAATAAATAAAACAGTTGAATGACAAATTAAAATAAAAGAAAGCATCATAAATGATGCAGTCAGAGTCCAACAGCTGCGTGGAACTTTAACAGAAACAGGATGCAAAAAATAAAATATTTTTTAAAAAGTAGAATTTTACTTTTTGGGGGAAAAAACAAAAAAAAAACAAAACTTAGTTAAGAAGTTGCTGATACATGGAGACAAATTACAAAAACTTGAGTGCATGTTTTCTCACCTCAATGAAGAATCCAAGAGCAGCAAGTCCTGTAGAGTCTCCAACAGCTAGAGTGGTGTTCCCATTATAGGATGACTTGCTGTTTACAATGTGCAACTGGTGGAGTGACGCAAAGAAACAATATTTTAGTATGAATGCATCAGTGAAACTCTAATTCACAGCTCAACGTGAAACAAGGACTGTGCACTACCTCCATGGGGTAGCGCTTGCCATCCACAGTGTGCTCGGAGCCGGGGACGGAGGAGCCATTACCCCAGTGCAAGTGGAACTGCAGGCTGTCGTAGGCCTCGGACAGATCTCCTCCTGAAATGCTCACACCGCTTCCAAAGGTGACTTTGACTGGAAGAGGGTGGAAAAAGAGGATGGACTATTAAATCAAAACTGATGAGAAACAGGAGAAAAATAGGTTAATTGGTCAGATGTTGTGAAAATTCCTGGCTACACCTCTGCTTGTGGCACCTGTAGAGCAGGAAATCTTACTTTCAAGGCTGCATTAAAACCTTGCAGGCAAATTCTTTAAAACCTTTCAAATGCACAACTCCTTCCTTCTTACATGACCAAATAGCTCCAAGCAAATGATCTGACATCATTTAAGTGGGCTTCTGTCCACACCCACTCCTCACCTGTCTTGCCAGTGTTTTTGATCTTCTTCAGGGCGGTGGTGCTGCTGTAGTTATTAAAGGTGAACGCTGTCAGGTTGGAGTTGCCTTCAGCAGATGCTGTGACGATGTCGATGGGTGACTGTCGGGTACCATTGCAAAATTTAGTAGCGATGGTTGGCCAGGTTGCGTCATCTATAAAAAGGAACAAGACTTTTAGTAGCTGAAGAGGAGCAGCGGCTAGGATGATATTGTTGCCATTTAGAGATGAAGGGGGGTTACTCACTGCAACTTGGCTGATGATAACACCAGGCTGGAGGAGGAAAAGAGCATTTAGTTACTCATTACAATGAGTCTACAAAGAGATCCACTGTTTATCTAAAGAGTCACTATGAATCCAAGATGGGGGAAAAAAAGAGGTTAAAATACCGATTGCGTCTGAGGCACAGTGGGCGCTGGGTACGAGGACGCACACAGCAAGCGCAGCTCCAAGCCAGTTCATCTAAAATAACAGAACAAATGAGCATCCACATTAAATCCTCAACAAGAAAATGCACCCATAGCCCTGAAAATATCTGAAAATAAAAATTTGTTTGATTCAATTAATTTTTAGTGCGTTTCTAATTGGCACAACAAATTTGCCAGTTGCGCGCACATTTTAAACATCATATCAACTTTTTAAAATAATTAAAATAATCACAAATTGATGGGAAATTTGAAAAACGCTCCTGTCTACTGAAAAAGACAACAAAGCCCCTCAATTGCACAAAAAAAAAAAAACACGGAGTCCGTTTCAGCAGGTCTTTTGGTCGCAGCTGAATCCACTTGGCCTGAGCAGCAGGGTGTCTTACCTTTGACGCACCTGTAGCTCCTCTCGGTCTGCTAACGGCTGTAAAGCCTCATCCTCCCGCTTTTTATTCTCTCAGCCCATCCGGCAGCTCCTCTGACACCGCCTCTATCTGACATCTGAGTACACCTTTACCTCCCTGCAAGAATTTTTTGAGGCTGATAAACAGAGGACTTTCTTTGTCGGGCGTTTTTTTTTAAGAGTCATTCCACGGAAATAGTTACGTCTGGATTCATGACTAATAACAGGAAATACAAATCTGCCATCCTTGTTGTTAAGTGTATTAAATAAATACATTACTGTAAAATAAAATTGCATTAAACTCAAATTGTGTATGAACCATTTACTGGAGTGTACATGTTTCAATCATCTCAGTAAGTGTCTTTAAAATGAAAAAAAAAAAAAAAC
>NTHP01000175.1:328174-345654 GCA_003416845.1 Oplegnathus fasciatus | reverse complement strand
AAAAAAAAAAATTGCTATTGGCCAACATATCGTTATATTTTTTTTTAAACTCAGTAATTGGCCTCAAAAATCTAGTATTGGTCGGGCTATAGCTTCTACTTCATGTAAACCT
Source organism: Oplegnathus fasciatus (assembly GCA_003416845.1). NCBI lineage: Eukaryota > Metazoa > Chordata > Actinopteri > Centrarchiformes > Oplegnathidae > Oplegnathus > Oplegnathus fasciatus. The sequence continues at coordinate 345,542 of NTHP01000175.1, read as the reverse complement.
CCCTTTCTTCAGAGATCATGAGATCATATTATCAGTTGTCAGGCCGTGGACAGCAATTGTTACGTTATGCTAAACGCTAATATGCTTACACAGTGATATTTTATATGATTCGGCTGTAAAAGCTAAGCACTGAGGATGAGACACCTGTCTCTTCTGAGAGCAGCCAAATGCACAGACAAGTACTTTAAACAAAAGTAAAGGTCCAGGTGAGCAAACATCAACACAGATGAATAATTACCAAAGTATGCAAGTTGCTTTTGTGCAGATAAAGAATGAAGAACAGCACGAACACCAAAACCACGTGAGACAAATAAGTTGTTCTCATTATAAAGCAAGCCAGTGATCAACAACTTGTCTGTTAGTCTGACTTTGGTGTGCCAGCTGTACTCATATGTTTGATGGATTTTTAAAGCCTGGGAGTTAAGAGGGGTAACTTAATTGCCAATAAATTGGGTGTTCTGATTTTGGCTACTCAGTAATTAGCAGATTAGTTTTTATTTTAAGCCTCTTTCCTTTGTTTTTGCACAAGTGTCTGAATGTTTTTCTGAACTTGCACACTTTGACAGAAACTGTTTTGGGGTCTCAAAATAGCCACATTGGTTCAACTAAAGGCATGAATGGTTTAGATACTGCTGGGTGCCAGTAACCACACAGATAAGCCCGTCTATTTTAGGACTGATATGTGTTCCTACTGTAGCTGCAGCGAGCCGAACAATGTCAGAAGGCTACTGTTGAGTTAACCCGAGAAAAATAACACTTTGTTGTACTTTAGACTAAATTACTGCATAGCTTAGTATTTAATAACCCATAAATATATTAAAATATATTTAAAAAACAAACATATTAAAAAAGTAGGTATACCGTCATCTTCCTCTGCTTCAGCTGCATCCTCGTCCTCAGAGTCATCCTCAGCAGTATCCTCTTCCTCCTCCTCCTCAGCATCATCAGCCTCCTCTTCCTCAGCTAACTCCTCTCCTTCAGAAGCTTCATCATCGTCCTCTTCAGAAGCCTCCTCTTCCTCCTCCGTTGCCTCCTCATTTTCAGCTGCGGCCTCCTCCTCCTCCTCCTCCTCCTCCTCCTCGTCTTCATCTGCTGCTGCCTCATCAGCCTCCTCTTCTTCGGCATCATCCTCCTCTTCCTCATCTGCAGCCTCTTCTTCTTCCTCCTCCTCCTCCTCCTCCTCCTCCTCCTCCTCCTCCTCAGCAGCCTCTTCCTCTTCCTCTTCATCTTCCTCCGCTGCCTCCTCCTCCTCCTCCTCAGCGTCGTCTTCCTCAGCAGCGTCCTCTTCCTCCACAGCTTCCTCCTCCTCCGCTTCCTCTTCCTCATCAGCAGCCTCCTCTTCCTCCTCTTCCTCGTCTTGCTCCTCATCAGCAGTCTCCTCTTCCTCCTCCGCAGCGGCCTCCTCTTCCTCCTCCTCAGCATCCTCTTCCTCCTCAGCAGTCTCCTCTTCTTCCTCCTCTGCCTCCTGTTCGTCAGTCTCTGCATCATCATCTGATTCTTCCTCATCTTCGTCATCTTCCTCCCCTGCTACCTCTTCCTCTTCCCCACCAGCGCCATCGTCATCCTCGGCGGTTTCACCCTCCTCAACTACAACCTCCTCAACGTCTCTGGCATGGAGGTCTTCCTCAGCCATGTCCTGGGCATTCACTACACCAGAGAGCGGGACCTGGGATGGGCACAGGAGAACCAGCAGGAGCCCCACTACCCAGCCTTTCACAGGGGCCATTTTGGAAGACTTACACAGTTGAGGACTTCTTCTGAACTACAAATCCACACTGGATGAATGTCTCTACCCTGTTTCTTCCACCAAAAACAAAAATAACCGATGTGTTTTTAACACTTAAAAACCATTAAATCCACAGAAAACGTAATCAAGCTGCAGGTAATTCAGGGATATTGTTCCGGTCTTTGCTCCAAGCTACAGAGAGCAGCATGCCAGCCTTGTGCTGGGAACACAGAGGACACAGTGGAAATACAACTGGCTGTGTGGTGTAGTTGTGTGGCTGCATGAGTGACAGAAGCACATGTCCGGTAAGAATGCTCCTGATGCCCTTAACCCAGTGTATTAGGGAGGTGGGTGTGCGCATATGGCAGACAGGGGGGTTTTGGACTGCAGGAGGGTGGGGAAAAGAGAGGTGAAAGAACATATGGAAATGAGAGGGAGGGAGAAGTTCAATTACTGACATTAAATAATTCCAATTGAAGTTGATGAAGTTTTACTTCAATATAAACTTGTTGTGCTAAACTTCAGTAAAGCAGCACTTTATATACATGTGCACATGTATATGTGAATATACAGTATGCCTGTTCATGTCTGTTATATATTACTTTTATTATTATTATTTAATTTAATTTATGTAATTGTGACACATGAAATGTTTCCACGTCTGTAAATCCCGCAGAACAGCAAATATCCAATGAAAAATATGAAAAAAAAAAAAAATCTAAATGAGACACAAAGAAAAACAGATTGTATTCACACATCCAACAATTTTGACTTTTGCTGTTTATTCCCAATTAATTTATTGGAGGTGTAATCAAGTGCACCAATACACTACTTTTCTTTAAACTAAATCTACTATTAAACCTGGCTGAAACTCAGGACTGCATGTGCACACAACTCTACTGCACATTAGAAAGCAGCCCCATTTGAACAAAAGGCTTCACTGGAGGTAAATATAAAACACAATATTATGAACAGCTTGCAAACACAAGGCAAAGTAATACACCTTTTAATGGTGGCTTAAAAAATTACCACAGGTTTAAACCAACACCTCGCAGACACAGTCTCAACAACGAAGGTAATATTTGCTCGGCAATCCCAAAGCAGAGGAGAACATGTCAGAATGATGTATGGAATGGATGTAAATAGAAGGAAATGGAGATGATGGCGGTCTGCACATGTCCAGTGTGTTCGTGGGCAACTGACATTCCAGAGAAATGGTTTACATTTTAAGTACAGAATGTTTTTATTGCAGGGTTTTGACTATGAAGCCCAACAGAGAGGAGATTTAGATTCAGCATCATTGCAGGTTGTGCCTGAGGAGCCTTTAAATCAAAACTACACAGAAACTGAGACATGAGGAGTGAGACACACATGCTCACTCACATGGGAACATATTTGCACATGCCGCCGTCATGCAGCGAGAAGGCAGAAAGTGATGACACTGCCTCTCTCAGTGTGAGCCGCTGGTGCGATTGACAGGTGGCCCAGCCGGCTATTTACAGTAAAGGCTCCTTCAATAGCCCTGCTCCACTATGTGACCTTCAATAGAGCTCTGGCATACTGAAACTCAGCACCATGGTGCACCTTTCACACTATCCATATCTTCTCTCTACAGTATATCCGACTACCTTGCTCCTATGTTTTAATCACATATCCCTTCAGTGATTCTCTTGTTAAATTTACATAATTTAATACCATGTCTAGAACAGTTTGACTTTGTGTCTTTGTACCAAGAGTACTGTACTTTAGCCCCCATTCACAAACAGTTATCCCCTAAAATCACTGCACCCTGCTTTACCTTTTGGTGTCTTTTTTTCTCCAGGGAGTTTACACATAACTCCATTTATAATGTCTTTCTCGCATGCAGTGATTAAGTTAGGATGAAATGGAGAATCCTGATTATTTATCATTAAAGGAACAGCTCAACATTTTGGGAAATACACTTCTTTGCTTTCTTGCTGAGAGTTAAATGAGAAGATTGACACCACTCTCATATCTGTGTAGTAAATATGCAGCTTGGACCAGCAGTTGGCTAGCTTAGCTTAGCATAAAGACTGGAAACAGGGGGAAACAGCTAGCCTCGCTCTGTCCAAAAGTAACAAAATCCACCTACCAGCACCTGTAACTGACTAACCTGTAACAGACACTAATTAACATGTTATACTATATCTGGAGCCAGGCTAGCGGTTGCCCCTTGCTTTGTGCTAAGCTAAGCCGACTGTCTGCTGACTCATAGAGTGGTATCAATCTGACTCTCAGCAAGCAAGTGAATTCCTTTATTCCTTTGACTAACAGTAAGAATTCATTCATTATACTGAATATTCAATTTATTAAAACAGAATAAAATAATGTAACAACAAGAATACATGATTTAACATTTAAGGTTGTTAAAAGCAACTATTTAGCCAGAAAGTAACCGAACACAAATGTATTACAGTGTGCACTGAATGTAACCCGTGTAAACAATATCATAGCTTCAATAAAAGAGTAAAAATCTGTATAAAAACCTTAAAATAATTCCAGCGGTCAGCTTAAAACTACAGCAATAAAGACGGTGGCAAATAAAATAGATAAAATATATCGTGGCACATCATAAACACATTCACTTGACTTTGGCTTTTGAGTAAGATCGATTGCACACTTAAAATATCAGCTTTTGCATTTTGCTCAACACTGTAACAAGTAGTGATGGATGCTATTCTTTCACTTTCTCAGTTCAGAACAATTTGAACTATTTGATAACTGAGTCCAGTGATGAACATGGTTTGCAAACAGTAAGACTGGTGGGTGGGAGACATGGGAGCAGCCAACATAAAAGTGCTTCATTCTTGTCTTTTACAGACCCTGAGCAAGTAAAGGCATCACCGAGGCTGAATCAGGCAGAATTGGATGAGGAGGGGAAAGCATCTGTGTAGAAGAAGAGACAAAATAAAGTAAGTGAGGGCACAAATTATAGTCAAATAACCTTAAATACAACCTGTGGCATTCCCATATGCAGACTGCTTTTCTTATTTTTGTGAAGACACAATTGTTGATTTGGAAGTACCTCTTAATGTAGGTGGAGGGCGAGGAGGTTTGAACGTGCTGCCTTGTGCCAAAGTATCCACAATCCAGCTGAGAGCATTTGAGCAATACTCCATCTGAGAAGGAGGTTCAAAAGAGCCCATTACATAAGAGGCAACCACAAGCAGCCAGTTAGCTTAGCGTAAGACTGGAACCAGGGGGAAACAGCTATCCTGGCTCTGTCCGATGGTAACAAAATCCAGCTACCGGCACCCATTAAGCTTCCTAATTACCGTGTTATATCTCATAAACAAAAACCAATAAAACAAACCACCGTTTTACAGGGAGGTTATTTGCCAGACCATTTCTTGGCTCTGAGCAAGTCACCAGTGGAGACTCCAGGGAGGTCCTGGTACCAGCCAAGAAATAGTCCGACATGTCATTTTTACACTTTCGCACCAGCTGCTGGCTCCAGCTACATATTTACTACACAGATGTATGAGAGTGGTATCAATCTTCTCATCTAACTCTCAGCAAGAAAGCAAATAAGCGTATTTCCCAAAATGGTAAACTATTCCATAACAAATATGTGCGATTTGCCATACATAAACACAGATTGGTACCAATATCAGAAGACAGTGTTCTAGTTGTCATCATATACTATATCACCAAGCCCTGCTATATGTAGATGGGTGACATTTATTTAACCTCTATATAGGATAGGTTGACTGAGCATGCATGCTTTTTTACAGCGATGCTGTAACAACAACACAAATGGTACAGAATAATAAACAGTGTAAGCTCAATTAAAAATTGTACCTCATTCTCCAGAGCCCTCAGCCTGTGGTCAAAGTCTCTGCTTTCAGTCAGATGTTTAACCACACCATCCACTCTAAAAAAGGAGACATTAACCTTGGTATGATGGAGCCCCCGCATAAAAAGTAATTTCACTGCTACAGTGTTGGTGTAGGAAGATGTGCTCACTTGACAGACATCCGTTTGAGCCTCTCTGAGTCACTGCTTTTCTGGATCTTGTTCTGGGCAGTCAGGAAGTCCTCCTTCTGAATGGTTTCCCACGTCATTAGCCTGTTAGCTGCTTTCCCTCTCAACTGCAACACTAATAGAAAACGCAATGTTTTTTATCATTGTTATCATTCAACTGAGCCATGGTGTTTCCTGAATCAAGCAGGAACCCCCACGGCTGGGTTGAAGCCAACGAGGAAGTAAACAATGATCCAATTCCTCTGGCTGTTACACGCTGCCATTAGAGGAACTACATTGAGTGGGGAAAAAAAGGCAAATTAAAATTAAAGCATCAGATTGATGAAAGTTGACTAAAAGAGACAACAGGTTTAGTTTTAAACATCTCACTCAGCATTTAATGTGTACTAGGTAATAACTTCATTACATTAATTAGACTCACTTAAGACTCCTGTTCAAATACTGACCAAAGTGATAGATCTTGATAGATGGCACCTTGCGGATGTTCCTCTTGATAAAGAGATTGATGTGAGAGAGGATGATGAAAGGAGGAGCCAGGGAAGGACGAGAGTGGTACTGAACAATCAGGTTGTAGCGCTGGAACTTCCAGTAGATGTCACTGTTCGCCTGCACTTCAGAGAAGGTGTGGCTGGGTGGACACACAGAGAGCAGAGCAAAGAGTGTTGTGGTGAACTGAGAATCATTCATAGAGATCAGCATGTCTGTAGCGACACAGAGACAGACTGATGGACACTAGTCTCCTTGTTCTTTACCTAAACATGGCGATGAGCAGGTTGATGAGCAGGATGTTGGTGACCAGCAGATAAACAACCAGCAGAATCACCACCAGCCAGTTGCTATACAGAGTTCTGCACGGCTCTGCTCCGTCATTAATCAATGTCACGTTGTCTGTGCAGGCCATGTCCCACTGCTTCCCCACTGGGACAGACACAAAAATATAGCGAAGATTAAAACATGTCCTGTCTTTTTATATCATCATATAAATCTGCTATCAGGTTATAACAAGAGTGAATTCTAACTACTGTGGTGGATTTTAAAAAGCTGCAATGGATGTCAAAAAACGTTCAGTACAGGCTGCAAAAGATACATTATTCTTACACTGGTTTGAAACTGTAACTATTGTTTTCTCAATATGCATGACGCACAAACAAACACTTATTACCATCCATCTCTTCCACAGGGATCTGTCCAAAGATGTGCAAGTACGGCCTGTAGAAAACCCGCCGAAAGATGCGATCCAGGCGAGGGTCGTAGGAGTAAAGCAAAGCCTGATTGGCTACTCCATATGCCATGAGCCACACTCCCAGGAAGAAGAGGAAGAAGAAGACATCCTTCATCTGAACAGGAGAAAATCTTTCTGTCATTATGATCCCAACATCCTGCTAAGTAACTTTGGTGTAATGTCAATTTAGGGTAATGTTTCTCACCATCTTGCCAACAATGATGATTTTTGGTCCCAGCTGCTTGTGAATGGCAAAGATGTGAATGAGACGGATGGTGAAGACCATGTAGTCCACACACAGGACGTCCCGGCCAAATCCATACGACCACTGGAACATCCTAAAACACAGAGTGAAGCAAACACACCATGGTAATGGCACCACCCAGTGGTAGACTTTTTGGATAAACTGGAACTGGAATTGGGATCTTACTGAGGATGGAAGTGTGCAGAATTTGAATTTATGGGACTCAGGACAGGGATATATGAGATGATTTATGGGACAGTTAAGACGTCTCTGCAACATAATCATTTTTTATGATGTTGTTTTTGTGTGATCTGTGTTCAGTACATTTTTCTTGTAAAAAAAACCGCATTGCATTCTCTGCTAATTATTGTAATCAACTCAAACTGCTAGAAACTTACGACTCAGTTAGGTTGAACTGTGCATATGTTCACCCTGTAACCTTGAGACACAGGTGGCAACACACTGCTCTGTTTAAGGGGGTCAAGAGCCAAAGCCATTGAGAGCAAGACCCTTAAAACAGAAACATTTAAATTCATAAATGTTGTAATTGTAAAATGTTGGCATAACCAAGTAGTAATATATGCTTTAGATTGTGCCTGTGCATAATTGTTGTCTGTACCTGCAGATTAGTCCTATGATGAACAGCGTGATGGCAATGAGGTCACATTTGTTCCAAACATCCTGAATGTACACTCTGACCCTCTGGCGCCAAGTCATCGTCCCCAAAAAGAACGTCTTAGAGAAGAAAACATCAATCAGCTTAATAGATTCATACATGAAACACAGCTATGAACAGAACAACATCAGATAAAGCACTTTCAGTGGTGATCTGTACAAGATCACTTTCAAGAATGGGTGACACTCCTATGGGCATGTATCGGCGTATCCATACACCGTATATGATGAATGATTCTAAATGACTCATCTATTTAGTATTAAAATTTGATATAAGTGAGATGTCTCTCCGCACTCACCTCACGGATCTCCTCACACACGATGGTGAATACCCAGAAGTACAGCACATACTCCGTGATGGCTGGACCAGAGGGCGGCGGCAGCTTAAAGTCCACCAACAGCACGTAGGCAAACAGCAGGAGGAAGAGGAAGTACATCAGGACGTTGCCCAAAAATGAGGTGACAGGTGCGAACCAGAACTGACGCCATCTTGACACTATGAACGGACGCTTTGGCGGTCTGTAAGACTGGGGCATGCCTGTAAGGAAGGTTATTGGACATGGATTAGCAGCTGGTTACCATCATAAGAGCTACTGAAAATGAGTATTTCTGCTCTCAGTCTTTCCTGTCCTCTGTTGTACTACATTTAAAGAGGACTCACCTTTGATGGTTGGCGACCTGAGAGTGTGTGATCCTTGTGCATCAGCTTCACTGGGACAACAAGGACACAATAAACCAACATAAAACAGATGTTCATTCTACACCAAATCAATAAAGCAATGTGTTCCATTCAAAACTGTGAGACCAGTGCATCCCATTCACTTGCAGTAACGTGAAAAAAAAAATGCTGTAAGAGGCAGAACCTAGCCACTTGACAAAAATGGTGCTCTTTAGATTTTTTTTTTTTTAGAGTTTTACATGTGCTTGATGTCCGAGAAAGAGAAGACGGTGGTGCCATAGAGGCTGTCGCTGTCCCTGCCCGGCCCGTCCTCATTAGGCTTCCCCTCCTCCTCTTGCTGCTGGTGCTCTTGTTCTCTGTGAGGTGGAATATGTTGTAAAGTTGGGAAATCTTCTGAATGCTAATGACAAAATAATAATGATAATAATAATAATAATAATAATAATAATAATGTGGATTTTACCTGAAGGAGATGAGGTTGGTGTAGCAGAGGATGGGGCAGAAGAAGGTGAGCAGGAGCTTCCACACCTCCGTGGTCCTCTTCATGTCACCCCACCAGATCTGGGACAACAGAGACTGGAGGAGAAGAGAGAATTAGACCATTTTCACCAGCTGCAAGTCATTTGCTCCATATGAGAGTAGGCTGTGTTGTATGTGTACCATTATATCACTATTACTTTATTATGCCCAAGTGCTGTCATTTGCAATTATGGTAACAATGTAAATTAAAAGCAGACAAGATGAAGCTCCTCATTACAAGTTAAACATTGGCATAGCTTGTATTTCAACATTAAGGAAGGATATTGGGTTTAATTTATTTAATTATTTTCTAAGATAACAAAGGAGTTAAGCTTCAGCCTGAAAATCTGGGATCTGCAAGCCTGAGATACAGCAAAAGTGCAATTTAAAAAGGCCTACGGATGAATAGAACTGGTCAAACTGCCACAGTGAAGTCAGTGACTTGGTTCTATTGTTGTCTTTCATTTATCAGTCACACAGGTGTGAAAACAGTGACACACCTGCACTCCATCATGGCTGAAGAAAAGTCGTGCGTCAGCGCCCATGCCCATCTGGAGGCAGGTGGTACCACCCCAAACAGGAGATTTCCTAATCAGCAGGGTGAAAGAGCGACTCTCATTGCTCCGATAGCAAGAGCTGAAGACATCTGAGAAGAGAGACAGACCAGTTTGGTTAAATGGATACCATTCAGAAAACAAAAATGAATGTGACTCTTAAAAAAAAAATCCATTAATCATAATACAATAGGCATGTATGCATTGCTTCATTGGATGCATAATTTAAACCCTTGAAATACCAACCCATTAGGCAACTGCAACATCAAGACTTTCACAAAAAGCAAACAGCTAAATCACTCTTGTGTTACGTAATTTACTAATAAGGAGTGGCCAAAGAACACAGAGTAGAACAATTAGGATGTGAAACTTAATGTCTGATCATCACTTCTGCACTTTCCTTTTATCAGTTATTGTTTAATTAAACATTAGTGGATGATGTGTTCATGGTCTCACCATGCGCCAGGTTCTCAAACCTCTGAGCCAGCTCTTTCATGGACTGTTTGGTCTCAGTCTCAACCTCCAGCTTGGACAGTTCCCTCAGCATCTTACAGCCACTCAGAGCACTCAGCACCGACTCCCCCGCCTGGGAGAGACAGCAAAGGAAGTCATGGCATACATGTCCTTTATATCAGGTATTGATACAGTATTTTGCAATGAAGCTGACAACAAACTGCTTTCTTTAAGTCTCAGACGTTTTACCATCTCCCAGAAGAAAGTGGCCATCTCGCTGCGGTTCTGGAGGACGGCCCAGATGAAGAGTGAAGCCCAGGGGAAGAGGCAGCGCTTCTCCCGATACAAGCAGTCTCCACGCAGCAGCTTACTGGCACGCTGGGATGGATGAAAAGGGGTATCAGATTGACTTCAGTCTTCTAAAACCCTACATCAGTAGTTCATTCAGCTTTGATATATCTACATATCGGAAAAGTACCCTAAGAGCTCTCCTCTTGGATGACATCTGTTCTAAGCCCAAAGCATCGTAGTAAAATGGCTGGCAGACGTCACCCATTAACAGTTCCAGGACTCTTGCAACCTGAGGAAAAAAGGGGAAAGAGTAACAAACAAACAAACAAGTGTGTGTGTGAAGTTTTCTTCACACAGTTTTTGATTGTGCTTGAGCAAAACCAGACCAGAGGCATGGGGGTCTCTCTCAGCAGAAAAACCCACCTCAAAAAGGCTCATCTCCATCGCTGGGCAACTCTGTATGTTCTCTGCTGCCACTTTGGAGGCCGAGTCCTGCAGATTTGATGGTGTGGGCGCAGTGGCTGCAGTTCCTAGCCTCTCCACTAGATGGCGCTGAAGTAGCTGGTAAAGCACCGTCCCATCAGCCACCGAGCGGTAGAGGCTTTCCAGCCTGCCATAAGTCAGGTAGTCCAGGATGTTGAGGCCATTCTCAGTGAAAAGACGTACAAACTGAGGCTTGTCATTGATCAGGGCATCTGTCATGGAGTCTTCCAAGTCTTCATACTATTTGATTGGATGAAGGTGATTGTTTATTAGGCAGGTTTCAATACAAGGTGGTAAATACACTACACATAACACATCTACTGTAGAGTGGTAGTATTTCTCTGAATGTAACGTCCGATTTGATGTCTTTTTTCCTCTCACCCTCCATTGGATGTCTCCATTAAAGAGCTCACTCTTGGCAATGTCAACCCTGTTCCATGTGACCGCTAGCTTCAGCTCTTCATTGTAAGGGCTGGCATCGTCTGACGCACGCTGCTTACTGGCTGAAAAACACAGAATCACACCGCAAACATCAAAATAAAGACGTGTCGCCACCTAAAACATTCGCAATTTTCAGAATTTGGATTAGTTGTATGTACCTCCCACCAACGCTTTGAGCAGGACTGTGTCAAAGTCATTTGGGGCCTCCTGCTCTCCGTGGTAGATTGTAATGAAGTCTCTGTTCTGGTAGATGCTCAGGGCCTGGAGACCCAGAACAAGGAGACAGAAGACCGGAAAAACAGGAATTTGAATACATGAGCGCAACACTTAGTGATACTGAGAAAGAGACTTAAAAGCAAACAGATAGTGATGAAGAAAGATTTGTGGACAAAGGGTACTGTCAAATCCATGATATTATCAAGTGCACTGCCTCCCCATGCTGAGTGAGCAGGGTATCTGACATTTAACAGTAGAGAAAAGAATAAGATTAAGAGTCCCTAGTTCAACAGATAGCAAATCACAACACAACAAATTGTGGGCACTGATTACGTTACAGATTGACAAACATTAGGACACTGATGAGTCAATATCCAGCGACACTCTTTCAAGGCAGCATGTGGCGTTGATGACGTTACATCATACATACAAATCAAACTCACACAAGTCTTTCTAAAAGCTGTGAGGAGGGTGTGTTGGGAGTGCAGAGAAGCAGACACGTATTGATGTCACTCCCATTCAAAACAGAGAGCTTAATGAGGATACTGAGCAAAGACACAAATCACTCAAGAAGTCAGATTTCTAGTGTATAAGACAACAGATGCACTCAGGAGATCTAGAGGATCAGTATCAGGGCCAATCAAGGCTTTTTTTTTTTAATGGATCGTTATTGGCTACATACAATACAGCCAATCCTTTTTCAGTCTTTTGTGTAACAAAAATAGCCCTATTATGCCACAAGAAAACTGAAACTCAACATCCAAACCACAGCTTGTGAGTGAGTTAATTGAGGAACAGCAAGAATAAGAGTTTCAGGAATCTGGACAGGAAGTCTACAGGCCCAGCAGAGGCTCAATAAACGTCCATTACATGCAACAATTATAGTGTCGGACGACATGAGCAACATACAGATAATTTTGCTGTTCTTGGAGCCTTAGCAGCAGCTGGGTTAAAAATGTAAGCTTTCCCTGAGGGTTATGGTAGAAGAAAGACTTCACCCACTCGGGAGCATAAGTATGCGCAGCAACTTTATTGGCAACCTGCCAATTAACCCTAACCCTAACCCTTATAGCATTAAAAGAAAGGTTATGGGGTCGACAAGAGCATTTGAAAACCTCTGAGATTGTGAATATCAATGTTAAATGTCATGGCGATCTAGCCAGTAGCTGCTGAATATGTATGTATGTATGTCTCGGTCCACAGCACTTACCCGTTCAACTAGTTTGTCTGACTCCGCCTCAGAAGGGAAGTGCTTCTTAACCCGTTCTGCCACTCTGTCTTTCAGATCCACGCTGGGACCCGCCTCGCCATCTCCCTCGCTGGAAGACTGGACAACCGGGGCTGATGACAGATTCTCCAAGACATCACTTAAGAAGTCAGCCATGCCTCCTGAGCCAGCCAGCACCAGCCAGGGCATGGAGTTTTTCAGAGAAAGATCCACTCTCTGGCAGAAATTAGGAAAAGAGAGAGAGACATTTCTTTATGGAATAAAAGGGCATAATAAAAAAGTGAATTTTAATTTTAAAACTAACCTAATAATAACCTTTGTGACAATCAACTGACATAAAAAGCAGTGACTGTACCTCCAGCATGCTTGCCTCCCCTGCTACCAGCATACAAAGGACAGGGATGTCAATGCTGCCGCTGCCTACAAAAACACAAACATTTTTACAAATTTCTACAGTGCAGTGGTAAATTATTTATTTATACTGACGTCACTTTAATGCAGACATTATGATCATGTTTGCAGACTTAAAACAGTTGAACTGCATATTTTTCTTGTAACAGAAGAGCTTAGAGACAGTATAGACACAGAAAGAGCACCTTGTTAAATTTTTGACAAATCTCTGCTTGATTTTACATGTTGAAGAGCCGTGTCTCAAATTCATGCAGTGGCATGCAATGGCTTTCATCCAGCAGATACCAGAGGATCATCTTATCGTCACATGCATTAATAAAACATCACTACAAGAGAGCAAAGAGCTAGAAACCAGGGCATTGTACTGTTTAGACATAGCTCTGTTTTCTTTATTCAGTTTACACAAATAAGTAGTGAGGCATCAGTTTACAGCTGACTTTAGTCGAATGGCTGAATGCAGATAATGAGTTATCATTCTTTATAGTGCATAGTGGTTTCCCACATCCAGTTCTACCAGTAATTCCAACGCAGGAACAACAATACAACAGAGGCCAAAATGTGTAGGCCTGCTTCCTTCAGTCATAAGTGTCATATTTTGCAGCACGACAATTGCAAACAATTCTTCCTCTATTCTGATTCTACATCCAATGAAACATTTTCTATTTCATTATCTCATCTCTCACCCCAGATGCCTGTGCGCTGGTGGGAGATGTAGTCCTCCACTTTGGCCCTGAACCCCGTCTCTCCTCCTCGGCGTCCAACACTCCCGTCATCCACCAGCAGGAAGGCCTGGTAGTTGTTGTCCAGGCAGCAGGAGTCCCGGGACGTGTTCTGGACGTAGTACTTAGCAGGAAAGCTGCCCTGCAATAGGAAGAATCCAGGGATATGATATAGCAGGGTTTCTTCAACTAAAAACTTGCAGTGTATAGGAGACCTTAACTTAACTTAATTAAAAGAAAAACGATAAAAATGCTTAAATATTAAATATATAATTATTAAAGTTAAGATTGTTGCAAAATACAAGTGAACAAGATATTTATTTTTAGGGGGTAAATCAATTTGTAAATACAGTATGTGAGTGCCTGTACAACCTGAGGGTTGACCAGCTGCTGTCGGTTGTGCACCAGGCCCCAGGGAGCGATGCCCAGCGCCACCACCTTGCTGAGGGAGACCGACGAGGCTGCGGTGGCATGATCCCTCACCGCCTCTCCAACACACCTGCCAACGCCTTCACGCAAGCCTGTCGTTAGGATCCACGCTCCTGGGTAGAACAAGAAGAAATTTTTCAGATAATCAAATGGGTTTTTAAATTGTTTAAGAAACACAACAATTATCTCATCCCATAAAGGAGCACTCATTTAGTTGGAAAATTCAAAATCACCCCATATGTGGTTTTCACTGGACAACAATGATTTTCAAATTGTATTGATGATACAAAACATTTTGAAACAGAATGGAATTTAATAAAATAAAATAAAAAGGGATATTTATAAGAAAAGGTGTATGCCATACCACAGAAATTAACATACAGGTATGTCATGATATGTCTCTATGTGCAACAGCTTTTTGAACATTTGCAGTACAAAAGCAACACAGCTGTTCTCACACTAATATACTGTATTCTTTAACTTTCCCTTTTTACCATGTTTGTACTGAGGCCACCTTGTTCATGTGTACGCCTGAATGTTTTTGCACGCATCTTATTATCTTTGCTCTACTCAGGGGCCTCCGAGAGAACAGCTAAGTTAAAGTGACCTCGGATGACGGGAGATTAGAATCGCCGTGTGCCACCTGCGCTTGGCACAGTAGTCGGGAGGAAATGGCCATTGTGCTGTAGTGCCAAATTAGGACCGGACCCCAGAGAGTCATATAGTGTAATGGTAGTACGTTTTGAAACAGCTGTATTGTTTCTGCTAAAAACAACCATGAGTAGGTTCTGTGTCTTCCAAGAAAGCATTGATTCATTATTCCTCATTTTTGGTCAGTTACTTAGAAATGTTTGACTTTTATATTGCTGATTCTGTTGTTTTGACCCTGTCACAACAATCCCACTTTTAGGCCTGTTTTAGGAAACTAAATTCAAAGCTCTTCAAGACTTTTTAAGACCTTCAGATACCTTGAAATTAAAGTCAACAATTATTCTACATGTCAAGGGGAACAGACTGTAACATCATGACATCATATGCTGAACGTGAACAAACTGCTTCACAAGTTGAAGCTAACTGATATATTACAGTGACACTGTGTATATGGGTTTCACAATGCTGTTAACTGGCATGTAACCTGCGACCCACCTTTGCTTTCATCATATGTTTACCTGTGCTTTGTGAGGCCTTTACCAGACCCTGCCTGAGGACCTCCCGTACCCAAGTCTTCACCTTCGTCCTGCCTTCTCCGCCTACTATAGAAACCACCAGGTTGGGCGCAGGAAGACCCCAGTGGGCTGTCATCAGGGTGTAGACCATAGACGGCGGGGTGTCCCATGACAGACGCAGGAACTGAACATTTGATGGATTAAAAGATTGAAAATCATACATATAAATTATAGTGAGGATATGGGACCTCACTGTCCGTGCATTGTTTGTTGACTCAGGTGCAGAAGTAGGTCAAAGGTTAGGAAAAGCAAAGGTACTGACTACTACAGCTCTTGGTGTATTTGAATGATTATTTGGCTCACCTTTATGATCAAATCTGTTGTGTTTTACAGACAAATGCTTCTAAACTCTAAGGCTTTAGAAAAAAAAAGCATTTAATGAGAGAACATTTATCAGAGAGGCCACTCACATAGCTATGCCTCTTGCTGGCTCCTGCGAACTGCAACTCTCCAAAGGCATCAGTCGGGTATTCAGAGGAGTGCTGGGCGCTGTCCCAGTGGTTGACCATCGCTGTGCTGAAATAGTCACCAAGAGCAACGGAGGCATGGGCATCTCTTGCACCCCCACACTGGCACAGGGCGCCATTACTGAGAAAGGTGAGAGGATAATACATGTGAAAACATGATCATCCTTTGATGCGTCACCACAGTCAATAGAGAGACATTACTATCACAGAGAGGGGAATGTGCTCCACAGTACCTGAAGGAATCTTCTACAAAGGTGGTGCAGACTCTTTTCTTGATGATTTTGGGGATCCAACTCTGAAAACATTTCCAACAGGTTAATAAACTGAATTTACATACAGGCCGTTTCAATTTTGACAAGTTTAATTCAGACCCTACCGTTCTATGTCTGGAAATCATGTCGCTGCAGGGCGTAGTAAACTGTTCAAATGAGAAATGTTGACTTTGGCTCAGAGAAGTAAGTACTCGGTGATACGCTAGAGAGATATGCCGTGCCTAAACACCTGACTGTGACTTCTGACAAGGTGCTGTAGTTTCAGCCGGAGTTTATAAGTGTGTGTGTAGAGAGGGAGAGTGTGTGTGCAGTGGGCACGTAGACTACTACTGTAGGTAGGTATCTTCAGTGCAGACAGTACACTCTGCAGTACAGCTGCAAACCTACTTGTCAAACTAAGGGGCCCCACTGGACTCTTTTTATGACTTCAAACTGGACTGGACTCTCTTAACAACTCTGAGGATTAAATTTACACTATAAAGAGTTTCTCTTAAGTTAAATAAATCAATTTCTAATCCACTGCCATCAAGTTCAAGTTCTTTATTTGCCATGTGCACAACAATTACAGTGAAGCAGCCATTGGCAAATAAATTCTTAGTTCTCCTAATTCTCATACGATATACATATAAAACGAAAATCACACAATATAACATAAATACTGTGGTAGGCAGGTGTACAGTAATGATAAAATGAATAAACTGTAGTGTAGTCAGGTTGTGCAGTAATGTAGTAATGTAAATGCATAATGAGAACAGATAAGGACAGGTAAGAACAGGATGTAGACAGGTAAATATACACCGACCTGCCACTTCTTTAAGTACACCTGTACAATCTAAAGTGATCCAATACAACAGCTCTGCCATGAATTCTGCTTTTATGAAACTTATAACTTTTGTTGACACTGTCAGAAAGGTAATAATTCTACTTTATGTTTATCATTGAGGTCGTAGTGGGTGGTGGTGTTGTACTGGAGTGCATTATATTGAAAGGCGGTTTTAATATTCTGCCCCTCTCATGTACTGTATATAAATGGGGTGAACAAAATATTAAAACCACCTTTCAATATAATGCACTCCAGTACAACACCACCACCCACTACGACCTCAAT
>NTHP01000175.1:311892-328147 GCA_003416845.1 Oplegnathus fasciatus | reverse complement strand
AGAGAGAGAGACAGAGAGAGAGATGTAAACAGGTAGTAACATTAAATATCAATAGCATTATGTGAATGCATCTGTCTCAGAGGACATGTTGACTGCTAAAATCAGGAAATGCTCATTTGTGACGGCTAACATGATGGCTCCGTTCCATTTAGTTGTACCAGTCAGTCCTGTGAGTGTACCAGGGGCACAATACCACAGCTCTGGAACTGGCACTCCTAAACGGAATGCAGCCATTATTAATGTTATTACTTACACCTGTGCTTGTCGAAGGAAAATATTTGCCGTGAGAACAGTGCCAACTTTTACATCTTATTTTATTTTCATGCTTGGGGTGCTGGTACGGTATTAACGGCGGTTATGTTTGTTACAGCTTTGATTTAAATCATAAACCTTACAACGCTACGGAGTGCTAACTGTAGCTAGTTAGCTAGCTAGTTAGTGAAACGCTGTGCAGTAACGTTAACGTTAAGCTATGTGTAATAATGGGCGTCCTCTCGCCTTTGTTTTTACAGTTATCGTTAGAGTCAAATAAACGTTAAAATAACAGTTATGTGACAAAATGGCTGACCGAAGCTTTTTTTCCACAGTCAATGACATTGACCGGCTAATTAGTAGATAGTGTTGTTAGTTGTAAAACGGTTGAATGTGTCTCCTCTGAAACCAAGCTAGCTTAACTTCCGCCGGTTTGACAAGTAACTTACACACACTGTGTCAACAAACATGAGCACAGACTAGCTGGGCTACAAGTGGGGCAAAATGTGACACACAGTCGCAGCTCTACCTTGCCTTTAGTTCTCCAAGAACAGACCCTAAACTGTGAGTAATAAGTTATATGAACTTACTACAGTAATACTTGATACGTGCTGTCCAAAGCAGGGAAATGTTGGTCCATCGCTTGTCATCGTGACTCAGAGTATTAGGGAATAACTGCCAGCCACAACTTTCATTACAACTTCCACTGTGTTTGTAGACTCCTCCTTTATCGATCTTTTGGCAGCTGTAGTCTTTCCCAAAGCAGCACCATGATATCACAACAAGAGCAGAGTGGTTTAATGGAAAGCCCATACCAACCTGGTCCTTCTCAGATTTACTGATTTTGTCTCCGCCGCCGCCTCCTTCTCCTGCTGTGTCTCTCATGTTGTTTTACTTCCCTTTTTTTTCTTCGGCTCAGCGAGAGGTAGAGGGTTTCAGAGACTTCAGGATTTCTTTCTGACCATTTTCCAACGAGCAGGCCAATTCAGTGGACTGCTGAAACTGTGGAAGTGCCATTTACAAACGCCTCTCAGCAGTCAGAGAGGAAACAAGGTGCAGGGCAGACGCACCACACAGGTGAAGGTGTGGTTTGTAAATACCGTCCTCCAAACTTTGAAAATATAGGAGGGGCCAGTCAAAACCACAGACATTTCACACTTGGGGTGTGAGCTGGGGCAATGCCTATTATAATCATCTTAAAATGAGTTCATTTCATTAGCAAGGCCCCCCTCTCTGGGTGTGTGATATCGCATGTGCTGAAGATTGGAAAGAAAATGCTCTTGACACATTTTTTGACACCTCTGTAGCAGACAGACAAACTGAAGACACACATTCTTGTGCATTGAGCAATTTGCTGCTGTCGTTGTTGCCTAAAAATATCACACAGTCAGGAGTGGATTTCCAACAGAGCAAGTGGGGCAGATGCCTCAATCAGATCCACACACCATCGAGGGCAATGAAAGCCAGATTTTCAACATCAGATTTCAATGAGAATATGTGGTCAATCAGATGAAACTAAAATTCAAAGGACCGGGATATACTGTACTTAACGTGTAATCCCTATAGGGCAGTTTCTAGTCTGTGAATAATGTTTCAGGGCCCCTCTCCTAAAAGGCACCGAAGCTAATGATCCAACAAAAATGCCCATGTAAGCAGCATTCAACCTGCAGGAGTCCATTTTTCCTTTAGGCCCTAGCAGGTTAATCTAGATATGCATAAATTGTAACTCCACACACTTGCTTATATTAAATATTTATTGTATAATAGATTTAAATAGTGAGGAATTTATATTTTTAAAAGTAATGTGATTAAGCATTTCACAAAGCATTCAAACATTCATATTCTATGTGCTTACAGAGCATAAATCCATGATTAAGTACCAGTCAGTCAGAACACATACAGAGATGAGATATTTGGTTGTAAAAAGATGGAGACTGTGTCGAGAACTCTCCCCCTCCTTAGTCCATAAGTGTTTTCATTCCTCATGGCCCTATCTGCCGTATCCCTGTGGGTCATTGGCCTTTTTCGACTCATCTTTTCCATTTGTGTTGCTGTAGTCGTATAAAGTGTGTGCCAGGTTGTGAATCTGGCACGTCCCGAACTGGCAACCACGCCGAGGTGCTCGCCGTTTACGTAATTTTACTGCCATGCTGTCAGTGATGAAGAGGAGAAAGAGGGAGGGAAAAAAATTAAAATTCAGGCTTTTAAAACATCACATACATTTACAAAATAATCTCCAGTTTTCAAATAAATCATAAACCTACAATTTAGGTTTTGCTAACAGCCATAATTAGTAGAACTGAAATAAACAGTACAGTATTTGTCCTGCATCATGTGATATAATACAAGAAGGCTAGTGTTTTCAACTATTCATTGTACTGGTAGCACTTCTGTAGTTTCTTATTTGCAGCCCCTCTTCCTATGTTGTGAATATATTTGCTCTTTTGTACCTGTGTTTCAGTGCATCCAGGTCTAGATGTTTGTCTTCTGAATGAAATGGGATGATCTTCAGTGCTTGAGCATGCTGCTCCTGTGTGTCCTCTGATCTTTTCACCCCTGAAACCTGGACAGTGTCTCCTGGGAGGACAGTGTCTGACCTGTGGGTCCATCAGAAAAAGGTATTTATTAATATGGGCATTTTATGAAACAACTCTATAGTGTAATAGATAGATAAAGTGATATGTGGTCCATTTTTTGCTTCTTTCTTTCCAAATTCCTACATCACTTTAGAGGCAGAAAAGTTTTGATATTCTGTTTACAAGCAGTGGGTGATACATCATTTACTGTCACTATTTCTGTTCATTAGCTGTATGTTTACTGATGTTTTTCACTGACCTGTGAGTGGGTCTAAGTGGTGTAGCAGCAGTCAAAGGCACAGTCAACAGCAGCAGAACGGCTATCTCCATACCGCACTGGCCTGTGGCAGAAAAATAATTAGTGATGCTGAGGAAAACATACCGTCACGACTAGACTTATTCCCAACAAATATTAGCCGTTATAATACAGAGAGAAGATTTTGTGACAAGAAAAGCCAATAAAGATAACAATTACGGACTAGAGACCTGTTCAAAATAGCATGAACATGAATCCAGGATGAAACTTACCACCAAGAAAATCCAAAAACTTGCTGTAGCTTTTTGAGTAAACCATTCGTAGTCTCTTGCTGATTGTTGGATGCCCAAGTCTGTCATCCCTCTCCACTTCTGGTCCTTTATAGTGTGATGGCAGGGTGAGGGGGTGTGTCTGTAACATAGTCATACTGCCAGACCAACTCCCATGCTTATAATTAATCAGTTATGGTGGCAGTTTTATTCTCTATTTACAAGAGCTCTGATACGAACACAAAACAACCCTTTAACAACAGCGTCCAAGTACAACATTGTGCTTATACTTGAATTGACCTGTACCTTTTGTGTTTACATTGATTCTTATGTTCACTCTTTGCTCCACCGACCCCCCCTCATCCACATCCTCCTCCATCCCTCTCCTCCCTCACTCCACTTGCTGCTGAGCAATTGTTCCAGAAATCATTCTTTCATCTCCATCACCTGCAGGAAGCCCGCAGAGCCCAAAATAACCCCAATTCTCCTCCAGGCTTTTCTTTATCGCCATTTTTCCTGTGCCTTTTTCCCTTGAGTCACTTTTGCCGTCACTGTGTTTATTCCTGAAATGTCCTTCACTCACATCCACCCCCCACCCCACACATACAGTGTTTCAAAAACAACGTCTTGTTCTTACACCTTTCCTCAAAGATAATAAATCAGGTTTTAGAGATAATCTGATAAAATTACAGTATATGGGAATGATTCATAGCTTTGTTAGCCCACTTACAAATGGTCACAGAAATATGAAATTTTTCAGGTCTGGCACATAGCCACATTCTCACATCTCTCTAGGAAATTATCCCATAATTCTTAATCTTTTAATAATACAGTAAATCCATGGGGAGCCAGTGTCACATTTAATGTTTTCCAACCTCCGCACTCTGTTTCTCCCAGCCTCTCTCCCTCTCTCTGAATCACAACTTCCTCTCTTGAGTCTATTGTGTACCTTTCCTGTGACTACCATCTGGGCAGGTTGTGTTGTCAGAGTAGTGCACTGAGTCATCACTGGTGCTCGTGCACACAAGAGCATTAACAGTCAAATGATGCCGCAATCTTAAGATTTCACATATGATTAAGCACGGATTAGCCCAAGTGTGGTTTTATGAATAATTTCCTCTTAAATGGTCAACTTGCATGACGGCAGGGATTATGTGCCAAAAGGCATGGTCTCTTAAACCAGTTCCTGTACATCTGCTGTTGACAAAACATGAGCACATTGTAAACATTTTGCACCCAAATAAATGCATACTACAATAGAAAGCAAACGTAATCACAAATTTTTTATCGGTTTTTTTTTGTTAGGGCTAAAACAGTGAGTCTATGAATGGGATTGGTTAATGCACAGAAAATTAATCGGCAACTATTTTGCTAATTAATTAATTGTTTATGTTATTTTTCAAGCAAAAATGATAAACATTCCCTAGTTCCAGCGTCTCAAACATGGTGAGTTCCTGATTTTCTTTGTCTCATATGATCATGATTGTGACTCAGACAAAACAAGAAATTTGATGACGTCACCTTGTAAATCGTGATGGGCATTTTTTTTTACTATTTTCTGACATTTTATACACTAAATGATTACTTGATCAATCGAGAAAACGATCTGCAGACTAATCGATAATAAATTATCAGCCGTCCTACACTGATGTTGCCATGTGAAACAAGTTGGAAAATGTTTTTATTCAGGTATCAAGATCTTTTTCTGTTTTTTTTCTGCAATTAAATTTAGTAGTAATTATGACTCCATATGGAGAATATGTGTAATTACCATATTTGTAATTTAATTAAAGTCCCTCCAGACATGTTTTAAGACACATAAAAATACTCTGATTTGAATAATAATTTGTGTCTGGTGTTTTTTTTCTTTGTTAAAAATTCTTCAAATTACATCTACTGTACTCCTACTGTATTTACCAAGTTGTCGACGCTCTACTTTAACCCCCCCGTTTAACATCCATAAGAACTTAAACATTTAATAAGTATGTATAATGTAGTTGTAAGCAGATATTTAAGTTTTTATTAATGTATTTGTCAACAACTATAACGCATAAGTGGAGGCTAAGATATAAGCAGATCATGAATGACAATATAAATTAGTAAAACACAGTTGTAATAATATAAAATATGTTATAATTGTTGACAAATACTGCACATTAATAAATACTTAAAAATGTTGTTATAGCTGCATACAACTACATTATAGTGTGTTAAAAACCATTTATTAAATGTTTATATACTGCTTATGAATGCTAAACAGGGGGACTTAAAGTAAAGTGTGACCGAAACTATTGGATACAAGATGTCTCCATACACATACAGTGTGCACTTGAGGTTTGAAGCTTCCACATCGCACTTGTGTAAGTTGCATATTGGCCCATGCTTGCTTAAGAAAATAACAAATACATAGAAAATTACTATAATTACTCCTTATTATAATGATAGTTAATAGTAACTCATGTATATAGACATAGTGTGAAAACACAATAATTTCACATGATATTAAAAAGAAAGAAAATGAGAAATATCTTAATATATATTAATATCAATAAATGGGTCATTCATTAACTGAGTCCATACCTTACAGATATTTACAATAACATAAAAGCCATACTATCATGGGGAAAAATATACATCATACAAACATAGGTTTGTAACAAAGACAAAGAGCTCCATACTCTATTAATGTGTATTGACCTTTGAAAGAGGTCAGTTGAGTTTAGGCTACATGTAGTTTATTGTGTCCCAGGTGTTATGAAAGCTACTGTAGTCATGATGTCAGTTTGTGTTTGGATGATTAAAGCAGATTTTCCTGGATTGCTTATGTCAGTGACAGCGGATGTTTTTTCCCCACTGCTTTTAAGGTCACTGAGGGTCATCAGTCTCTTGTAGCTCCGACTTGTTGATTTCCTCCATCTCAAGTGTCTAATTCGTCTTGAAGGAATATTCGTTCACTTCCATGAGAGCACTTTGTCAGGACTCCTCTGACTTTTCTCCCGCTATTGCTGACGTAGTGCGCATCCTGTTGTTGTAAACCTGCAGCCACCAGCCGGCCACTTCAGCCCCCTGTTTCCTATACCCACTGGGCACAAGAGTGAGCATCCTGCCAGGAAAGCCTGTCATTCACTCGCATATCATCCTCTCTCACATCTTTCAGGGCACTCACGACACTTAACAACAAGTGTGTAAACTTTACTTTGTCTTTACAGCACACTGTGTATGACAGTGGAAAGCAGGTTGGCTAAAATGAAAACAAAAACAGCTGATCAATACGTCATGCTTTACTGCAGATTGATTTCTGTTGAAGTTGATCTGTAGTTTATGAATAGAGTAAAAATTTTAACTTTACTTTCAATGGAAACATTTTAAAATCCACACATATTGTGCAACCTCTTCAGACTTCATGGTTGGATTGACTCAACTATGAAAATAGCTCCACCTTGTGGGACTAGACACAAACAGTATTATAATACTGTAAGCACAATATGTAATTCACTGTACCTTTTCATTTACACGTTTGACATTTTAAGCCATAAGCTGTCAGCTGAAACATATTGATGTTATCTTGGGTGACTCTGCGGATGCATTCCTCAGCAGTGTTTTCTCAAATTCAGTTTAGCCACCCTTAGCTCCAGTGTGGTTATGCAACAGCTAGAGAAGCGTGATAAAAACAAAATCTTAAGGGTTATTTCAGTGATTCACGAGCTATTAAGAGATTTGAGTGAAAGAGTGTGTTAAAGCTGGATGGATAGAGAGAGAGAGAGAGAGAGAGAGAGAAAGAGAGAGAGAGAGAGATGTGCAGCACACGTCTGGAAAACCTGTAGGTTAGAGGGTCAACACAGAGATATAAGCTTAGAGTCCATTAGTGGATTATAACCATAACCACTCCATGGCTCCTGCATCGCTCTTGGATTAAAGAGAGAGAGAGAGAGGGGGGGGAGAGAGAGCCATACAGAGATATGCTTAGTGCATGAGGGTAAGGGAAAGTAAGTGAATTGAGCAAATTCAGAGGCAGAGCATAATATACTGTGCATACGTGGAACTGAGACTCACCAGGAAGCGAGCTGAAGCAAAGTTGGAGAGGTGACAGCACTTTGGGTTAGCAGACTTAAGGTGATTTTGGCACACCTGCAGTATATCACCTGGCTGATTAAGTGAATTGCACAAGGTAAGACAAACATATGGTGTCTTGTAATCTGTCTGCAGTCTTTTTGCATGTGTGTATATGTATAATACATCTCAGTATGGACAACTGTCGTGTGAAAGGTACAGATTCAGCTTTCATTAGCTAGGAAGCATTTTTCAGTGATCAAACTGATGTTGTTGTCATGGAGATAAGATGGTAGGATGAGTATTTTTACTTAAAATCTATCATTTCTGCCCTTTAATGTCACATTTATTGGCTTTTATTTTCACATTCTGGGTGAATAACAGACCAAATATGTACTATACATGCTATATTTTTTGTCACTGTGCATTTAATAATGCATAATCTCTGTCACCACCATCCTCGTTATTATTGTTGTGTAACTTTAATTTTGTTATGGTCTGAATGATTATTCCTCTCCCCGTGTGTGTGTGTGTGTGTGTGTGTGCGTGCGCGTGCGTGTGTGTGTGTGTGCGTGCGTGTGTGTGTGCATGTGTGTGCGTGTGTGTGCGCGTGTGTGCGCGCAGGAAGCATGGACCTGGACCTGGAGGGGATTATCCAGTGCATCAAGCAGGGGGATGAGAACGGTGTTCAGACACAGCTGCAGGAGTTCAACAAAGAGGTAACACCACCACACAGCAGCTCACACATTGTTGTGTCTGGATGAAACACTGCTGCTTATGACATTCACAGACCATTGTTTCATCATCTCCTACAGTATGCCCAGTGCTTCTTCTTTGATGCAGAGGAGAGGGACCGGAGGAAAGTAAGTTGGTTTATGTTGCTGCTGTCCTACCTGTGTTCCTTAAACCTCACCTTTTCTTACCCCCCTCACCCCACTCCACGCCCATCTTATCCACCCCTCCCCACCCCCACTCCACAATCTGTCTGTGATTAGTAATTCTGCTGTATCAGTTGTCCCTGATCCTCTCTCCTTGCATGCTCAGACAGATTGAGCGCAGGCAGAGCGATTGAATAACCAACATACTGCATGTTAATCTATTCAGCACTTCAGCTCTGTCATTTGCAGCCATTGAACAGCATCCCAAGGCCGAAAGTAGCTCCTGACTGGCTGAGTTAAGAGAAACTCCCAAAAATAAGAGGCGTGTCAGTCCAAGCTTTAGGACTTCTATAAGTTTTTGCTCTAAAAGTAATTCACAGAGCATTTAGCGCTAAATGTAGGTCCTAAGTCTGAGAGATGTTTGAGGTGCTCCAAAGGACTCCTAAAAGACCTGATCACAATCAGTCAAATGCTTCAGGTACTGTGCCTCCAGTTTTGGAAAAATACAACGATAATTAACTGATGACAGTTTGCACAGCTCTCTTCTCTGGATGCATATTTTATTTAATTATATTTTTAATTTAATTTGATTTAATTATAATTCAGTTCTTAATTGAATGTAGTTTAATGTTTAATGTAATTAGATTTTATTTGTAATTTAATGCAAATTCTAATTTAATTAAATTAATTTTTTAAATCTAATCTTATCCAATCTAGTTCCTTTTCACACACCATATGTACTGATAAATATGTTATTTCACATTCACTGACATAGACCACTCACTTGTCAACCAGTCACTGTAGACATAGTGAGTAAATTAATTCAGAATCAGAATGTTATCCATGTTATCCAGCAACGGAGTCAGTTCTCTCAGTCCCTCAGTAAAGTTGCTCTCAGCAGCTTTGTGAATAGCTCTTAAGAAGAAACTCTTTGCTAGGAACTTTTAGGGGGACTTTTTATGGTTAGATAGATTGTGTAATATGGCCCCTGATTCACAGTGGTAACACAAACATGTACTGATGTTATTTTCTTTCTCTTCTGCTGCATGAAATCGGATTATCCACCTCCTAAAGCAAAGAAAACTAGAAGAGGTACAGTGCTGCCACAGTTTAGAAATAATGTTCAAGTATTGCTTTTGGTTGCACGTGAGAGCGCTCTAAAATAATTCATAAACTGTTATAAAGTATGAAACATTTGGTCTTATTTATTCTTTGCCCTGCTATACCAGTTCAAGAAGAATAAAGTGAGGGAATACCCTGATTCTGACTCCGACTGTGACGAGTACGACCAGGAGGATCGAGGCCTCATCCTCAGACAGGTACCTTAGGCTGTCACTTTCTGCTTGCCCAGAGGTATTGTCAGTTGTTCCTGTTGTTAAACTAAATGTCTGTTTTTCTTTTCCTGTCCTCAGAATTTAGCTGTTGTCCTCTTGAGGTTCATAAGAACAGGAGTTAAATGTCGTCTGTTGAGAGTGTCTCTACGCACCTTGAGAATCCTCTCCAGAGATAAAAAGGTCCTGGGCCCCTTGGTGACCGACAGCGCTCTCCTAACTGTGGCCAAACTAGCCGGGCTGACCACATGTGATGCAAGCGATGAAGCCAGCGACCCCGACTCTGAGTTCTACGATAACATCATCGCTTCTCTCGCCGAGGCCAAGGTGTTGCAGTGTCACACTGATGAGGACGAAGGTGACGTTGACCAAAACGACGAGTGCACTGCCTTTGACGAAGACGCCAAGAGTGACGTCAGTATCGCCAACAGCGGCGATCTGGACAGCATCAGCTGGTTTGGAAGCCACAGGACCAGCATCAACGAAATGCACAGAGGCAGCATGCATCACAAGGTGCTGGAGCGAGGGAGGAGAGACCGCAGAGAGAGCAAGATGGAGGGGGAGGAAGAGGAGGAGGAGGGGGAGTCAGGAGAGGAGGCACAGAGAAAAGAGGCCATGAAGGTGTTGTGTAATGTGGTGTACAACAGTACCTGGGCACAGGAGAGGTTCAGTGCTCTCAGGTGGGCTTCATCACAGGACGCAGACAAAAACATGCACAAAACAATCCAAATTACTGTTAAACACAGCTGCTAGCTTTGTAACTCACATTTCTGGGTCCATTTTGCTGTTTTTTTCCTGCATATAATTGTCAAATGTAGACAGTCTTAAGTCGTTTTAGGGTATTTCCAGTGAAGCTATGATAGAGTTTATTCACAAGAAAAATTGTGTAAATGAATCCATGTTACATATTGGTGGTAAACATCAATCTTTGATCTTAGAGCAAATGCTTCTCTTTAAACCCCCACTGTTCCACCAGCTTTCAACTATGAGAAAAAGCAGAGACATGCCCCCGCGTTCACAAACTATTATATACCCATACACCCAGCTTTTATTGAAAGCAACAAGTTAATGCCTGTTAACAGAGGGTCATTGAAGGTCAATATGAGAGATGCAAATCCCAAACTGAAATGGAAATTGACAGGCTGGACTGAGACAAAATTGTGCATGGCTAACCTCAGTGACACTATTATTCTTATTTGTCATAACCTCCATTTGGCTTTTGTACAAATCAACATATTTCCAGACAGCTAACCTCTTGTTATTGTTTCCATCAGGCTCATGTGTGGTCTCATAGAGCGTCTGTCCTCCAGTGTTAGTTGCTCATCTCCCTCCAGTGTTCAGTTCTATGAACTACGCCTCATGTTCCTTATTACGGCACTACGGCCAGAGCTCAGGACTCAGCTTCAACAGGTAACATAACCTCACTTACTACAAAGTTACTGTAGTAAATATGTAGTGCACTATACATTATGGTAGTTATAATATGTGGTAGATAATTCTGATGTAATAAGCCTCTGCCTTCCTTCCTGCTCTCACACTCATTATGTTGCTCCTTCAGGAGGGAGGCGTGTCCATCCTCACAGCAGCTCTGGAGAGCTGCCTGGAGGTTCAGTGGAAGGACCAGTATGAGTGTGTGCTGGGCCCGGCAGCACCACCCATCTCACTGGAAGCCTCTCAGCGTGTCATAGAGATCCTCAAAATCCTCTTCAACATCACCTACAGCACCCACAGGCAGGAGCCAAGTGAGGTCAGTGACTATGAGTTCAGTGTCATCACCTCTATCTGTGTTTGAGGAAATACAAATGAAGTCTACAGAATATCAGAACCTGTCCTCCCTTCATCTCTCTCTCCTTCATCTCTCAGCTGTACTTCACACATTAGATCTAGAAATGTGCTTTGATCATATCAGCCCAATTTAACTTATATAGAGAGAAATGAGCTGCCCTGTCTGTTTTCTCCTCCTTCAGGATGATGCCGCTCT
The DNA here is from genome assembly GCA_003416845.1 of Oplegnathus fasciatus. NCBI lineage: Eukaryota > Metazoa > Chordata > Actinopteri > Centrarchiformes > Oplegnathidae > Oplegnathus > Oplegnathus fasciatus. The sequence goes on along the minus strand of NTHP01000175.1, from coordinate 316,554 downwards.
TTACCGACACCTGGTGGCGCTCCTGCGTCTCTGCCTGATGAGGAAGTGTACGCTTTCGGACGACACTGATGAACTGCAGGGGTGAGCGTGAACCAAAGTGAGGTTGGACAGAGAGAGAAAACTGCAATGACATTGATTATTAATCACCGTTAATAACAACGATGCAGATGCATTTAAAATTGCTGGTGTCACACTTTATAATTTCTTTATAAATTTCATGTATGTTTTCTCATTCTGTCTCTCAGTTTATTATTTTAGTTCAAATGAGCCCTGTTGGCATAAATGGCAAAATACAATGTGGTCAAAATGATCTGGATACTATGGTATATAATCATGTGTTTACAACATTTACAATACAGATATACTGTAGTTAGTTAGTTTAGTATTATAGAGTTTCTGAAGTTAGTTAAAATATATAAAAGTACATTTGTCAGTGAATGGAAAACAGAGCTTTATAGCTTATTCAAATTCTGATTTATAACATATAAATATTTTTCCTGAGCGCTGGATTTCTTTCTTGTTTAATTTGATTAAATTTTTCTTTATTTTATTTTATTTTAACTGTTAAGGCCATGTTATTTGCATAGATCAAGCATTTGATTTCTGTATCGGCAGTGATTCCTCTAATGTTGTTGGGTCATTAATGTTATGTAATGTTATTTAAAAAATTGTTGGGCCGATAATATATGGAGTGTCTCACTCCATATTGTTGTGTAAAGAACTGAGTAATGTTTAATTCTGATCACAGCTTTATTAATATTATATGTTTGTATTTTTACCACTTTAATAGTACTGGTATGTAATAATCCATCACGCCGAACTGAACCAAATACTTGCTCTGCTCTCTTTTATCAACTCTTACTCTCTGTTCCTGTAATCTTCTCTCAATCTCACAGTCACACAGTCAACCTGTTGTCAGCGCTGCCTCTCCAGTGTCTCGACGTGCTGCTGATGGTGCCTCTGCAGCCAGACTCGAAGCAGTGCCAGGGGGTCAACATGGACTGTGTCCACATCCTGGTGCTGTTCATGGAGAGACGCCTGGATTCGGTGAGGGAGAAAGTAATATGCAGAGAAGCAGTTGAAGGCTTAGTGGCCAAGCTAAAGTTTAGCTAAAGTTCCTACAACCGAGACTGTTCGCTAATACTGAAATAACCTGAAGGAGTCTTCCTGATTTGTTTGCTTCTCAGGGTGATAAGATCAAAGAGAAGCTAACACCGATCCTCAACCTGCTGACAGAGAGCTGCAGGGCCCACAGAGAAACGCGTCATTACATCAGGAAACATGTAAGCTCATGTCACATTTTTGCTTCTCACAATATTTGGATTATATTTGAAACTAATATTTTGTCAAATGTTATAACTTTAGATCCTGCCTCCTCTGAGAGACGTATCACACAGGCCAGAGGAAGGCTCCACGGTGAAGAGTCGTCTGATCCGTCTCATGACTCATCTGGATACAGACCTCAAACACTGCGCTGCTGACCTCATCTTTGTCCTCTGCAAGGAAAATGGTAAGACCAGACATGATATTACAATTTTTAGTCACAAAAATACAGCGCTGTAAATGGAAATGATCAAATCAGATCAAGGATGTACTTTTCTTAAAATCTGAGTTAAAAAAGGGGGAAAAAAGTTAAAGATGCAAAAGTCTCAACAATTTTGCTACTCTAAACCTCAGTATTGTTTTTTTCTTTTTTAGCCTCTTAAATCCTCATCTTCCCCTTAAATTCCCTCTACAATTGTTTGTTTTTGTTTTTTTGATATTCAAACCTAAATGGCCGCCATTACAGTTGAATGTAAATATTCTTAAAAATAGTCTTGTGTATGATTTTATACACATTTCTTGAAAATTCAGCCTGACATATTTGGAAATTTGGAAACTCCACTAGAATTCGTAATACATTTTAGTGGCTTTGAACAATGTTTGTCTGCACGACGTGCTTTAGTCATCAGTGACTCCCAGGCGTATCAGTACAGTGTTGAAAATGCTTTTCTAACATTAATGTATGTGTATACAGTACTTTGTCTCCAGCAATCATCACCCTCACTTCTTTTTCCAGTGAGTCGTTTTGTAAAGTACACAGGCTACGGTAACGCAGCGGGCCTGCTGGCCACCAGGGGTTTGCTGGGGGGCCAGGGGGCCAGGACCCTCAGCTCTGACGGCCAGTATTCCAGCGACTCCGACTCGGACACTGAGGAGTACCGTCAGGTCAAAGATCGCATCAACCCGGTGACGGGGCGGGTGGAGGTGGAGCAGCCGGACCCCATGGAGGGCATGACGGAGGAGGAGAAGGAGGAGGAGGCCAAGAGGCTGATCATGCTCTTCAACAAGCTGTCCAGGTCAGTGAAACGACTCACAGACATACAGTATCTCTTATCAACGACCTTTCACTAATATTAAAAATATAAGAGAGTCTTAAAGCTGTGACAAGGCTGTGTGTTAAATCTTAATACATTCCTTGAGGAAACAATTAAAGGGAGAAAGATATTCAAACATGCAGAAATAGAGTTGTAAACCTTCAATTTTCCCCAAAACCCTTCAGTTCCAAACTAATTTTAAATGAAGTAAGATATTTAAATGAACTGTTGTTAAATATGGCATAAGAAAGAGGCTGCAGTTTCTGTTAAATCTCAGTAATCAAAGTATTATAACACTTTAAAGACTACTACAATAGGATTAAATTCTTCATTGAACATGTATCAGATGTATTCCTATCTATCAATGCCACGTTCTTAGTATTTCCCTTTTAACTTTTGCAGAGATAATACAGGTCAGATCAGAAATATAAAGTTTTTATGCAGAGATCACCGAGATCAAGTTTATTTGTGAACTAAACTTTAAAAAATGATTAAAAAAAAAAACTCCTCACTCAGTGACCAGTATAGGCTGAGAGCAGACAAAGATTAAATGAGTACAGTAAGAACGATTTTTAATACTGATTGATAGATTGTTCATGTTTTTTACCCCTTATTTGTCTTACAGAGATAGCATCATCCAGCCAATGGGAGTGGATTCAGAGGGGAAGCTGGTCGCAATGTCAGGACTGAGGGAAAATTCCCTCACTGAGGAGGGGAGGTGTGAGTCGGAGAATGACGGGGAAGCAGAGGAAGGAGAGAAGGACTGAAACATGTCAAATCCATTTATTCACATGATTGATTTTCTTTTGTAAATATCCCATTTCTGAAGTTTGACAGTACATAAATATTTGTTGTAAATGTGTGAAGGATATGAAAACAATGATGTAGTTCTCACCTAGCCGTTCTGAAACTGGATGAACTCAAGAAAGGATATAAAAGCTACATTTTTTATTTCTTCTTCTTTGGATTCAGACTAATAACATAGAGCAGCAGTAAGGTCACACTGGTTTGAAATTCTGATAGTAGAACTGATTTCATGGTAATAATATGATAATATCGTCCAATGTTTTAATAAAGTCTTGAAATCTTATTGTTTGTACTGATATTGTGTGTATTTAAATGTATAGTTTCATTCAGTGTCTTCTATAGCGTCGCTTCAGAGTAAATCCCAAACAGGCTTCATCTGACACACGCCCTCGTTGGTTAGCTGTGACCCTTAAATAGAACAACATGAAATAAACATCTGCACAGCATGTTTACTATTTTCTGTAGTCTCTGGTGTGTTGTGGTACATAACTGTCTCAGATTGTGCTCAGGTGGAATATTGTGCTTAAACTATCTCGTGATACAAGATCAGAAACATGTAGACTGATTCCAGATGCTCTGATCACACCTGCACTGTTAAATCAACTTCTACTCCAGTTTGATCGTAGCTTTGGCTGAACGGTTGAGTTCAAGGCTGTACTATTATTTCTGTTTATTGGAGGTTTTAGGTATTGTTACAGCATTTCAGTTTTGACGAGGTAGTCTTTATGAAACAGAGTGTACTCCTTTACCTGATTATAAATATTACTACATGTGGGAATTTATGTAATTCATTACCACTTTCATTCTGACACATTAGCATGATCACTGTAAACAAATGAACAGATCCGATCATTAACAGGATGATTGCACATTGTGTACCATCAGGTCAGTTTTGAGGGAAATTGCTGTTTTGCTTTACAGCAAAAAACAGGATCACACTTATTTCAGCACAAACACATTATTTACAAGGACAGAATGTAGAAAGAGTGAAAAGAGTCACTGTTTACCTCTTGAGCTGAGTGACAGAGCTCTTTTATTTTGCTTATTTTCCTTTCAACAGAAAGCAGCAGGATATCTCAGAAATGTGGTCTTGATTCTCAGAAACACTAGCACCATCACTGATGTAAGAAAGATCCTGTCAAATCACCCTGATCATAGTCTTAATATTTTATGTAAATATATCAAAGTGTGAATTAATTTAAAAGCACATATTTATGTTCACACATGATACAAGTAGCAAATCCAACACCAGAGATATTTGGTGTAGAATCAAGATATAAAATGTCCATAAAATGTGTAAACATGATTATTTCTGACATGTTCTTATCAAGGTTAAGGATTACAAAAAAAAGAAAGGGTAAACAATGACTTAGTACAGCTCCATCATCTCTTCGAGCGACATCTGCAGCTCCACAGACTGCAGGGAGGAGGCGCCGCCTACAACAGCCATATTCTTCAGTAACTCCATTGAAGTCAGGACCACCTGAGACAGAAAAAA
>NTHP01000175.1:277616-303693 GCA_003416845.1 Oplegnathus fasciatus | reverse complement strand
AAAAAAAAAAGGAAATCAGATTAAGATATATATTATATTAAATATAAAGCTACAGTGAGTATTAATCTTGCAGTTCTATGTAAGAAAGAGTGAAAATGGAGCAGGTTTGGAAACTTGCAGCAGGTGCTAGAGGGGAAGCTGGTTTATCTGTCACCCGCCCTTCACTGTCGAGCTTTTTACAGAAAAGGTTAATTTTGTTGATGCCGCAGTTTCACTGTCACCCAGAAACCAGAGAGAATGACCTGGTTTTATGCTAAAAATCTTCTACGATGGTCCATAAAGGTCCTGACAGTGTGTGAATATTTGACAACTCAAATAAAAGGAGAAAAGGGTATTCCTGAGCAACCATTTAGTTTCTTTAAAATACACTGAATTATCTAATAAGGGCGTACAAAGACTCCGGACCCTCTTAACACTAACACACGCACAACCTACCTGTGGTTTAGGCAGGGTCTTTTTGACTCTGTTGAGGGTCTTGCGATTGTAAGCGTCCCCGCTTAGCCGCACCCTCACCACTCCTGAGTCCAGGGGGTCTACAATGATCTGGGGGTAAGCATGCAGGACCTCCTGTCAAGGAATAGGCAGAAAAAGGAGGATAGGAGTCAGAAACTGACATAGACAGACGGACAGCAAGATGTCTTAAGACAAATGTAAAGAAAAGAAAGTGCCAGATTTTTGCACTTGAGTTTGTGCAAGTGATTATTTTCATTACCAATAAATCTGTTGATTATTTTTATCATGTTTTATCATTTAGTATATAATAATGTCAGAACCCATGGTGATGTGAATTTACAATGACATGAATCCTCACGCCTGAGAGGCTGGAAACAGCAAATCAATTAATCTACTGATTGTTTCAGCACTGGAATCCATTACATTACGAATGAGTATTGTTCTTATGGAGCACCACCGGGCCATTCAACAGTAGTCTAGATTTGTTTCACGCACCACAAAAATCAGCATATTCTCCTGAATATAAAAGAGGAGGTCCAATGTAAATGAAGGAAATGCAGCAATGCGAAATAAAAATTGAAAATCAAAAGGTGTTATTTCAGTCGTGAGGGCCAGAGAGAGAAGCAGGTACGTTCAGGACAGATTACCTGGTGTTGAGAGCTCATGCTGACTCTCCTCAACAACCTCCTCTTCTGTTCGCTGAGGATGCTGTCAATCTTCCTCATTGGAGGCAGGTACAGCTCATCTGGTGGCCAATCAAGGCAAAGGAAGTTTCATTAGTCATCATTCATTTAGCTGTCAATCATTTTAATACCCAGTGCAGATTCAAAGCAGCTCTTTCTGGCTGCTGATCTATCAGCATTCCCGGGGCTTCCCTCCAACCTGTCACACCTTGTTTATTTGGATTTCCAAAACCATTAAAAGATTCATCTAAATAGGACAATTCCCCTGTTATCATAAGGGCAGTTTATCCACCTAAAACTACAGCTGCTACTTGTCAGCGGTGGGGATGTTTATCCAACCTGCCCAAACAGCACACTCATGAAATACCATCAAAATGCTTCAACACAGCGGTTTCGATGCAGACATTTAAGCTGCAGAAAACATGCTACCAGACAGGCAGGTCTGGTTAAGATAGAGATGTGTTCCCACACAATACAGGCTGCACCTCAGCTTCTCACTATTTCTGTCCCCTACACATCAATAAAGGAAGCTTTAATTGTCAGTATGCTGAGGAGGCAGTGTGTGCTGCGTGCAGCTCTCACCATCTGTGTCCTCCAGGGCTTGGATCATGTCGGGGTCCAGGGCTGTGCTGACCAGCATCTCCACGTAGCTCCTGAACATCTCCCTCATGGCACGGTTGTTCACTCCACCTTTCACTGGCACTGAACGGACAAGAACCCCAGTTTAAAACTATCCAAAACCAACCTTCTACCATGGTACATCACATAAATAACAACTGCTTTCTTATTATGGCCTCAAATGTGATTACAATGGCTGCTAATGGCAAAACACAAGCACAAAGAATCAAAATGGCATCTCACTTTCATTCTCACTAGCTGCCTCATCCGATGAGTCCGAGTCAGATGATGAAGGTATTTCCTTCAGCCACTTCTTCCTCTTCTTGGGCGGTGGCTCCGCCTTCACTTTGGCTGGCTTGGACTTAGGTGGGCGCTCAGCCTTTTCCTTCTCCTTCCTCTCCACCGCTTTCTTCTCCTCCTTCGCTCTACCTCGCTCGGCTGCTGCAGCACGTTTCTCCACCTTGTCCTGCTGCGGCTGTACTCGCTTCTCCCTCTCCTTCTCGGGCTCCCTCTCTTTCTCCTTAGCTTTGAGCACCGCAGCTGGAGCCTCCTTCTTCTCCCGTGGTTCTTTTGTTGTTGTTGTGGTTGCTGTCCTTGTTTTCTCCCTCTGTTCGCGCTGGACTGGTGGAGCCACTCTCTCCTCTTTCTCAACTACTCTCGATGGCACCTGAGTGGCAGGAGGGGAAGCCATTTTGGGGAGAGACTGGCGTCTGTGACACAAGAAGAAATTGTTTTAGAGATGAAACCACTTTAGAGTTTAGCAGAATGTATATATGTTGCCAAAAATCTATGAGGAAAAAAAAAAAGGTACAAATTCTCCCAGGCCTGGCTCTAGGACAGGCCCCTGATATTCCCCGATCTGGGCAAAGTGATTTTATACCAACCAAATCTAGCAAGTCTTAATACAATATGATTTTTGATATGACAAATATTGGTACCTGAGAGCAGGTGTGGCTCTGCGCCAAGGTCTCCGAGAGCAGACTCTGACATAGTCCTTCTTGTTGACATTCTCCAGAAACTTGACATAGATTCGTTGGTATCGCCTCTTGGCATCTCCGAAGTAGCCAAGATACTGAGCCAGAAACATAAAGATTTAATTATATAATAGCACAACTTTCATTTCACTGTCCTTACTTTGACTGATGATACTGTGACAATATGGTCTGTCTATACATACATTACAGCATATAATGCAGTATTTTTATTATATGCTATGATGTAGCTGGAACTGTGAAAAGTTCAGTTTGAAGACTGTTTGCAGGTGTGGTTAGATTACTGAGGGGGGGAACTCACGTTGCTTGTGGCGCAGAACTGTCTCTGTCCATCTTTGATCTCTGGGCTGAACTTCTGCAGCAGGGCTTTCTGCACCCTCCAGATGGGTGGCGGCTCACGGCCCGTCTGCAGGGCCAGCTGTGCCCAAACACATGACACACAGGTAAATATAAAATGTCTCTGCAACTTGGCAGCTACTGAAGGACTCAAGTTTCAACTCATTTCACTCATTAAAAGGAACATCAAGTGATTTTCCCTACAGATTTCTCCTTGGCTTTAACAATAACTTAGATTCCTCTATTTTTAGCCTGTACTGACACCTACGTATCAGCATATGATTTAGTATTAGTTAAAATAATTTATACAGTTTGTTGCCTCTACACCAAAAAGACCGCAACAAAGTACTTTGTGATTCTTTAACTGTCTATAAACAAAACAACACACGTTCTCGCAATTACCTTGAGAGTTCGAATGTCTTCCACCCGCACCACAAACTCGTCCCTTTCTCTGAAGATGCCTTCCCCTCCACTCTCGCTCTCATCCTCCTCACTCTCTCCAACAATGGCAGCATCTTCTTGCTTCTGGGCAAGGTGGAGGGAGGTGATCTTAGGAGGTGGGGGCTCTTCGGGAGAGGCAGGGGACTCCGGAGATGGCATGGGAGACTCCTTCTGAGTTGAAGGTGGGGGAGGAGGGGAAGTCGGAGGAGGAGGAGTGGCTGGCTGAGGGAGAGTAGCAGGTGGAGGAGGTGGCGGAGAGGGGGATGTGGGAGCGACAGGGCTTGGAGGCTGGGAATTCTCCTGTTGTTCTTCTGGTGGAGGTAGGGGTGAGGGGAGCGAGAGGGGAGGGAGGGGGGAGTGAGAAGGAGAGGAGCAGGATGAGGTGGGAGATGGAGGGACAGAGGGAGGTTCAGGAGTTGCTGGCGCTGGAGGAATCTCGGGGAGGGGCGCTGGAAGAAAAGAGGGGAAAGATCAAGGTTAAGGTCAATTTTACAGATCAATTTACCACAAAGTCAAAACAGCCACAAGAATTTAATCAAATTAATTTTTTAACAAATACATAATGGGACATTTTAGTAGAATAAAAATACAGCAACAGTTCAGCCTGAGGGGAAAAATATCAATTTTCTTAAGCTGAGCAGCAGAAAAATCAATGTGCAAGAAAATGGGACGTGAGATGAATAAAAAGCTAACTCTCAGCCTTACTGTCAAGATTAGGGGCACCTAGGGTTTCCAGCTGTGGTTCTCTCTCCTCTGTCATGTCACTCTCTCCATCCCCTCCTGTGCTCCTCTCCTCCTCCTCATTCTCCTCCTCTTTGTTCTCATCCATGTCTCCATCTTCTGGCTGGAGGACATCAGGTTCATTGGACTGGGGTAGGGCGTGAGGGGTATGCATGGTAGGTTGTGGGCTAAGCGTGGGGGGCTGAAGTGTGGGAGTAAGTGGGGACTGGGAAGACTGAGGCTGAGGCTGGGGAGGTGGAGGAGGCAGTGGGGGCTGGATGTTAGAGGTTAGCTGAGGAGTGTCATACAGAGCAGAAATAGCTGAGGAGATGCTCTTCTGGAGGTCCTGGTTCTTTCCAACCGAGTCCTCCTCATCAGAGGAGAACGAAGGCAAGGTCTCCAGGTTCCTCTTCAGCTCATCCTCTAGGCGCTTGGGGCTGGGGCAGTTTCCCAGAGCCAGACCCCCATTCCCTTCACTGTCACCGAATGGAGGTGGCGGAGGTGGAGGAGGTGGTGCGGGAGACAGTGGGCGCAGACCCCCCGATTTACAGGGTGAGGTTTCACCATTGTCAGGTTCCATTCCTGGTGAGATGTCCAAGCCTGGAGGTCTCTTCCCTGTCTTGAGGAAGTCCAAGAATGACGCAACGAAGCCAGCCTTGGACTCAGAGTCCTTCTCATCGCCCTACAAGTAATTTAAAATAGAGAGATTTTCACCACATCTATCAAGCAATGAACTTCAATTAAATCAGTTTACATTCAGCTTTATTAAATGAATCTTTTTAGTATTCTCTGCTTAACATAGCAAGGATATAATCCTGTAACTCTTACCCTTTCCTCCAGCCCCTCTTCATCCACTCCTTCACTCATCATCTGGCTTTTCTGCTTGTTCTTGTCCTGACTTCTGGTACTTTCAGTGCTGCAGGGGGGTCCAGGACTTAAACCAAGTGAAGGAGCGGAGCCCACTGAGCCATCCGACAAAGCAGGGTCTGTGCCAGACAAAGAGTCCGTCCTCAGCAAGGCATCGGAGGAGGACAGGGTACCAATTGGTAACTTGATCTAAAAGAAAAGAAAGGAAACGGTGAGATTTCAGTAACTTTGCCTGAACGTAGAAACATATTACAGAAACTAGGAAGGGAAATTCATTTTAAATTATTTGCATTTGAAAAGCAGGACTATTTAAGGCAGACTGACTGAGCCTAACCCTAAACGTGACTAGTCTGAAAATAAAAAAGAGGGAGTGAAAAAGTAGATTGAGGGAAGAAGAAACAGAGACAGAGAATAAGAAAGAGATCCTCAGTAGGCCACAGCTTGTAGCAGCCATGAAAAGAAAACACTGCAGGTATTGGCTGACTCTCCCTTGCGCCACACAAACAGATCCTCACTAATTTAAAGACAGGGGCTCAATTGTGAACTTGTTTTATCCATGTTGTTGCAAAGGCGGCACAAAGCACCACATTTAGCTTCAATAACTAGTGTTTGTTTTTACATTTATTAACAATACACATGTGCTTAAATGACAATTTGTTTAAAAATTTCCAAGCACTTCTAGACCAAATGCCACTGACCTTCAGAGGTGGAATAGGCTCGTGTAGCTGCTGTTGGGGCTGGTGATGGAGCTGCTGTGGCTGCTGCTGATGGAGGTGATGGTGGTGCATCTGATCCTGCTCTTTACCGCTCATTTCCATGTACATATCCTCCCTCCTTCCTCCTCTACCTCGGCTTCCACGGCCCCTACCCCTGCCTCGTCCCTCCACACTGAATCCCCCTCCTACTGTTGTTCCACCCATCTCCCCCATCATCCCTCGTGGAGTGTAGGGCTCAGGCATTGGGCGGATGCGAGGCCTGCCTCTTGGCCTAGGAGGACCCTCTCTCTTGGGTCTTGTGGGCTTTCGGCCCCTCTTCTTGGGTCCATCCTGAGGCATAAGAGAATGTGAACCCATAGAGGAGTAGCCAGATGAGTGGTAGAAGTCAATGTCACCCATTAAAGGGCTGAGAGACCCACTTCCTCCTCCTCCCTTTCTGCAGCTGGACACCAGGTCTGGCAATAGGTCTGGGAGCCTCCGGCTGTTCAACCGGATGTCAGCTGGCTGGTCAGCTTTATCCTCGTCGTCTTCAAACTCATATTCTTGAGCGTAACTTTTCTTAGGCAGTGTGTTGGGGTCCCGTCGCTCCTTTAACAGGTGGAAAGAGCTGGACTTGAGGAGCTTCTTGGGACGAGATGAGCAGAAAATGGGAGATTGGAGGCCTCCTGAAACAGCTCCTGCGCTAGCTCCTCCAGGCCCAGAGGACAGTTTAGCGCCAGAGTTGTTGGGACCAGCAGTATTGGAGCCCATACCCATAGCTGGGGCCTGGGACTGTATCAATCCTAGCTGTTCAGTGTTGACAGTGGAGGGGAGCTCATGGGTTTTAAGGGAGTCTAGGTCCAGAGTCATGGTGTTGTTGCTGGGTTCTTCCAAGCCATGACAGTATGGCTCATAACCCTGATCTCCACCATGGTGACCCATTATGTCATAGCTAGCTCCACTACTTCCCCCTGCTCCACCTGCACTTTGTCCAGCTTTCATGGAATCCATTCCCTCTTGCCCAGTGTGGCTTTCATTCATCTCCTCCTGCCCTGGTCCTGCACCTCCAGCACAGCTCGACTTGTAGTCCTCTGCACAAAACATGTCTTCCATTCCTGGAAAAAAGGAGCGGTCCTCATCCTGAAGGAGGGAGTCCGGGAAGCAGATGGAAGTTAGGGGTACAAAGCGATTACTTTGTTGATTCTGGTCTGCTTTCTCCACTGGGCTGACAGTGTCAAACTGGTGCTGCTCCGAACGCTGTTGGTCCAGCTGGCTCTGCTGAGGAGTGAGCTGGGATGAGAGTGGCTGCTGTGGGTCAGGCTGAGACTGGGAGTGGGCTGAGGCAGATGGTGGGGGTATGTGGTGGGGGTGGGGTTGGGTGTGAGGGTGGTGAGAGTGGGTTTGTTGGTGTTGAGAACTGGGGTGCTGCTGTTGTTGCTGCTGCGGATGGTGCTGTGAAAGATGGTGCATGTGAGACGGGGTGGATAAGCCGATATCAGGCTCAGAGAGGAAGGAGTGGAGTTCAGAGGCTGAGTGTTGCTGTGAGTGGTGGTGGGATGGATGCTGCCTCTGCTGCTGCTCCTGCTGCTGCTGTCTGTGGCGCTCACTGCCACCTCCACTCCTTCCCCCACTGCCTGCTCCACCGCGTCTGTCCTCTGCAACAGCTACGTCTGTGCTGGAAGTCTGAGAAAGGGAGCGCTCCAGCATGTCCAAGGAAGACACCACTGAGCTTTGTTTAACCTGGCTCTGCTCGTGCTGATGTGGAGGCGGCCCGTGGTTGTAGTGAGCCGCTGCCACCTCTAAAGCCTGGGACTGGAGTTGAAGCTGGAGCTGGGTGGTTTGGGACTGAGACTGAGCCTGATGTTTACTTGAGCCAAGTGCTCCACCAGCACTTTCCATGACAGCTTGCTGTTGGCTAATAGAGTGCTGCTGCTGTTGGGGGTGAGAGTCCATTTTATGGTGCTGTTGATGCTGATGGGAGTCCATCTTCTGGTGCTGTTGATGCTGAGGGTGGGAGTCCATTTTTGGATGTTGCTGATGTGGTTGGTGGGTGTCCATTTTGTGATGCTGTTGGTGTTGCCGATGAGAGTCCATTTTGTGGTGCTGTTGTGGATGTTGTTGGTGAGAATCCATCTTGTGGTGCTGTTGATGAGGCTCCAGTTTGTTGCGGGTGGTGTGGGACAGCACTGACTGGAGCAGGTGTGGTGACTGATGGGATTGATCAGTGGGAGAGTCCATGAGGGAGGCAGCAGCTTGAGACTGGGAATGCTGTTGCTGGACTTCCGGTGTTTTCCGAGGATAAGGGATTTCAGCACGCTCCTGTGGCTTCTTTTGGAGCTCCATTTGGGTGTGGGACGGTATCTGTGAGTGTGAGGACACGTGCTGACTATGTGAGGTGTGTTGGGGACCAAGGGAGTGTTGGGTGTATGGATCACCTCGCCCATAGTGGACTACTGAGCCTAGGTTGTCATGGTGATGGAGGTGGGAGTGCACTTGTTCAGCACTGCCTCTCCCTCCACTGTTCCTGCTGCTTCCAACAGACCTCTCGTTCCTTTGCTGCTGTTGTTGCTGTTGATGATGGTGTTGTTGGTGTTGTTGTTGTTTCTTCAGAGACATCTCCAACTGGTTCTCCAGCCCTGAGATGGACCCTCCAGACCCTGCATTACCTACTCCAGCAGTGGATGTAGCACTGTGGGTACGTATGACACTCTGGGGGTGGTACCTCTCCTCAGAGGTCTTGCCCATGTCATAGCTCAGACCTTTGCCTGAATCAGTGGTTGGGGGCACTGACTGGGGTTGAGGCTGTGTTTGTTGGGATGTCTGTTGCGGTTGTTGTTGAGGATGGTGATGAGCAGCCTGGGGAGCAGGACTTGCTTGGGCTTGCAGCAAGTGCTGGATCAAGAACTCATCGTCGTCATCTACCTCCTCTTGGGATCTCTGAGAGCCCACTCCTAGCATGGAAGTGTCCGCCTTTGTTTTGGAGGAGGTGGAATGATAGGACTGTGGTTGGGAGCTGGGACCTCTGGTATCGGGGTATCCCTGTGGGGAGGCTAGGAAGGTGGGGGAGAGAACTGAGGAAATGTATTTATTAGAGCCTGCACCCCCTGGAGATTGTGTGGGGCAGGTGGGCACTGGGGAGTGCAACCCTGGACGGATGATGCCCGAGTTGCCTGATGGAGAGGGGCTAGAGTCTGGAAGATGATAAGACCCTCCACCACTACCACCTCCACCTCTCTCATTGGTCATACTATTTCCCGCTCCTCCTCCAGACCCAGAATTCCCACTCCCTGTCCCGCTACTGCTTCCTCCCCCAGATGCTCCACTACCTGATGAACCACTTGATCTTAAAAGAGCAGGGGAGTGACCTGGAGCTCCGTAGCCTAGTGATGGGCTTCCAGCTCCACCCAGAGAGGATGGAAGTGATCCATAAGCAGAGTCAGCTCCATATATATCAGTGGAGTATGACTGGCTTCGCCCTCCTAAACTCCCATAGCCTTTCCCACCTGTACCTGAGCTCAGGTCTTGAGCTTGTGGTGAACTGAAGCCTCCATAGGACTGAGCCAGGTGAGAAGTAGGGGGCTGATTAGGGGAATATGACTGTGTCTGTTGTTGGGGTGGGGTCTGACCGGTAAGAGCAGAGGTGGGGGTCTTCACTGGGGGCACAGGAGAGCCATAGCCTGAGAGGCAGGATTTGGGGAGAGACTGGGGGGCTGAGGTGGAGGTGGCAGGTGGCTGCTGCTGAGGAGCCGGGGGAGGAGGAGCTGGCTGAGGGGGTGGCTGCTGCCTGGAAGGGGCTGCGCTCGAGCTGGAGGTGGGGATTGAGTTGGAGGGATGAGCCCCAGAGGTGGCAGAAGAAGAAGAGGAAGAAGAGGAGGTAGAGGAAGCAGAAGGGGGAGTGTGAGGAGTTCTTGAGGAGGATGCTGAACTGGCAGAAGAATAGCCACTGCTGGAGCTGCTTTTGGTACCTTTCCCAGCTGAGGAAGATGACGAGGAGGAGGATGAGGAGGAATAGGGAGGCTGGATGATTGGCCGATACTGTTCAGTGCGGGAGGTGGGCTTGTGATCAGATGAGGGGCTCTGGTCCCCCAGTGGGCTGCAAGAAAGGCCAGCATGCCTGTGGTGGGTGGCAATCTGCTGGTACCCCGCCCCTCCACAGCTGAGGTAGTGCTGAAGGGAGTGGGCAGCAGAAGATGAGAGCTGTGACTGAGCTGGCGTGGGCCGCTGATAGTGCTTGATAACGCTGTCCTGCCGAGGAACGGCCCGTTCCTGAGCCGAATTGGACTGGGACTGGGACTGAGGCTGGGGCTGGGCTGAGGAAAAGACTGATGCATTGTACAGCTGGGATGACTGGTCCTGGAGCTGTGATGACAGCAGGTTGAACTGGTGTGACTGCAGGTGCCTGGCAGAGGATGCCTGGGCTGATGTGGCACTCGTGGGATCCTGGCTGCCCCTGTAGGCAGCTGCAGCAGCACCCTGCGAGGACAGTAGTCTATCAAAACCCAGGCTAGACTGGGAAGGGGCCTTGATGTGAAGTAGGGGATCATGTGGGGAGAGCAGGCCATTGGATGTGGGACTAAACGTGGGCGTGTCCTGGAGGGAAAGGGAGGCGGCAGGGAAAGAGCGGCTGGAGAAGGATGCTGGATGCTGATAGGCTGAGAGAGCTGAGGAGGATGGGAAGGAGCCAGAGCCAGGAAGGGCTCCAGAGATGAACAGTTCAGGAGGAGCAGGTGTGTGCATCGCTGTTAGAAAAAGGAAGACATATTGCAAAATTACTCAGTATCCATCAAGCTGTCATTTAAATTATGTAATAATTAAAGCAAGATACAGTATTTAAAAAGTATTCAAGAGTAAGACAATTAACAAGCACAGTAAAATGCTTAAATTTTATATTAAAATGCTCAAATAGCATCACTGTCAGAATAATAATGCAGCCAAACATTGGGAGGTTCTTTAAATGTCATATTGACTGTGGGGTCTGTTTGAATGTCAACACATGAGGGAAGATCTAACACAGCCCCACCTGTCTGCCAGGACGGCGTGCGGAACTGGGAGAGAAGGGAGGAGGCAGAGGGTGGTGGCTGGGGACCCCGGGACTCCAGGGCTGAGATCAGATTCATGACGGAGGCATCGGGGGCAGAGGGGCTGGCATGGTGCAGGCCAGTGTCAAAGAGCCCCGACAGACCTTTGGGAAGGAAAGACAGAACCAAGGAAATTGATTAATTGATTAAGAATGCAAATATAAACAGCTACTAGCAGAGACGTAGATGAAATCTTAATACATAATCAGAATAAATAATATAAAATAAAGGATTTTAGGATCTAGATTTAATCCTCTCTCACAATTAAAGGTCAAACATACAAATTTGAATCAGGACGTCAGTAGTTCAGAGTGTAACCACCCTCTGTTGCTGAAAACAACCCTTAAGATATCTGTAAACTGTATGAGAATGAGTGCTGTGACTACAGGCTTTTTCTGGCATCAGGCTTTAACATCTAGGGCTTCAACTCAATTGAGCTGTAATGTGCACATTTTTCAATGACAATAATCTGCCAGGGCCTGGAAGGAGAGACACAATAATTCATTGCTGGGGCCCCTTATGGTGGTGACATGGAAGGTATGACATTTATCTCACCCAAACTCCGTCCAGCTGCTCCCCAAGCCCCGCCTTGGCCAGAGCTCCCTGGGTGGTGATTGGTGGCATAGCCCTGCAGAGGGTGTGGGGTGGCGTAGGCTTGTCGGTGAAGGAGCTCAGACTCAGGGTGGGATGATCTGGAACTCCCATATACAAGACTGAGGAGGAAGGGGGAGTGGGGGATTGTGAAGTGTCATTAATTTCAGAGTACATTTACATAAACCTAATCTGTTCCCAGAATGTGACCCTTGAGAAAAGACTGTCTAGGCTTGGGTCATTTTTAAAATACACAAAATATGACATGCAAGTAAATTGTCAATTAAAAATCCACACATCAGATGTCAACTCAAGGGTGTTCATTTGTTTGGTCTCCATATGCAACTTCTCAACAGTAGCCTGCATGTGAAAACAAAAATCCCTGATGAGTGATTTATATTTGAAGTTAAGGGGAAGGAAAATCTTTCCAATCAATATCCAAATTAGTTATCCATGCCAGAATTGCAAACCTGGGCCTTATACCAAAGTGTTTTACAGCAGATGCAAATCTGTCAAACCAGAAGTGAAATTGTCATGCAAAAAATAATGGAATACTTAATTTGCAATTATTATAATGGACCTACGAGATCCAAGCACTAAATGATTTAGGAATTTACAAACTAAATAAGCTTCCTGTTCAAGGCTGAGGATTTGCCAGTTGCAGAACTTTGCTTTACCAAAGACAGATGAAATGCGTGGCTGGCTGGCTGGATAACATGCTAGCATTTTTGCTGTTGGTAGCACCGCCTAGCAGCAAAGCACAGCAGCTATGGTAGAAAAGCAGAGACTAGGCCCAAACTGCAAGGCCAAGTCTTTTACGTGTAAATAAACCATTGGTAACCAATGTGCAGATTCAGGCCACGTGAAAAACACAGTTTCCTCAATTTATACCAAAGACAAACGACTCATTTGCTTGCAACCATTGATTATGTTGATGTAGCTAACAGCTGGATGGTGCAAGTCGACGCAAATGCATGCTAAGCTGCATGCAAACACCAGCAACTAGTCTGGTTTGTTTAGCCAAATATCACTTCCCATATGACCAAGGTGGCTTTCGGATGTGATCGGGCGGCTAACTCTGGGTCAAAATATCTCAAATATGTGCAGCTAAATAAGAGGGAATGATGCTTGCGTGCACAGGCCTCAACTGACTCCCATGCAACACAACGCTAGCTTGCAGGCTAACGTAAAGCTAAAAGACAAGAGCTATCTTGCACAGTTCAGGCAATTTTCACCGCCTTATGAATTCACCCTGGATTTATTTGATATTTTAGACAAACAGCAAAATTGCAAGTTTGCTGCAGTGGAAATATTCCAGTTTCATTATGCAAATTAGCTAAAAACCATCCAAAACCCACCACCAATTATCTAGATCACGCTTGGGCAAAATGCATTGGAAATCTGAATTTTAAAGAGTATGGCACCACCTCCACTTCGAGATTTGTGTGTCCTGTTTTCTTTACACCTTAAGCAATTAAATAATATTTAATTAAATCTGTCCTCCCGGTTAATATGCATCAGTTCTTCTTGTTGATGTCTGTCAGGGGGGCTGCTGTGAGGGGTTTGCTGCGTCTGCACTCTTCGCAGCTCCTATCAATCCGGTGAATTTATCTATCAGGGTCTGTGCCCAGGCCTGCACACACACAGGGAACAATAATTCCTATGGATGCTCCAGACATACCCCCACCTCCACCTAAAAACCTACGTCTGTCAGTCAATCACATTCAATTCATATCCCCAACCTTTCCTTTCTCCACCCCGCCCACCCCCACGACACGCACACTGCTCCATTCCTGTTTATAATATTATTACTATGCAACTCTTTGGATGACAATGCACTACACATAATGGCAAGGCATGGCACTATATATGAACCCAACGGCGACAATTTGTTTACATGGGCCACACCGTGCCCTGCAAAGTACCAGTGATGCATGCACATTGTCTGAATCCAATGCATACCTTGCTTTTGCCGATCTCTCGTAACTCCATCCTGCTCCTGCGCCCAAATCACCAAATCCTGTTCCCGGGTAATTTCTATCCATTTATGTGGTGTACAATGTGTGCGATGAGGACGAAAGCGACGAGACCGTCGCAGAGCAGATTACGGAAAAAAAAAATCCAGTCTTTCCCGTTCTCGGTTTCAGGCTATTTTCCCCGGTTTCATAAGCAAGTCCTCAGGAGTGGAAAACAGCATATTGAAAGAGAAATGGAGGGGAGGAGGAGAAAGCTGGATGAAAAAAGAGGGGGGTCTACGGGGTTATAATCCAACCACCTCCAAAAAAAGCCAGTCTTTCTCCTTTTCCTGCGCGTTTCACGTTTATCATTTCCACGAATGCAGATGTAGTCCAAAATCAGTCACGGTCATGATGAAGATGCCGCGGATTTGGCCGGTGATGGGTGAATTGCTGATAAACATTTGATTTGAATGCGTCCCTTTTCACCGTCTCTCCTCCCCTTTCTTTAGGCTAGTCTTTGCTACGCTGCTAGCACCAGAAAAGATTGCAATCGACGGGCCACGTTGGTAGCAATCATTCCCCCACAGACGAGCAAAGAAATCCCCAATTTCTAAATCTCTCTCTCTCCTTTTTTTTTCTTTCTCTTTCTTGCATGCAAATCGTTCCCACCCCCCCTCCGGAGCGGAGCTGTGGGCTAGCAGCAGATGCTAGCTGTCAGTAACGACGCATCAAAATAAAACAGGGCTGCTTTTATTTCCCCAAATGCTCGCTCCCCATTTTTCTCCTTTCTTTGGCCATTCAAGTAAAAGCGACGACGAGTTTGCCCACACCAGGAATAGCACAGCTAGAGAGCGAAGAAACATAAATACCGAGCGAGGAAGTAGAAAGAAAGCAGGCCGCGTTTTAATATTTTTTACTCATTTTCCTCCGGAGACGCCATTTTTGAAGGCGGCTGGCCGCTGTCCGTCCTCCCTCTCCCCCTCTCTGTCTCACCGTTGAGACTCACTCAGTGTCTGCGGTGACCTCCATTCACCGGCCCTCAGTCTGCCAACAACATTTTCATCTCCTCGATAGGCCAGTTGTTAATTTAGACTACATTTTACACGAACAAAAATAAGTCAGCTGCTTGTACTGAACGCTGCGATTGGCCGAGACGCATTCGAGTGCAAAAATATTTCCAGTAATAACCAGATTTATGTAGGCCTTCAGCATCCAAAACATCCAAATAGTGCAGCCTGTTTTAGAGACACTGGCATATCCTGCCTCCTTAATTAATTAGGCTTCAGATTGCCTATAATCAGCGTGCCAATGTGTGGTATTTTCTCCCTTTATATATTCGAAAATTCCTGTTTTTGGCCTTTTTTTGCGAATTTTGCTATTTGTAGGCCTGTAACCTGTCTGCCAGACCCCTTATGCACTTGATTTGCACGCCAGCAGATGGCACACTGGATTTTATGGTCATTATAAAGGGGGAGGAATCACTGATTACTGGGACAGAGAGGTGCTTTGCTCTTGCTCATATTTCATATCTTTGGCTTTTGACCTGGGGTTTTCTGAGGCACTGTTATTGTCTTAACCATAATATTAACCTCTCACTGTCTCCAATTGCACACATCAACCATGCTAAGGTATTAGAAAAGTGAACGGGCATCTACAGTAGTGAATATAGCTGAATGTAAATGTGATCCCTTTTGTTTACAGGTAATATTGATGCACACTCTGGAGGCCTATTTGTCCAGAAATTCACCATTGTGTGTATATGAGAGTTTGTTGCCCTCTAGTGGTGAAGTTAAATTCTGTAACTGAAATACTGTGACTACTTAGCGACACTTGTGACTTTAGCATCTCTTGATCAGCCAGTTTTTCCCCCCTGTGTCATTATAAATGAGCAGAGAATAAAGTGATGTAGTGGCATGTCATATTTAGCTGATTCAGGCAAACCTTACTCAAATCTAAAAATCCATTCAAACTCTAGGATAACTTTATATAACATTTACCAAACTGCCATCTGAAAAATTAACTATCCTTAGATTTTGAGGACCGTTAAATATTAATAAACCCTTTAAGAAATGGTCTTATCTTACCTAATCTTTTGGGAGTATCTCATTGTTGGAGAGGATTAATGTATGTGCTACAGATCAATAGAAAACAACACAAGACACCAGTGGGTGATTTTCTCTCATTTTATGTTGAATATACAATATGATCATGAAATACGATACAATACATGTTGTCATTGTTCTGATTTGCTGTCATGTCCTTTAAATAATCATTATTTTAGTCTCAAATGTACACAATATTTCATATTTTCACTTTCTTTTAATTCATTATTTTGTTTAGAAGCAAGCGCCACTATTACTATTACTATTACTATTTATCGTAACTTTGCTGAGTTGTTGGTACTATTTCGTATTTTTTTGTGGAAATGGTATTGCTATCCCTTTTACCCATTCAAAATCAGGAAAAAGGTGCTTCACATCATCATTCAGATGCCATTGTTGAAAGAGGGAGGTGAAGGTACGTTGTTTGTATTTCATCAATTTTCTAGCGTTACGTTTGAGGTGAAAATCGCTTTCATATGCCTAGAAAGTTCTACAATTATATGAATGTTAAAATCTTAAAAGCACAGTACATATTGATGAGTAGCAGTGGAGAAATGTATTCCTTTTTGTCTTAAGTAAAAAGCTACATGCCTGTAAATGAACTAGCAGATGTGCTCACTGATGAAAAACCTTTGGCTGTGAGACAAAAAATTAATGTGTTTAGTAAACCTCAAAATGGCCAAAAATAGTATTTTTCTAAAATAAAGGCTGTGTAGATGAATGTAACTACACAATCAAGGCAGGATGATGTTCAAAATAAGAAACAAATGCATCTTCCTGCAGGGATTAACCTCACTAATGCTGCCCACATCTGCATTTATTTTTATCTTTAAAAGCCTCAACATTCTGGATTATTTTCAGACTATTAGTTGCATCATTTCTAACGGCATGTGCAGCGCTAATTCAACATTTTATTGGTTAAACAAATGCTCCAACTCTCAGCTCAACCTCCTAAAGCCAACAGTGTAAAACAAAGTCGGGCTCCTCAGTCACTTTTCAGGAAAAGGTCCTCCCCTGTAGTGAGTATTTTAGATGCATTATGAGGCCTTTGTAATGCACAATGCTTGATTCAAAAGGTCAGCTATCTGCATATTCATTAGAAAGACTGTAAAACAAAGGACAGGAATGAAAGAGTTTAAGAATAGCTAGGTTGATGTACATAAATGGGAAAGAATAACAGAGAAAGGAGGACACAGAACTCACTTAAACATATTGCAGTAAGTACAATAAATAAGACTAGAAATTAAAATAAGAATTTCAAATCAAACTCATCCTCTTGCATATGACTAATTCCCACCAGATTCCCTCTTTCGATCTTGTCATACTCGGTCACTGTCATGCCTCCTCCCTCCCTTCCTCCCTCCCTCCCCTCCCCTCCCTTACTGTCTTTCCCTCCATCTCTGAAACTAATCCGTAACCATACTTGACCGCAGCTCGTGCAGCAGCGCACCTCCTCAGACTCCAGCTCTCCTCTGTCAAAATGCCAGACTCTAACGAAGCTGTGCCAGCGCCCTGCCAAGTTATCAAAGAGGACGTAGACAAATGGTGAGTTCTGACAGGAATGATGTGATGAATTGTAGACGCTGAAAATTTGTATTTACACACATAAACATACATTCAAAATCTTAAAATGAATCATTACATTTTCTCCAGCCAGAATGAGAGCCTTTGGTGAATGTAAGTGCCTGCACAGAGTGTCTTTGTACAAGTTTGTGCCCTCGGGGAAGATTCATTAACTGTGTTTGGGTTCCAACTAAATACTGGTCACTTTCCATTACATCCTTCTGGCAATTCTGTCATCACTTATTGATTTCTATGCATCACATCCCATGTATTCATATTAACTTCTCATCTGGGCTCATCTTTTAAGAGCGCCTGTGGGTTGATCATTAAGTCTAATTGGAGTTATTGTAGAATAACTTGTTCACAACTCCACATCATAGTACTGAGTGTAATGACATTTACAGAGTAACATGAATGTCTTGAGAAGCATAAATAGATCTGAGGTTCAAAATAGGCTTCCACATGTATGTCCTATTGCAGACGGCCGGCACATTCCAGGTTGCCGGTTCGTGTTACATGCAAGAAGACATTTGGTGTGTGTCCACGTGCAGCAGTGATTAGTGTTAGCGGAGCCGCTGTACAGATTACTCACTCTTGTTCTGGTACTTCACCAAATGCAGATAAAAGCAGCTGTGGAGGTTTGAGTTGAGATACTTTATTACGAGGCTACACTGCGATAATCCCTTTGATGCACATGTAGACTAAATTTAGAGATATTCCTTATGTGCTCCACACAGCTTCAGGTGATGTAACTTCTAATGTGTTCATTTATTTTACATGTCTCCACATTTACACCATGCAGTTTGCACAATTTTAACTGAAACACTGTTAGAGAATAACCCAGCTACACGTGTGGAGAGTGGTAAGAGTGTTGTAAATCTGGCTTTGTGTTTCAGTGTCAGAGAGAAGGGAGCGGAGGACTGTAAAGATCTGATAGATGCCTTCCAGGCCTGTATAAAAACCCTGTCTGAGGGATCATAATACATAAGGAAATGCATCTTGATAAATTGTAAGTTCACACAAACTATTATCATTGATTTTTTTTTGCCTGAATAAAGAGTGAAAAACCTCCTGTGGGCTTACACAGATAATCAGTGCTTTTAACAATCTTTCAAAGCTACAAAACAGCGAGCAGACAACCAAGAATGCCATCAGCGAGTTCATTAGGAGATGAACGCTGAATTATGGAGGATCATTTTACCCACAATTTGACTAAAATTAAAAGGGAACATGGAAAATTAAAGGAGAAAATGGAAAATAAACAAGTATTGCACAACTCAGGAAAATCAGGCCTGAAACTGAAAAAAGGAAATTGGATATTGAAATGACAAATGGATATATCGTGAAATGGCAATTTGAAGAGTAAGCTGCTCCATTTACAATATAGAAGTTAAGTGACTTTGTGAAGGAGTGTTTGAACTTTTGTGTCCATCTTTTCCATGCTTTATTTTCAACATACCCTTGATGCCAGATCGTCTTGTATTTGTGAATCACATATTTTGTCACATATTTTACCTATGGTATTGCAGTCTCATAACTTTCCCCATGTTTGATTTTTTTTTTGTAATCACAGCTTCACTTTATCAAAGTCCTCCACTTTCCCAGCATTCCCTTCCTTGCGTATTGCACTGGACCGAACCATCTGAAAAACTGAAGAGGGGGTGATGATACTGAGCTTCTGATACTGTACACTTGTCAAAGTGAAACTTTTTTCCCCATAAATGTTATAACTCTATTATGGACTATACTATAACACTGATTATGTATGTACTGTACATTTTTTATGCACAAAAATACAAAATACAATAAATATAAAGCTTGTCCATTTACCACACACAGTATATTGTTTTTCTTGGGTAATCACAGATGTTAATATATCAGAAGTTTTTGTCATATTACATTAAATTATTAGATGTACCGGCTCTTCTCCACCGGCCAAGTATAGGCTTCTACGTGGAGCAGTCACTCTTAATGGAATTAAGAAGAGCTTGTTAATCTCTGCTTAATCCTCACATTAGTACCTGCACTCAGCAGTCTAATGTCACTTTTCCAGTCTGAGCTCTGGCGATGAGTGTGGGGGTTGTGACTGGAGAAAGGACCTGGAAGTGAAGTTTTTCCGGAGTTCCTTGTTGTCAGTAGAGATGGGAGGAAAAGGTGTTTAGGAGCCAAGGGGATTTACTCCCAAGCCGGATGTCACAGAGTAACCTCCTGTGTGATCCTGGAGGACAGAGTAGATTTTGTTGCTGTCCGCTGCAGGAGTGGTTCAGGATCAAGTTGTGGAGAGACAGAATCCGCATGAAGGAGCGTAGTTAGTTGGTAGACATAAAGTATATACAGTATGTTTGCAGGTTTATGTCCTCAAAACTTTACAACTGCAGACTGAGAAGTTTTGTCCAACTTTTTCATCCCCCAGCTTTGCTTCCTGGACTCCCTTGTTGCCTCTATTCTTTTATTTCAAAATGATTTTTAAAATGTCTCTTTCTTAAATGTAGACTTGTTTATCTTCCGTTAAGGTAGGTAGATTTTATCCATTTTCTCCTGCAGGATGGGTCCTTCACAGCACTGGTTTAAGCCTACCTATTTTTATTACAATGAAGTATTTGGATCTCAAAAGACCATGTCTCTCCCATCAGAACAAACCAGGAAACGGCAGGATGAGTATTTTTTCCCGTTCTATTTCTGCTCCATGGTTGGAGACAAATCCTTCTGGCTGCGTGCAAATCAACCAGCTAGGCGCAGATGAAGATGGGCTTTGGGGAATTAACCGCCCACACACAACATTTCAAATTGAGATTTTAGAGATTTTTCAAGGCACTTTACAGATGATACATTCAAATGTCCTACTTACCCCTTTTTTTCAAATAAAACTGTCATCTCTGCGTGATTCATTCAAATCTAACACCTGTCTTTTCAGTTTCCTCTCCAGATGAGGAGGTGTGATGGGTCACCTTTTTTTAAACAAGGTGTGCTCTGCTGCTGTTAAGGTTTTTTATGCTATTTTTTCCCATAATTTGATAATTAACAATAGGAAGCAATAGAAACGTGGTCTGTGACATGACACTTTGCTGTAGTTGATCTACAAAAACACACATTTGAAATGATGTAAAATGGAGATGATCATTTACGTAGAAGGTGTTAATAATATCAATCATGTCTCCATTCTATTTGAGAGTCCCAGTGAGTCGTGACAGTGAGACGACATGCACAATACCAGGACCCTGAAACTGAAGCAGCTAAATGGAATTCAGCCATCATTCATTTATTTTTTACACCTGTGCTTTCCCTTCTACGTCTTCACTGACAACAGCCTGTCAGAAAACATTAAAACTAAATGAACACACAATGATGAAAATATTAATGAAGCAGCTTAAAGATAGCTCTACTATTAGTGGTTGAAAGTTTTAATGTACTTTTACTTTACTTGAATATTTTCTATTTTATTCTACTTCATATTTCTACTCCACTACATTTCAAGGGGAAATAATTCAAGTGTTACCCCACAACATTTATTTGACAGCTATTAAAAGTTAATTTGAACATTAAGATTTTATATATAGTACAAAACATATTATGGTGATCTTACAAAATATGTTTTTTTATAGATTAAACTGCTCAAAACACAGCCACAACATTAAAATCCTTTTTGCACAGTACTAATAACAATCATTAATATAGTATAGCAGGGGCAATTCTATCCCTTAATGAATACTTTTATTTTTTGATACAATAGTACATTTCTCTAATACTTATGTACTTCTACTTAGTTAATAATTATGAACGCAGGATGTTTACTTGTAGTGGACAGAGGTGGAAGAAGTAGTCAGATCCTCGAGTAAAAGTAGTAATAGCCTACCACGATGTAAAAATACTCCATTACAAGTAAAAGTGTACTTTAAGTATCAAAAAATATAACTACTCATTATGCACAATGGTCCCTTTCAGGGTGTTATATTTATCATATATTGTTTCATTATTCTAAATGCATTAAGCAATGTTTTAATGTCACAGCTGGTTGAGGTAGAGCTCAGTTTAAGTACATTACATACTGCTGGGTAGTTTAATCTGTAACAAGTTGATTATATGTTTTGTATGTAAAATATTAATCTGAAAAGTAACTACAGTGGGCAAATAAATGTAGTGAAAAAAAATAAATTTACTTTGAGTATAGAGTATTTTTACATTAAGGCTTTGCTATTTTTACTGAAGTAAAAGATCCGTAACTGCATGCCATTCAATTCTCTGAGGTACACCTCTAAGTAATGCTAAACCTCAAATTTTACACCTTATTTCCAGTAAAATTGACAACAAAGTACCACCTGTGGGGCACCATATTCTGAGGGGCCAGAGCCGGGCCAGAGCACCCCGGCATCCCCTCACAAGCAGCGTCCCATCCGCTGCCTCTGGCGATGTTCACCAATGTCTTCCATAATAACAGTGAGGGAGGTGTCCGCAGCAGCTCACGGGGCCCACAGTGTGGCCGGTGCTGAGGTGAATGCAGAGATAAGCGTATTTTGAGGAAGATGATCGGGAGGAGGAGGAGGAGGGGGAGGGCGGGGGAGGGCGGGGGAGGAGAGGCGAGAGGAGAGAGGATGGAGAGAGAGTGGGACCCGGATGCTGATGCGAGTGAGACGAAGGAAGGAAGAGGAGAGAGAAAATATCGATTTACGGCAAGAAAACCGAAGGGAGTATAATACAGGGGGCCTTTACCCTGCGTGAACTATTATCAGAAGCGAGGAAGGGGGATAAGGCAGTCGATAATAGTGCGGGTTGATCTGCGGATATCTGTGGGGGTTTTTTACCTGTGTATCCGCCGGTGAGGGAGGAGGACACGCCAAAGGAGAGAGGAGAAGATGCTGTGATCCGCTACTTGCAGGGATGTAGGGAGGGAGAGACGGGGGAGAGAGACAGGGAGGGGGAGGACTACGCTAAAGATGGTTGTTTTGCGGGGAAATATTGCGAGAATGCGGCGGCCGTCTGATAAATCTCACCGTTTGGCGATGCCTGGAAACTTCAGGAGGTGTCGGTTTTTTTGACAGGCGGCGCGAGCGAGACGGCCGTTGGTCAAGGCGTTGAAGCTAAAGCTAGCCTCGCTGCTGTGTGGGAGAGCGGCGGCGAGGCTAAAATAGCATGTTGTTGCACCTGTAAAACAGGCCTGACAGAGAGAATTAAATTGATTTAAATCTCAGTGCTAACATCCACTTGACGTATTTGACGTTTTGTTGGTGAACTCGACCAGCAAGTGTCATAAATATTCGCAGTAAACGTGAGAAAACTTGATTGTTTTAGTGCTATATAACGTTACTCTGCGATAATTTTCTTATTAACCGTCATATATAGCTTAGTTAGCGTCATACGTGTAACACGGTGCAAGTTATACAAATAAGCTAATGTACAGAAGTAAAACTCATTAGTTTGCCTACCTTGTCATGTTTATCTTTAGGGTAGTGGTCAGTATTTAACGCATAAAACAGCCTGGTAACTTACTGTCATCTCAGTTTCTCTGCTTTAATCCACCACTAGCTAGCTGTTTTTCCGTTAAAAATCAACGTTATACATGTTTACCGTGCTTCAGAACAAACAGGCAGAAATATTTAGCTTTGTTTATTAACCAGGTTTAGATGGAGGATGTTCATTTATCATCCAGATGTTGTAAATCAGCACCATTTTTTTTACACGTTCACCCAGTAACTTCAGAGTAGCAGTGTTGTCACTGAAATCTTCTAAGTTGAGCACCATCTTGTATCCCACAGTAACTTCTGTGTAAGCTGTATAATATCACAGTAATTGCAATAACCACAGTGCAGTAGTAGTAGTAGTGTATTAGCCTCCAGTAAGAGCAGTATGAGTAAGGAACTGTCTCTGAGTCAGTCAGCTCAATATGTTGGGCCCTACCGACTGGAAAAAACACTGGGGAAGGGACAGACAGGTGAGTGCAAAACAGTTTTTGAGTATAAAATGATTTATGTAGAATTAAATACTATTGATTATGCTTTTTTTCCAACCTTTCATGCCTGTCTTATTTTTATTTTTGCCTTTTTATATGTCTTTCAGGACTGGTCAAGCTCGGGGTCCATTGTATTACGGGTCAGAAGGTAGCCATCAAAATAGTCAACAGAGAGAAGCTGTCCGAGTCAGTCCTGATGAAGGTACAGTTTGACACCGTTGAGGTTGTTGCTCACAGTGACGATAACGATGCTAATTTTGTACACAGCCAGGTGTATTATGCTGTTCATAAACTGCTCCATATTCTCTATATTTAACTTATGTATTAGTTAATTAATTAAGCTCAGTTCTGTTGCCTCAAAAATGTGTCTCTTTCTGTCTCTTTTCCGTTATGTGTGTCTCTTCCCTCTAACCAGGTTGAGAGGGAGATTGCCATTCTGAAACTGATTGAGCATCCGCATGTGTTGAAGCTGCATGATGTTTACGAGAACAACAAATATCTGTGAGTTCCTTCTGCATTCGAAAGAGCCTCACAGTTGCTCACAGATGCTTTTTTTTGTTGTTGAATACTGATCTTTGGAGTAGGGTGGGTATAAATATTACTCTAAGAACTATATTAGTCTGCTCTCATCAATCTAATTCTCACTTTTCTTTCATCTCATACAATTATTCAGAAAAGGTTTTGATCTATCTTGAGGAAAAATACTCCCCGAAATGCTTTAACCCTGTTATAAAACAGCTGCTGGAGTAGACAGGCAGGTTGTCTGAAAGTGAGCATATAAAAAAAGATAAATCAGAAGATTTCATCTCAGTTTTGTGGTCCTAGAATCCAACATCATAAATTGGTGGTATCTAACAGTTTAAGAGTGTCTGAGGTTAGATTTATTGTTTTTCTTAATTTATTCCTTTTGTCCTCCTCCTGCCTCTTAGAGATGAGCGTTTTAAATCACGCCATTGTCCCGGTATGTCGACAGGTACCTGGTGTTGGAGCATGTGTCAGGAGGAGAGCTGTTTGACTACCTGGTGAAGAAGGGCCGGCTGACTCCGAAAGAGGCCAGGAAGTTCTTCAGGCAGATCATCTCTGCTTTGGATTTCTGCCACAGTCATTCCATCTGGTTGGTTTCTGCACCGAGCGGTGGTTCTTAAATTGGGGTGTGGGTCATGTGTGGGGTGACGGCTTGGGCTCCTCTGCTAACTTAATTAGCTCTTTGGGGGCCTTTGGTCTGGAAAAATAATAAAGAATGAAGGTTAATTTGATGTGTCATTGCAAAATAAGTCAGTTCCTGCTGCCTTAGACAGTCACATCAAACATGTATCTTAAATAGATCATTCCTCTTCAGTGCTGACTTGATGTTTGCAGGCACTTGTCTTGAAAGTTCTTTTTGACAAACTGACTTTTTGTCATAGTATATCAAGAAATAAATGTGTGGAAAAACTGTGTGATTCTGTAGCATGAACCAGCCCCTTTTTCAAACCCTTGCAGTCACAGTTAAACTGAAATGCTATAATCAGCACCAGAAGACTAAAAGTATCTGTTGTACTTGTGCAGTCACAGAGACCTGAAGCCAGAGAACCTGCTCCTGGATGAAAAGAACAATATCCGTATCGCTGACTTTGGCATGGCCTCCCTACAGGTGGGAGACAGTCTGTTAGAGACCAGCTGTGGGTGAGTACCATCTCTGTGAGTGTGTCTATAAATAATGTGTAAACACATAAAAAAAGGTCATATTTTGTATCTCAGGAACTTGCAATGTAAATCTATGCATATTACTTAATATATCCTTCGTACGGAAGCTAAAGACATCACATCAACAGTGATAGATGTGCCTATATACAGAGTACATACAACAAACATGTGTTACTTTTTTTGTACTGCTTTAGTTGTACTATTAGAGTTGAACTGTAAGCATAGTAATGTTGCTTATAACACATTTCTCTTCCATTTTAGATCACCACATTATGCTTGCCCTGAAGTTATACGGGTATGTGTTCCGCCCTTGTCTTCTTCAAATGTTGGTACCTGTAATACAAACGAGCTAATGATGTTAATAAATTATTAATTTAGCTGCAAATACATAGTTAGAAACCTACATGAGCTAAACACGAAGACATCGCTAATAGTTTCACAGTCATAAAAAATGATTTAAAAAGTCTTAATGGACTATAGGGTCTGTCACTTGGGTTTTTTTTTTTTTNNGACCAAGAGTGCCTGACTATAATGGATTACAGTGTTTCTTTTGACAGACATTTCTTTTGAAAGACATTATATAGTCTTGGATAGCTGAAATTATCTCAGTGAATTAATCAATTAGTGTCGCTAATTTGTATTTTCAACTAGTTAGTGGGGAATTCATGGGGATTCTGTGTTTGGCAGGGGGAGAAATACGATGGGCGGAGAGCAGATGTGTGGAGCTGTGGGGTCATCCTTTTTGCTCTACTGGTGGTAAGTCTTTTACTTCTGTTTTTACAATACAGTGTGGTCCTTTTCTTACTTACCCCCCCCTTTTGTCAAGTTTATTTTATCACATCTGTTTTTCCATCCTTTCTCCTTCTCCCCTCTGTCTTTTTCTCCTACAGGGTGCCCTGCCGTTTGACCATGACAATTTACGCCAGCTCCTGGAGAAGGTGAAGAGTGGGGTGTTCCACATGCCCCACTTCATCCCCCCGGACTGCCAGTCCCTGCTCAAGGGCATGATTGAGGTCAACCCTGAAAAGAGGCTCACGGTACGAGACTGTGCTCACACCGGGCTCTTGCACAGGGGGTTTGAATGGCGCCTAAACATCTGGAATGAATACAAGTCTCATATGCAGACTGTATCCAGAGATCATTTGGTCAGATTTACACCTGTGTTAAATGTCCACACTCCTTCCTTCCTTTTGAATATATAGGGATTTAGGAGAGCACCTTCATTGGTCTGCTGAATAATTTCTAGTTTTGAATTACTGCTGCCTTGCCTGCTTGTCTTTGCAGCTGGATCTGCACTCTAGCATTTTGATTATCATAGTTGACATGGATTAGAGACACAGTTGCATTTAC
>NTHP01000175.1:220252-271372 GCA_003416845.1 Oplegnathus fasciatus | reverse complement strand
AACAGACAGATATAAGAGTTTTATTAATTTTTTTATTTAACTCTCCACCAGAAAGTGAATTTCCAAAAAGGTCGAACTATTCCTTTAAATTAAATTTTTTTTTTAAACTATTTTAAGTAATTCTATATGAAGTACTGAAAGTTGGCACTAAATGCTTGGTCAGATAAAATATCGAAAAATATTGAAACAGCAAAATATGGACTGAAAAGTAGTGTAGTTGTGGTTTTGGCACTGAAACTCAAGTATCATATTGGCACGAATATCATTGTTTTTGGAACGATACCCAGCCCAAGTTACATGTGCGTGCCTTGGTGCATCTCCAGGTCCGAGTCGCAGGTTCAGACGAGTGGTGGAAACGATTCAAGCTCAGCTTCTCAGCTCCCATGATCAACCCATGGTGCAAGCCCTATCTGGTAAGACTGCTTATACACACTTGTGCACACACCAGGGTAAAAAATTAATAACATTTTTCACCTTTGACTTTATTCATCTAGGTACGTACAGGGACCGTCCTATTTAATGATGAGACAATTTTCTTTTTTGTGTGTGTTTCTTTTGCATATTTGCAAATAAACACTTCATTTTTTCTGTTCAGATGTCTTTAATTTTATGTTCTAAACCACATGACCCATACTTCTTCCCTTATGCTGGAAACTTCATACAGTATTTACAGAAGATGATGGAGCTGTCTTCAGAAATGTCTATCCAAAACCTCAGGGGTGCTGAGCTTTCTGACTATATGCATATTTAATTCTGTTCAAACAATGCTCTGTTTTTATTTTGCTAAGAATGCCCTTGAAAGGTCACAGGCTCCTGTCACCTCCAGTGGCTGAGGCTGAGGAGGAACGGTAGTTGCCTGTTCTGACTACTTGTCAATTGAACAACTGACTTTTTCAGACTCACCCCCCACATATTTTAACCACACCTGCATTTCATTCATTTCTGGCCCTGACCCATAGGCAGTGGAGCATGTAAAGTGACTTTCCTGTCCTCCTCTCCTGATCCCTTCCCAGATGAGAAGAACGGCCGGCCCCACGGGACCCCCACCCGCCAAAACTCGAGGCGCTCCGAGGGTGGGGGCGACAGGTGCGAGTGGGGTGACCGAGCAGATGGCGGAGGCATAGGAGGCAGCGGGGGAGTTCTGCAGCGCAGAGGCTCGGCAAAAGAGAGAACCCGACTGCTGTCCTCCAATGGAACCCAATCCCAACCGTAGGATAGAGAGTGAGACCACGCAGCAGGATGCCTGAACTACACCGGAAAGAAGACAGTATAACTTCATCTCCAAGTATCCCTGCAAGCCATGAGCTACTCCTATTCTTCCTTGACTACGTTATTGAAGGTGCTTGACCATAGCGAGGATCGAGCCTTTTCCCCGTCACGCTTTTTTTTCCCCAACTCAACATTCTTTTGATCTTTTTGGATCACCAGGATTCCTACCCTTAAATGAGAAAGAAGTGTTAAGGAATCACCCTTTAATGAAAAGATAAATAATATGTGAATGAGCAGTTTGGTATCCATCATAGATACAGCTTCACAGATCAAACTAGGAATTTTGAAGTGCTAATGTGCATGCCAGTTAGCAAATCAGCCTGCTAAAGGATGCTGACATGATCAGATAGGCTAGTCTACCATATCATTGTAATACAGTATCTGACACCAAAAAGAAATAACACGTCTTGTGATGGTCCTCAAGATTACTCTTAAAATTAACCGGTGCGCTCATATCATTATCAAGCAACATGCAATTACCAGTCCATACTGAAAGAAATATAGATGTATCTCAGCAGATGAACCCTAAGAGTTAGCAACCTGCTACCACTCCAGTGAGTGGTGAAGAAAAGGTCCTGATTTTCTCAGGAGAAACTACATCCTGGAATTCCAGCAGTGTCTTCTCCTGAGGTAAAGAAAACCAACAAAGTAAGCTAATTAAGTGAATGTGAAATAAATATTTTTTTATTTAGTTTTTATTTATGTTTACATATTTCTTTTGAGGATGTCAGTAGCACAGTGATAGCAGGAAAGACAGTAACTGAAAACACTCGACAGTGTTGGAGAGGGGAAGCTGACCGGTTGCTTTTTAGCAGGCATTCGTTTAAAGTTTAATGTTTTGATTCTTTTGTATTTTCTTTTTACTCAGAGACAATATGAAACAATGCCTCTAAGATTTTTGCATTGGTTGCTCTGAAGAAAAGTATTTTTGATTTGAACAGAAATATGAACATTACTATATGAAAAAAAAAACACTATGCGTGAATAGTCCCATGAACCTCATCACAGCTGTTTGTGCCCAGAATGAGAAGAGCATTCCTGGCCTGTGGATCAAACAGAAGCCACCTTTCTCGTCGAGCTTGTCTCCTATTGCCATAGTATTCACCTACTGACTCAGAACAAAATAAAACAACAAAAAAAAAGAGGAAATTCATCAATGGACATTTTCATAAAGCCGGACTTCAAAGGCTTGCGATGTCAATTCCTTGTTGAACAGGACTTCGAAATGGGAAGCAAGCAAAGAGTCTCCTAACCCCCATGCTCCTCACTTCAGTGTTCACCAACAAGCCAAGTAGTCCATCACTGCACCCACGCTCATCCCTGAGAGTCGCACCATTCTGCAAGCAGACGTAGCAACTCGGACAGTCATGTATTACTCCAGCACTCTTGTCAGACTAGTCGATGTTCATCACCAGTCTTCCATACAGCACAATATGCAACAAAAGTGCAGAATGTTTTCAGAGAGATACATGCTACAGTTCTGTTTAATTTAATGGTAATGGTTTTTGTTTTTATATTTGTCCACTTAACTATCCATCTATTTATTTATATTTATTTATTTATTTATTTATTTGGTTACGTGGTTGTTTGTGTCATGTATAACTAGATTTTATGCCAACAAAAATATTATCAAGAGCCAATTCAAGGAACCAGTTCTATTTCGTTTCTCATTACCACTCTTTTTTTTTTTTTAAGCGCCATGCAAAAGAACGACTTTGATAGCAGTACTGACAAGTTGCTCTCATCTTAATTCTCCAATGATCTTTGTTTATATCTCACATCTCTTGTATATCACGCTTGTCTCTGGTAACTGGAACGTGTGTGTGAGACGGTGGATGATGGCTGAGTGAGCTGAAAACTTTGCAGCCGATACATTTTGAGCTGATTAGAGATTTCGAATGACCCAGGAATATCAAATTAATTAACATAACCAAACCCTAACAGGCACATAATTTCCCTCACGCACATTGAATGCTTGCTAATTCGCGTCATCTCTTGCTTTTACGCCTCGTCCCTTTGACCTGTCCGTCTGCCTCTTCACCTGTTGTGTAGCCATCATCACAAGAGAAACTGTACAAAGTTGTTGCCTCACTGTCCGTACACACTCTTTGATTGCTCACCATCACCAGTTTCATCTTTCTCATCACCACGTTCACCTTCACTTTCATTGACCCAACTCTGGCTAAGATTGTAAACTATTCTCCATTCATAAGGGTCAGTAGAATAAGGTGTTTAAAAAAAGAAATGTCTGTATCATAATTTAAATATAAAAAGTGCACTATTATAACTATTGCCTGTGATAAAAAGAACAATTATGATTGAAGTGATGGTCAAAATAAAGAGAGATCCACCTTATTGTTATGGTTACAATAATAAACCCTAAATTCATGTGTGTGTCTATTTAGTTTCTGGGTTAAAATGGTGTCATGTGTTCATTTGATGTGGCTGTTTCTTTAACCTCGCACCAATGCTGAAAAAGTTACAGCTTCAGATAGTTTTACCATCTGGATGCAAACATTATTTTTATCATTGCTGTAATATAACACATATAATAATAATAATAATAATAATAATAATAATAATAATAATAATAACATGAACCTAAATGGTCATTATTCTCAAACAAGATACAAGTGGCAAAGTAAAAGAAAATGAGCTTGAAAGTTATTTATTGACCTTTGGCAAAAAACAAAACAAAAAAAAACTTTTCTCAAGATCTACTTACTAGCTTTTCCTGGAGTTGTCAATCACATCTTATGGTTTTCCTCAAGAGTTTTTCAGTACTTTCAACCTCATAGTGGATGGAGCTCAGATGGGGTTTCTTCATCCACATCAGAAAAATTACCACAATAACACGTGCTGAGGAAGACTGTGAGATGTGGTTGAAAGCTCCAGAAAAATCTAGTAAGTGGATTTTTTGTCAGGATTGGAAATGTGTACGGATAATTGGTCTGAGAAATGTCAAATATAAAATTGAGTGTAATAAGAGAAGCTTTTTTTTTTTTAAATAAAAAAAGCTTCTCTTATTACACTCAATTATTGTAAGCTATGCCACGGATTTGTTATTTACTTATGATAAACATATGAAAAACACGTGAAAACAGTGTTTATATTTATCTTTATATATACTACGTAGAAAGTCAAATAAATTCCTGGTTTTTTTACCATCAGATATTGACATAGGCTTCCATACCTCTCCGCCCCTTAAACGTAACAGCTCAACCCACTGCCGCTGCATGATTGCGACATTTCCGACAGCCGTTGAAGGCAGCATCAGCTTCATCCAGGAGCATCTGTAGTAGCTACAGTTGTTCAGTCGAGAGGAGGGCCGACACCACAGCAGCGGACACCGGGCGCCGTCAGAAGTTAACAGTCGGTATCTGCTACTCTGGACTGTCGGAACAACAACAGGTACGCTAACGGGGCTCTGACAATGTTGTACTGCGTAGCAACGAAGACACAAACAGTCGCACCTTTCCTCGATCGTTAAGAAGCCCCATCAGCAGCCGTTGGTGTGTAGCTAACGTTAACATAACATCCATAATAGGCTGGGTGCTCGGCTAGCAAACACTAGCAGCAGCTAGCGTTCATTTTCATACCTGCTGTAGTTAAAACGACAGCTAGCGTTAGCGTCCATTAGTTGGCTTTCCATATAATTGTAGCATAATAGCTAACATTAGCTAATTCAGATGTAATAATAATAATAATACGAGGTTGATAACTAAATACGTAAAGATGATTAACATCGCTGTTACTAGTTACTGCTGAATCAGATTTTACTTTGTGTTTGCGAGCTAACAGGACGTTATTTTCTTTACTAAAGTGTTAGCTAGCTAATTATACTAACCCTTCTTTTCAGTCCCTGTCTGCTCTCTAATGTGTGCTGACTTGGCTAAAAGTGGCTAAAATGCTACCTTAACAGTTATTTGCTTTGTTTGTTGACATATGTTTTTGCAAGTCGTCCTGTCACATATGCCTTATATAATCAGTGATGCAGTGCATGGCTTTGCTGATGTTCCTCTATAGAGTTTACACATTAGCTACTTCCAGTCAGAAGCCTTCTGCTTGTGAAACATTCCTGCACATCCCTGCCTCATAAAACACTGACAGTAAAATAAGACACTGGCTCACAGTGGCTTAGAGGAACTTTAAAGTACTGTGTAGTTGAAATGTCTGGATGTGAAGGGCTTTACTGAGACTTCTGTGAGCTTAGACTCTGCTGACATACCAGGGGACACTCTTGCATTCCTCCACTGAAGGAGAATAACTTTAATTGTGTATATCTCTCTGAAACAAAGAAGTTTTTCAGTAAAGCCCAGCAGATTTTAAAGCACCATAAAGTTTAACGAAGTTATTTAAAAGATTAGAGTGATTTTGCTGGAGATTCATACCTAGGGAGCTCCACACCGAAGGGCTGAACAGCAAAGGCCAAGTCACCTTAGGGAATGAGGCATGTTTTGAGAACAACAAGGAATGCCCTACCTGGAAATGTCAGGCACATAAGAGACTATAGCGTTAGTGTAACTGTGACCAGTGAAGAGAGTCAATTATAGTGCTATGATCACGTGTCTTAGATGTGATTAAAAGTTGCATCTGTTTTGAGCTGGAGGCTGGCTCCGACTGAGCCCTCAGCATGTGGATTTAAAGTTGTGACAAGTGAGAAAAGTCAGCTAATTTTCAACTGGAGAAAACCCTGATTGTGCAACCGCTGTCACTTAACCATTGAAGTAGAGCTCAGAATGAAAAATCATGCCCAAATGATGGCCAGCTTACTTGATATCAGTGGACGAGTTCACATGATTTCGTCTAGAAAAAGCAGATGGAATATTATGTAAAAAAAAAAGTACCTCAGATTTTTAGTCAACACTGAAGAGCTGATTTCACATTAAAATCTGCTTTATTTGATTGTGATATCAGCTTCTAACTGGAAGGAAAAGGCGAGTCAAGATAAGTTATGATAAGGGAGAGCTTACTTAAACACTGAGGATATATCTTTTGCTGTGTGTCTGTGTGTGAAGTTCCAGTAACTTTTCACTCTCTACTTCACTTTCCAGTTAGTTTTTACTGGAGCTGTTTTTTTCCCGGAGGGCAAAAGGCCACAAAACAAACTTGCATATCATAAAGAGACTTAAGTTGCAAACAATAGAACGAGGGATTTAAATGTGAAATTTAGTTTGTTTTTATTTTTTCAACTAGATGATTAGTTTAAAAAAATATACAGATACATGGTTAAAGTTTACATTTTTTTCTTTTTGGTTGTTTAATGTATCTCACTTTAACAAAACGATTATTTGCGTTCATTCTGTATTTTATTACATGGCTTTTTTTTAAGTTATCTACAGCAGCAGTAGCCACCTCTCCATATTTTTAGGGTATTCTTATGATCTTCCATGCTCCATGTATTTTGGTGTAAACCCCTCAGAGGTGTTTACCTTTTACCTAGTTAACACATCCTGTCTTCATCTGTCCTCTCTTCCTGCTCTGAACCCACTGTCTGCTGTTGATCTGCTTTATTTTCCGTCTGGCAGTTTTCCAAAGATCAAAATGCAAAGTTGTTATTTAGTCCTTATATCAAGCAAGTGAAAAAATACAGGGTTGTGTCAGCTCTTCAGAAAACCTTGTTTTGCTCTTTAAACTGTAACATCTTTAAACAGACTTTACTATTCATAGCCCATTCATCTTATTAAGTACTCCATTAAATTATACTATATCTGTGGCCTATCAAAAATATCGTTGTTAAGCTGTATCATTGTCTGGCAGTCTTTTTTTATAACACAGCTGTAAAGACATAAGCTCTGAGTGAATTGGGAATCAAAGTAGCAGAGATTCTAAGGATTACTAAACTGTCAACGCAGATTAAGCTCTCCAAACATTTATTCCAATCAAAGGGGTATTGGTAATAAAATTTAGTGGGACCGAAGAGAGCAGGTGTGTTGTGTCCAGGTTGGCACTGAAAGAAAGGGGCTGAAATTTACTGCTGTTAGTCCTTGGCACAGGCACGACTGTATCTGCCAGATCTGATCTAAAGAGCAGAACCTCAATGGGACCTGGGGAGGATGAGGGAAGTGTGTGTGTGTTTGTGTGTGTGTGTGTTTGTGTTTGTGTGTGTGTGTGTGTGTGTGTTTGTGTGTGTGTGTTTGCCCTTTTTAAACACACAATAAGAGCAGACGTGGCATCCACAGGGGTGCAGTCCAGTGTCAGAGTGACTAAACCTCGGGGCATTATCCATAGCCTATTTGCGGAGGAAAATCAATTCCCTTTGTGAAGAGAAGCAGTTATTGCCTTAAACAAAAATACCCAATCACATCAGCAGCCAGTCAGCGCTTTCCCATCAAACTGTATCAGTTTCAAGCTGACTTTGCTTTTGAAAGGACTCATAAATAATGTGTCTCTTTTGAGTTTCCCTTTAAAAATGCTCATGCATAAGATGGATGTGTTTTTGTCAGACACACACACACACACAAATTGTGCAATTCATCATCAGTTTGATGAATCATCTGTCCCTTCACAGCTCTTGCTACCACCTTCAGGGCTCAGTTTGCCATCAGCTGCTGCAGTGCAGTTGCATTTATGAATTGTGATCACAATTCACAAAGGATAAGGGATGCCGCTGTTGTTCATTTAAATTGTTCTGTTTCTTTGTTTTTCTTGTTGACAGCTTACATGCACTTGTCAGTGTCCTGTTGTTAAGTGGGTCATTTCATGGTGTAAAAAGCAGCTGTTGAGATGTTGTTACCCATGTGCCCTTTGTCGTAATCTGTCCCCTGGGTACTTAAATGTCACAGTCGAGGTCTCATCAGATGTATTGTGTATTTGTTTCTAACCACAAACTCCAACTTTCTCTGCAGCATAACAGTGACAAAGGGATCTTGGTGTCAACCTTCACTAGAGCAGTCAAGCTAAGAATTATCTTTAGTGTCTGACAGAAGATTTTATTTGTTTTTGTTACAAAAGATGCTGCTGTTCATTATTTTTGAATTTAAGGAGGATATTAGTTTCTTTTCAATCATGTTAAACCTGAAAGACAGTTTGGCTCTAGGCTAATCCTGTATGTTTATAATGCCAACAATCCAGTAGTTTTACCATGTCCATCAGTATTCTTGTGTCTAAGATGTTTGCCTTCAGGTTGTTGGCTGACTATTTAAATTCACAGTTTTTTCCCCTCTCTTTTGCTCTGTCTGGCCTCCTGTCCCTCTCATCGTGCACAGTAATCATGGCAGAGGCCCATCAGGCGGTGGCCTTCCAGTTCACGGTCACCCCGGAGGGCATTGATCTGCAGCTGTCCCACCAGGCCCTCACTGAGATCTACCTCTCTGGTGTGCGCTCCTGGAAGAAGCGCATCATCAGACTCAAGGTATCTCCACTCTGGTCGTCACACCTGTTGTGTGTTTTGTTTGTTCATGCTCAGCATGTGTCTGTGTCTCAAAACCGTCTATAATAATCACAGTCGTGCGCCTCTTCCTCTTTGTTATTACTGCTTTTCCTCCTCTCTGCGTGTCATCACTTGCATCTGTGTCAGAGCTATGTGTTGAGGAA
This sequence comes from Oplegnathus fasciatus, assembly GCA_003416845.1. Lineage (NCBI taxonomy): Eukaryota > Metazoa > Chordata > Actinopteri > Centrarchiformes > Oplegnathidae > Oplegnathus > Oplegnathus fasciatus. The sequence continues at coordinate 262,567 of NTHP01000175.1, read as the reverse complement.
TCTTTCAAGTATTCTGTTCTGTGGTCTGTCCTAGTGTTTTCGTTCATTTTCTTTCTCGTTCTTCTCAATTTGCCAGGTTGTAGCTTGCTCTTTTGCAAGACTGAACAAAACTTGAACCTGGCATATTTATAAGTTACTTGTACTTTCACTTCAATCATGTTCATTTGAACTTGTTCTCTTCTGTTTTAACTGTGGTCTTTTAATTGCTTTGTATTGTATATAGTTCTTAATTTGAAACGTTCTGTTTTAGTTTTTTTTACTTTTGTATAACCCTGTATGCAGGGTGATCCTGTAAAAGAGAGCTTGCTCTCTGAGTTTTTTTCCTGTTGTAATGTGTGGACTTCATCATCAATCAATAGTGCATGCCACACATTATGACGCACTCTTTGTGTGTGGGTATCCTCATGTCTTTGTTTGATCCATCGCTCATTCATTTTCAGAAGCAATGTGAATAAGAATTAAAGTGATGTGTAAGCATTTCATACCAAGTCGGACATGCACCTGCTGCAAAAGCCTTAAATTAACAGTTAAATTGCTGGTAATTTGTTGTGTAAATCAGGTTAATATCTGACGCTGAGCTAAATGCAGTTAAGACAGTCAGAACTGAGCATTTACATGACATGCATTACCTTAATCTGATCATAACTGAATTATCAGCGTGCATGTCAGTGTACTGATTGTAAACAGGAAGAATGGGATTTAAAATCAATCTGTCTTCTCTCACATTAACAGAACAGTGTGGTAACAGGGGTATATCCTGCTAGTCCTTCCTCCTGGCTTTTTGTGGTCATTGCAATCCTGGCTACTATGTACACTCGCTCCGACCCCTCCATGGGACTCATAGCCAAGATACAGGAGCACCTGCCAGTCAGGTAACACAACTCGTGACTCCATGAAATGGTTAAAGTTAATGGTTAATCCATTGATTCACCAGACACCCCTGCAGAAACGAAATGTTCCCTTTCCCTGACTGTACATTGTGTCCCAGACAGATCAGTGTACAGTATATATAGATGTGTAGTGTGGTTTAACTTGCCCCTTCCCATTCTTCCTTTTTCAAAGTCTTCTCTAATATCTTTTTTTATGTTTCTTCTTGTCTCATCTTTACAGTGTGCTCCCCCTCTTGTTCCTTTCTCTTTCCCACCATTCTCTTCATATAAATCAGATTTTGCATTTACTTTAAAGTGAAGGGATATTGCCCACATGACTGATTCGGAAAAGATAGAAATTTGACAAATTCATTTGGGATTTGCTGGCTTTTATTACCATAGTGAAACAGCTAGCTTTATTTAGATAAAAAATATTTGTTGTTTTCCTTCCCATCCATCCTTGTGTGTTAGGATTAGGTTATTTGTTTCACTCACTGTTCTTTTTTTCTCCCTCTTTCCCCTTCATCCATCTGTCCATCTTCTCCCACCATTCCCAGCCAGTCTATGAGTACGCAGTGCCAGACGTTGGTGTCGGCAGTGCTCTTCAGCACCATGCTTTGGCTCTTGCTCATCTTCACCATGCGCCTGTGCCTCAAGCAGCTCCTCTCCTACCACCGCTGGATGTTCGAGCAGCATGGCAAGATGTCCAACACCACCAAAGTCTGGGTGGTCAGTGTCGTTTCACACCTTTTCCTCTTGTTACTGTAAACTAACCATACCTTCCACTGTCCCCCAGTTCTGTGATCTCTGGTATGTAGCCTGAAGTGTCTTCTTTTATATGCTGTTGATAAAAATACAGCTAGTACAGTGTAATGTAATGTAATCAAAAGCTCATCATATTTGTTTTTTACTGTTAAGAGTTGCAAAATAGTTTTTATGTCCTGACATACTACAAAATGTTTGTGTTTTATGCTACAAGAAAACACTGTTTAGTGCACGAGGTCCTCTTGTTCAGAAAATGTTTCCAGTGATATCAAGTGAAGAGATAAATAAGAGGAAAATGGAAATTACTCCTCCTAAGTAAGTTGAACCACAAACTGATAAAAAAAGGACTATTTTCGCTGCAAGGAGAATTTTTAAAATCATCTTATTTGTCATAATAGATTTTTATGATGACATTCTGCAAAACTACTTGAAGAAAAAAATACAAACAAAATAATTAGCCCCAACTATGTCCTCACTTTAGTATTTTGAGTGTGTTTGTTTTTTGAATGCTTGTGTTTCTCTGCCAGGCGCTGGTGCGGATCTTTTCTGGCAGAAAGCCCCTACTCTACAGCTACCAGGGTTCGTTGCCAAACCTGCCTGTGCCTGCCATCAAGGACACAGTCAAGAGGGTGAGACGTCACATGAAGCAGAGGAAATGACAACACGCTGATTACCCACCATGAAACAGATGGATCACTTTCTCACATTCATTATTTTCGGTCTCTGTTGCACCAAATTTCCTTTGTTATTGTCTGAGGTTTTTTTATCTGGCTGCAAGCTAGTTGAGATGCAAGTAATCTACCAGATAGATGAGTGGAGATTATGTTAATGAATTGATTTACTAACCTTTTTCTATGTTTCTATATGTTTGTTTAGTACTTGGAATCAGTGCGTCCGCTGATGGATGACACAGAGTATGAACGCATGACCAAGCTGGCCGCGGAGTTTGAGAGCAGCCTTGGTAACCGCCTGCAGTGGTACCTCAAGCTCAAAGCTCTCTGGGCCGCCAACTACGTGAGTGGTTGACCACAATGCTCCGGTTAAGCGTGGCTGCTTTAATAGTCACTTAAATGTCCAAAGCGAAGCAGTCCAGATGAAATTTAAAATTCCATTAACAATGTATATCTTTGTGAGGTTCTGCGGTTTGAATTATTTATCCCCTTCTGAATATGCAAGTGATGTGACTGCCAGTTGGCTGCAATATTAGCTTTCTCACATAGATTTGTGTGTGTGTGCTTTAATTCTTCAGGTTAGTGACTGGTGGGAGGAATATGTCTATCTACGTGGACGGAGCCCAATAATGGTCAACAGTAACTATTATGGCATGGTATGAAAATCTTTATCTTTTTGGTCTAAGAATCTAACATGACGTAGTCCTCACTTTGGATTGACTCTATTTAATGTTGGACATGTTGACTGTACCAGGCCTTTTGAGATATTTAATGTTTATTTAATTCCGTGAATTATTTGTAGGCGTTTGTTTGTCATGAGAGGAGGAAAATGGTGGATATAATTGTTACTGCTTGTTAGACAAAGACAAGAACTCTTGTTTTTACCTTTGATTAATCCTGGAAAAGTTAACCGACAATTTACAGTCATTGTCAACAACACTCAAGTTTATATTCATGCGACTCCACACATACAGTAATATGAATGTGAAGATTCTTTAGATATGGCTTCTACAGTAAAAGCACAACATCTCCTCAAGCATGTTGCATAACAATCATTTGTTATTTGATCAAGCAATAGTAAGGGAGTAAGAGAAGATTGTTATTCATGCATACCCCACCCAAACTCTCCCAAAGGACTCACTGTCTTGATTCAAGCAGTCCCAGGTGTACTTACGGATCATTTTGTTTGTCCTGACTTCCTGTCTTCCTTTGGTTCTCTCCCCAGGACTTCTTGTATGTGACACCCACACCCATCCAGGCGGCTAGGGCGGGCAACAGCATTTATGCATTCTTCCTATACCGCCGCAAACTCAACAAAGAAGAGATTAAACCTGTGAGTTTATTCACCAGTCAACCCCAGCTGCTCCACATACACTGAGGCATTCATTATTCATGTCTCTTTGCTATGGCAACAGACGACTTGCTAATCAAATGTCTCAAATTTTGAGACATTGGGATATTTCTTTGTGGAACCTCAACATTTATGTTCTGGTAAATAATTACGACGTATGAGGCCATCAGTACGTGTTTTTGACTGTGTGAGTAACATCCACCCATCAGAGTTTGTGTTGTGTCTATCTGTTTATGGTAGCTAACCTGTGCATCTCCATTCATTTATTTAGTATTCATGTTTATGTGAAGACATTTCCCTCATGTTCTCAGACCATGCTCATCTCTCACCCCTTCCTTTTGTACTCCTATCAACCTCTCTTTTGCTTGCTTGATTTCTCTTTATTTACCTCCTTCGTTTCCTTTCACTCTTTTTAAAAAAAACATATCCCCCCTCTTTTTGCTTGACTCTACATTTCCACTGCTCTCCTCTGTTCTCCTCCCTATGCCCTTGCCTTCGTCTTCTCCTCTCCGTTTCCCAGACTCGTATACCAGGCACTGTCATTCCTCTGTGTGCAGCTCAGTGTGAGAGGATGTTCAACACCACACGCACTCCTGGAGAGGAGACCGGTAAAGAGACTGACATGTACACACACATAGACACACACTGTGGCAATGCGATGTTTCACACAGTGCTGATATATGATACATGATACTCCCTGAACGTGAGCAGTTAACTTCAACCAGAAAGCCTGCACCAGTTTCTGACTTCACAGCGAGCAATGCTAACACACCACTGCTTCAGAGATGATGAGGCATACTGAAGGTGTCTGAACCCTCTGGAGTTAAAGTGTGGGATAGAAAATGGTGTGAAAGATAAAAGTGTGTGTGTGTGTGTGTGTGTGTGTGTGTGTTTGCCTGAGTGTGTGTGGTCTTCTGAAGCAAGGCATCGTGATTCACTGAGTCATAATGTGTCTGCTGTACAGCCCATCCTGTCATCTCTCATCTGTCTCCTCTCGCCTTCTGGTCTCATCTCAGGTCTGTCTGGGTGTCTGAAAAGGGTCTGTCTCTAACTAATGTCTATTTTCTTCTTCCCACTCATCTTTTCCTTCCTCTCCCCTGGTTCTCTTTCTACTTCATCCCAACACTCTCCTGTATTTGTTTTCTATCATCTTTTTTTGTTTCCTCTCTTTCTCTCCCTTTACTTTGTTTTTGCACTGGCCCATCCTTCTTTATCCTGCTCAGTGGTTGTTGAGGTCTGCAGTTCCTTGCTGTTCCTATCAATTTGAACGGATGTTTGACACTTGTCGAATCCCTGGAACTCTGACAGGTAGTATTTCTATTTTTACACAAATGGAAAACACAGATGCTGAGTTGTTTAACAGGGATGTTGTAAAAATATCTCAGGCATCTTACTGTGTGGTTGACTGTTTTTTACCTTTATCCAGTGGATGGTGGAAGGAGGGTTCCTGTTTTCCAATGATTTTTATATTCAAACATATTTTGCCTGCTGCCCAGCGCAAATATAGTCTTCTGTTTGTGGCCAGTAACTGCACTGGAGCAAGTTGGGAATTAAGTGTCTCACTCAAGAACACCTCAACGCTGGTTCAGTGATTCTGACACTTAAGTGGACAGCCTTCCACTCACAAAATGTTACAGGCAAAAGTATAGACAGAGTTGTCAAAATACTCAGATTTGAGTGTAAAACTAAGTTGTTTATTTAAAATATTTATCTAGCTATGTATCATGTAATTTTATCCACATCCAGGTTTGAATAAGCCTAAGCACAAATTAAGTGCATCATCTCTGCTTTATTTGTGTTTCCATGACACATCTTTGACTCAATTAGCAAAATATTAACACTTCCCCCTCTTTTTCCCCCTTTCTTTTATGTGTGAAGACACTGTGCAACATTGGCAGGACAGTGACTACATAGCGGTTTACCACAAGGGTCGCTACTTTCGTCTTAGGGTGTACCAGGCAGGTAGACTCCTGTGCCCCAGGGAGATTGAGTTCCAAATTCAGAGGATCCTCGATGACCCTTCACCTCCTTCCAAAGGAGAGGCCAAACTGGGGGCCCTGACCGCTGGAGACAGGTCAGTTTGACAAGCCACCTGTGCTTAAATCACTTGCACCATGTAATGTAATGTCCTCATTTTCCTCTGAAATGTTTCCAAGAATTCCATGGGCTAAAGCCAGGATGGAGTATTTCAGCAGTGGGGTCAATAAACGCTCTCTGGACTGCATTGAGAAAGCCGCCTTCTTTGTAACCCTGGATGATGATGAGCAGGGCATGATGGGAGATGACCCGGCAGCTAGTTTAGATTGCTACGCCAAATCCTTGTTGCACGGGAAATGTTATGACAGGTAATTTTACACTGAACAGATCACTGTCTTGTGAACAACATGTCATTAGGGAACTAGTTTTGAATGTTATGTTGTTGAATTGTTTGCACACAGCATTCAGTCATTATCTTGGTTGTCATATGCAGGTGGTTTGACAAGTCCTTCTCAGTTGTTTACTACAAGAATGGAAAGACTGGCATAAATGGAGAGCACTCATGGGCTGATGCACCAGTGATAGCACACTTATGGGAGGTAAGGAACATGAATGAAAAGAAGGTTGCGCACTGTTGTTATCTGACTCTGAGAAGAGGCCATCGCTTATGATTATGTTGTGTTTTCAGTACACTTTGGCCACCGACTGTTTCCAGCTTGGTTACAATGCAGAGGGTCACTGCAAAGGAGATGTGGATTCATCACTACCACGACCACAGAAGCTGAACTGGGAAATCCCCCCAGAGGTGAGTTATCCATTCACACAGTTCCCTTAATAATTAAGATTATTCCAATCTTAAATAGGTACAGTAGCATGTAAGGTTATTGGTTGCTGCTGATATCACCACCTATCACAACCATCTAAGTTACCTAAAAAAGGAAAATGCACTATTTTTGCTTGTTACATCCTTATGTTGAATTTGTACATAATGTTTTCATGGATTCATGACAATGTTGGACTGTTAGACTGCTTTAATGTGGAGAAACACTGTATTTTTAAAGAAATAGTTCAAGATTTTTATGAAATATGCTTCTTTGTTTTCTTGGCGAGAGTTCGATGAGAAGATCAATACCACCATCATGTTTGTATGCTAAATATGAAGTTATAAAGCCAGTGGGTGGTTAGCCTATCTTAGCATAAAGACTGGAAGCATGAGGGTCACAAGGGTCAAAAAAGTACCCCTACCAGCACCTGTACATTTTATTTATTAACAAGTTATATCTCGCTTTATTAATCATACATAAACCGAAATATAAAAACAAAAAGTTGTAGTTTCACAGTGCTGGACTGTTTTTTATGGCTTGGTGCAATAACTTCCTGGAGCCCACGCAACAAGTAAGCTACTGTAGCTTCATATTTGGCGTATAAACATGAGATATCAATCAATAACACTCAGCAAGAAAGTGAATAAGCGTATTAGTAAAAATGTCAAACTATTTATTTTAGGTTTCAGTTGTAAACACGCTGCCATGTATTGTAGTTTGATGATTTTAACCACAGGGTGTTCATTTTGGAAATGAGTCTAGCCAGTTGATATACTGTATATTTGTGTTGATGTTAACCATTTGGAATGATCTGTCTCAGTGTGAGGAGCAGATCTCCCAGTCTCTGGCGGTGGCCCAGGCCCTGGCTGACGATGTGGACTTCCACATTTTTGTCTTCAGAGACTTTGGCAAAGGAAAGATCAAGAAGTGTCGAGTCAGTCCAGATGCCTTCATTCAGATGGCTCTTCAGTTGGCTTACTACAGGGTGAGCCTCCCTCTGAAGTAGAACATATGTGTGTGTATATATATACATACACCTCCATGAGCAACATGAAGGCAGTCTGCCTGTTGTTTTGGCTCGGTACTCTGCACATGTGACAGTTCAGTTGTTTTTGTGTTCCAGGACCGGAGGACGTTCTGTTTGACGTACGAAGCCTCCATGACCCGTCTGTTCAGGGAGGGCAGGACCGAGACCGTTCGCTCCTGTACCAATGAGAGCAGTGCCTTCGTCCGAGCGCTGGAGGGTGGAGAGGTGAGTTCATGGAAACTCTTGATTGTCATCATTTTTGTACAGTGTGTGAGGAAATTTTCCACATTGCAAACTATTATATCTAATGGCTGTTTTCCTTGCATAAATGTCTGTTTTTAATGTGTGCTATGCCAAGCAGTCGTGCGGTTCATGTCTTTCTCCAACAGGCAGCAGATGTGTGCAGGCGTTTGTTTCGCGCAGCGTCAGAAAAGCACCAGCAGCTATACCGCATGGCTATGACTGGAGCTGGCATCGACAGACACCTCTTTTGCCTCTACGTGGTGTCCAAATACCTCGGGGTGGAGTCTCCTTTCTTGAAAGAGGTGTATTTCCTTCCTTTGTCAATTAATTTATATCAGACTGTCCAGTTCAGTTTAGTAGAGCCAATACAGCAGCGACTTCAGCAAACTGATGCGATGGCTTCTTGTGGGTATTTCAGGTGCTGTCTGAGCCCTGGCGGCTGTCCACCAGTCAGACTCCCATCCAGGTGGAGCTGTTTGACTTGGTCAACCACCCAGAGTACGTCTCCTGTGGAGGGGGCTTTGGACCGGTCAGTGCTTCAATCACAACGTCATTAAACTATTTAAGCAACGGCTAAACTGGAAACCAGAAATGAACATACATTTTGCCATTGTAGCATGTAATTTTACTGGTTATGTCTATGTAATTATATTTTTATTTTACACCATACAGTAGCTTTTACATTAGCGGACACTTTTTTAGTCTTTCTTTCCAATGGAAACAACCCACCTCAGATATTTTTAATATTTGTTTTGAAATATTTCTTACACATACAGCGCAGGTTCTTCTTCTTTTGAAAGTGATTCTGTGTTCTGATATTCATTAAGCAGCAGCAAGTATAAATATTGTCTGTATCTCTTTCAGGTGGCTGATGACGGTTATGGGGTGTCCTACAGCATTTTGGGAGAGAATGTGATTAACTTCCACATCTCGTGCAAGCACTCATGTCCAGACACTGTGAGTTTAAAGTTTTAAAGTATGATAGTTACTATTTCTGTAGTTTTTAGAGTTGTATCTAAGAAAAGGGTAGTGTCATTTAAAAATTAAGCCTATGAAGGTGTTAAACTGAGTATTACAGCCAGACTGATACTGGATTTTTGAGGCAGAGACTGATATCAATACTTGAGAATTAAAAAAATCTAATATATTAACCACAATAATAACCACACATTTTTGTTTTGAGCACAGCTTTTTCCCCCTGAGGTTGTGAAGTTTTATCTCTGTTGGTATTTAGATTGATGAGAGCAGATGTGATGACACAAAACCTTTTCGGATGAAGTTTTGTAAAAATGCTAATTATAAATTTTTCTCCCAGACACATTTATCTCCTCATTCTTTATTCTGTCTCCCTTCCAGGACGCCCATAAGTTTGGTACTCAGATCAGAAAAGCCCTGCACGACCTGCTACAGCTGCTGAGCCCCAACCAAAAAGAGCCCAACAAGACAGAGGAGAGACGGCCAGAGGTCAAGAAAGACCTGTAGGCGGTTACTCAGGGGGAAAAGGATGCTGAAGGGAAGGTGTGCGAACATAAATGTTACACTATGAAGTGAGGAAAGAGGGTTTTTTTCCTCAAGCATTGGGAGAATTTTATAGCCAGCCAGATGATATTCAAGAGACAGCTCCATGGGGAAACTGATTTAAATGAGGTTGTGTTTTTACTGATTTGCATCTGTATTTGTGTATGTACTGTATATTAGCTGTGTGAGAAGGAAAAGGGTCCATAGAATAACAAATGAAGAGGTGTGATTCAAGTACAGTACGGTTTATTGGTTTAGTTTAGTTTTAACAGTCAAATCATTGAAAAAAATATAATCATGAACCCTAAATGAAAATGTTATTATTGTGACATGGTTTGATTATTGTAAAAAAGGCCAGTATGAATTGCACCACTCAAAGTTAGGGTAGAAATTCCTAACACTTCATCTTATTGCAGGGAGTTATTTAATATAAATTCAAGTGCAGTATGTTTTGACACCACTAAGTACGCCACTCTTTTTGTGCCACTAATTTTCTGTTGTTGAATTTGTTTGGAAAATGCAATAGGAAGTGTGTGATACATCCTGAGTCTCGGGAGCATTAGCGTGGAGAGAAAACATGCAGGACTGTTGTGGTGATTCCAGTTTCTACCATCTGAATGCAACATTGCTGTAACAGTGACGCCGGGTATTTTAAAATCTTGGAAGTCTGTGACTTCTCAGTGTTTACTCATTATGTATAAATCTGCTTTCTACAAAAACACATGATTGTAATGCTGTGCTGAGAGTGCCAGGCTGTTTATACATGTAGTGACATGACATGGCTCTATTAAATTCATAGGTTGGCATTACTGTTTGACTGGTATTATATTCAGTGCCAACTCACACAGGAAGTAACTTTTATTTTATTTTTAATAACATATTCAAACTGTACATACAAATAATGTAGGTTGCTTTTTCTTTCAGTGGTCAGTAGGCATTTCAAACTTATCAAGTTAAAAAACTGTACTGTAATGAACTCCAGTTATTTCACTGCCATCTATAAATCTGTTTGTATTTTTTATTTGTATCACTGTATTATTAAACAACCACAACAATGCAAGCTATATTTATGAACATCATGTGCAGGTATTCAGTACTCAAGCAGTGCTGTGTTGAGTGACATTTTGTAGCCAAGCCATCTGATTCAAAGAATGATGTGTTACCAGTGACGCACATTCCTGTTATTCTCCATTGATTATTGCCTTTTTTTGTTTGTTTTCACTCCAGATCAGTTGAGCTTGTCTTATTGTATTGCTGTTGTCAGCCTTTTTTAATGCAATATAAGGAGGGAACATAAAGTCATTCTTAAAGAAAAAAAGGCCTCAAGTGTGTTTCTTTTTGTTGCCTTAAAAGAGAACTGCACCGATTTAGCATTGCACTCCTATAACATTGTCGGACTCATGATGGACAGTTAAAAAAAATGATCAAAATTAATGCGGCAGAACCAGATATATCTCTTATTCCATGCATCCTTGTCAAAACCTGCTGCCTACATTACCCAAAATGCAACTGCCACAGCCCTCCCTTGAGGCAATGTATCAGATTTTGCACAGCTCCCCCTGGAGCCACAAAAGGCTTTATACAACTTTTTCTTCATGCAGTAGTGCTCCATAAGACCTGTCAACAGACACAGTGGAGTTCCCCTTTATGATCATACTTACAGGCTTGGATTTGTCAGAAGGAAAAAGTTTATGTTTCTATTTTATGTTGTTTTTCTTCCAAAAGACACAGCACACCTACTTTCAAAGAATGATGAGAAATAAGACTAAACATAAAACACTGAAGGCAGCATGAAAAATACATGAATAATATCTGTACAATGTCTGATAAATATAAATCAATATAAACAAATAAAAATGGACTTTTTATAATAATTCTTATTTACCAAATGCATCAGAAAGCACTTTTCAAATGGCAGCATTTCAAAGTGGTCCAACTGTGATGTGTGACATCAGGCTTTGTATTCAGTTCTAACCAAGTAACAACACCCCCAGCTGACTCTGGTTTCATTTCTCAGGGTTTTACTGGCTGTGTTAACCACTCTAGCTCGAGTATTTTTATGTACAGGTGCTCATACAGATGTTCTGGAGTAATTCTAATGCCTCGTTTGGCACTGCAGATAATTTCATAGTGGCAGCTTCACTTTCTGTCACAGGCTTCAATGATTTTCTTCATTTCTTTTTCATGGAAAATCTTCCCATCCGGCTGAACTCTCCACTGAAGCTTGACGCCCTCAAGCTTTTCTTGGAACTTTGGAAGCAAGAAAAAAGTATGTTTACAAAATGTTGCAAGCAGCAGCACTGACATTTTTGAGTAGACAAAAACTTACTTGGTTCAAAATGGCTGTGCTCACAGCAGAATCACTGAAGTCATAGAATGAATTTGACTTCATTTCCACCCTCACGCGGCTCATCTGCCTCGTGGCTTTTTCTGTGGTTAAACAAAGAAAGAAATAATACATGACATGAAGTATATGTTCAGTTTGTTTTGTTAAATCAATCATGTTAAGGACGACTTAAAATGACGTAGTAACTAACAAAATGCAGAAATCCATCTTGGCAAACAGGAGGAATTCATCCCTTTCATAACACACAGATACATGATAGAATCAGACTGTAATGGATATTATATGCTCACCCTCATAGCAGTAGAATGGAAATCGGGAAGTACAACCTCTGTCATACCACGTCTTAGAAGAGACTTTATACAATGCACAGACTCCATCTTTATTCGGCTGAGAGCTCTGCCAGTATCTGAAGGAACTGTCACTCTGGTCTGACCATTTCCACTCATCTCTGAACAAACCGATCCAGACCAAGGACAGCGATTGCTCATTTTCATTAACTATTCGCTGTAATGCCTGATTATCACTCAGGCTCGTCACACTGGCCAAGTCTCTATTATTCAGTCGACAGTACTGTTGGGCTTGCCTCCAAGACTTCTCTGCAAGAACAACATGCACCCCACTGGACCCCTCATCTGTGAATATTGCAAAATGTACTGTAAAGATTAAAATGTTTGGAGAGAATGGGAAAACACACTCACATACACACACTGTGTTGCTACTAGTTTTCAAGCTGCTGCATGCACTTCAATGTTCATTAAAGAGATACTCCAGTGATTTAGTATTGCACTTTCATACAGTTGGGACATTTACAAGAGACAGATTAACAAAAGAATGGTCTAAATCAAAGCAGCAGAGGCTGAGATATCTGTTCCTTTAGTCCCTAGTACGGGTCATGCTCCAAAAATGCTGCAATTCCTACAATACCCATAATGCAACTTGATACAATCTTTCATTAGCACCGTTCTAATGAAGGTGCGGCGGTTAACCAGACGTATATTTGCCAAAACAACTAGTTAGTCTTCATCCTTAAAGTCTTTTCTCTTGTAAAACCTAAAAATACAGTTCGAAACACTTTCGATAAAGAATAAATCTCACCTTTGTGTCGAGTTTTCTAGTGCGGCATCTTCTTCGCCACATTGTGTTGCGCCAAGTTGTAATTGGCTCATTTCTGCCCCCTGAGGCTGGAGGGCATAAAAACACCCACTGGTACTTGATGGATGGTGAGAACTGCAGTTACAGTGGGTGTTTTTCACCCAGTGGCCACAAGGGGAAATAATGAGCCCATTCCACACTCAAAACAAACTTTGACAAGTGACACAAAGGTGAGGTTTACCTTTTATTGGAAGTTTTATTGGAGTTTTTAAAAGGCATTTTTCAACTTTACACAAGAAAAGACTAACTGGTTGTTTTGGCAAATGTACGTCTGGTTAACTTCCCCACCTCTGTTGGTGCGCCTTGATAGTTGAACGGTTGCAGTGCATACCACATAACTGTACTGTCTATGGTTCAATTCTGGTTGGGGGCTTGTAATGCATTAACCATCTGGGTCTCCCATGCAGTGGATGGGACAGACCCAAACGGGACGAGACAGCCAGCAGTTGGTTACTTTAGCTTAGCATAAAGACTGGAAACTGGACTATTTCTTGGTCTGGAGCAGTCACCTTTTGGTCTCTCTGCTGGTCGCCTGGCAATCTGATGACGACAAGTCTCTAGGAAGTCACTGCTCTCTTTTGTACGAATTAAAGAAACATGATATAATGTTAATTGGTGAGCTTTAGAAATGCTGGTAGATTGGTGGATGGTGTTACCTTTGGACAGAGCCAGGCTAGCTGTTTCCCTCTGTTTCCAGTCTTTATGCTAAGCTAATCATCTAATTCTAGTCAAGAAAGTGAAGAATAAAGCCATGCAACTCACTCAAGCTTGTTCCTAATTGGAGGAAATTGAGGTGTTCACCCTATCTAAAGCCCTGATTGTCAAATTAAAGCCATCTTTATTACCTTCCTGACAGACAAAGGGAAGTGCTGTTTGACAGAGTACACTGAGCCATTTCCCATCAGCCCTCATGCCTCCACAGTGGTGAGATGAGTCAGGTAAACTGGCCCAGTTAGTGTATTCAGCTAATCCATGACTGGTCCGAGTCTCTCCTACAGACCACAGCCAGGACGTCAACCCGGTCTTTTTCAGACCAATCCAGATATCTCCTCTCACGCCACTGGCTGCTGTCATGTTCACCAGCTTCTTCATGTCATCATGGCTGCCAATGGTGGCGAGGTCAATGTAGTTCTTTCTGCAGTAACTCTGGGCCTCCTCCCATTCCTTAACCTCCTTTATCAGGTGATACTCTCGATGGATGTGTGAACACAAAGTGACACAACCTGCAGAGGGACACCCACCAAAACACCAAATAAAACATCTATTATTATCCCACGTTCAGATCCCCCGACCACTCCAATGGACATAGCTTTTCTAGGATGTCTAGATCTATGATTACTGTCATCTGACTCCAAACAAAGACACAAACGTATTTGATTGGATGTCTAAAAGCCAATCACAGTGTTCCACATCATCTAAAGTGGACTGCAGTAGAGCCACACCCCCTTTTTCAGCAAGCATGGCCGACCATGAAGCCAAGAGGAAGGCGTGAGGCACATTTTAATTGATTAATCATATTGTGAAAGTACATCATTTGTGTTTAAACTGTGTTTAAAGCAAACATGAGATGTTTTATTACTTACACAAAATATCATGAAAGATTTATAGCTTTTACTCAGGATTTTTTCAAAAAACTCTGTCCATTGGAACGGTTGAGGGAACTGAATGTCAACAGAAGGGAAACAGGGAAATAGAGAAATTAATATGGAAATACTCTTTTGATTTATTCTGATTTGATTTTCTAATGATACAATCAGCTTATAATGCATCCTATTGATTATGTACACAAAATATTCAACTCAGGAGACTTTGAACATACTGTTTTCTGGAGATATTGTTGTTTTCATCAATAATTTTGTTAAAATAATACAAAATATATATGCAATGTGTTTTAAAGCATCACTTTATTCATTGATATTAGTTAACTATTCATGAAAATGTTTTTTGTTGAAAAAAGATCTCAAGACTATTTATTGTCATTTTTAATATTGGTGGTTTCTTGCATTCAGATTCACTGTCCAGTGGAATGGAGAGAATAAATAACACAATAAAGTATTTTAATAAAGAAAATGTGATTGCTAATGAGGTATGAGTGCATTTAGAGTAGAATCCAGCATTACAATATTTTGTGTGTGTTTGGAACATAATTGGGTTCTGAGCGGGTTATTATAACGGTCTGTGTTTTAATTTCACATGATTCTTTCATTATTTTAAGACTTACCTGAAGCTAGCAGCAAAATCACCAGATGGAGCATATTTTTTCTAGGATATAAAAGGATAAATGTTACACAAGTTGTTAACACTTTCTTACACAGCTAAAAAAGCTAAAATGTAGTGCTTGTTAGCCTATTATGTTGAAATGTTGTCCCTTTAATTCAGTTGAACACCAGTGGGAACTTCTCTCAGTGGAGGTCCAAGCTTTTTTGAGGCTATAAGTTGAATTTATTTGAGAGACATATTTCATTTAGTTAAGCAAATACTTAAAATGAGTTTGTTTATGTTTTGGGTGGATATTTTGAATGTATTTTGAAGTTCATTATGTTATCTGCTTAAAATAACTCGGCCACAAATGGATTATCCTTAATCACCTTAAAAATCACAAAAACCAAAACCAGCCAATTTCTCCTGCGGCTAAAATCCTTGAGTAAATGCCTCCCATTACTTGATTTATTTCTTGTTACAGAACAACATCTGCATAGCTACATCTGTAACACAACTGAAGAGCCACCAAGGGAGCATGTGAATGTATTCTAGAGCTGCAAATTTAGATTAGTCGATTAATTGATTAGTCATCATTTTTTAAAGAAAAAATGCCCAAATATTCTCTGGTTGTCGCCTCTGCAATGTGAAGATTTGCTGCTCTTCTCTGGTTTATACAATTTGAAATTGAATAGCTTTGGGTTTTGGACTGTTGGTAGGACAAAACAAGACTTGTGGTGGTGTCAACAGGGACTCTGGGAAAATGGGACAGGCATTTTTCACTGTTTCCTGACATTTTATAGACAAATCAGTAATGAAAATAATTGTTAGTTGCAGCCCTAACGTATTCTTGAACACATTTCATGATATCTATCCATAATAAAGAAATAAACTAATAATAATGCTATAAATTATTAGTTTATGGTTGAATGAAAATAACACTACTGTACAACTCAGTTTCAGGCAGGATTTTAAAGATACAGACATCATCGACTTCCCTACACTACCAGATATCTGGGATTTTTATTGCCCCAACACAATCAACAACAAACAAACAATAAATAATTCTAAACATCCAAATGATTCTTCTTCTTACCTGATGCACAGATGTTTCCTCATGAGAGATGAAGTGCACTTCTGCAGGTTGTTGCTCTTTCTTTCTCTCCCAAAGAGCCTTCATATTTGTCTTTATGGAAATGCTGTTTGCATATGACACAACGCATCACAAGGACTATAATTATTTGCATTTCACAGCAATATCTGTGAGAAGAAAGTCTAGTTATGTAGTTACAGAAGATAAATAGATACAGTATATCGATGAAAATAAGAAAATCAATAATATTCTCCAAAAACAACACTTCGAGAGCACTAAAGTTAGTTTCCTCTCTTGAATCACCTTCCAAGGTTCAGCTTTGTAACCAAGACCAAGGACACCAGTGATGTTCAGAGCCTTTCCATCCTGGGCCGTACACAGGATCTCTTTGTGTCCTGAGAGAAAGTGTCTTGTTTTTGCCTCGTTATTCTCTCTATTCTGTCTCTATGTATCTTCTGCCACCTGTCTTTTAGTCTCTTGTTTCAGCTGTGTGGTCAGCAGCAAACCCTTCGCTCATTATCCTGCCCGTCAGACTTCAGCTTATGCTCCAAAAAGCTGCCAATAATCCACATACAGTCCCTGTCCTTCTTTTCTAAATCATGCCCCCCCCACAAGTCAGCTCTCTGTCACCCCAGAGGACCCCTTATATAAAGCTCTGTTTCCCCTCTAGTTGTTACTCCCCTTGTTTTCATCATCAGTGAACATCCCTCTCTTTTGCTGTTCAGGTATGTGCTTTTCCTCTGCACTTTTCGTCTCCTAGATCAAGGTGTTTCTTCTTGTACAGTGCTGTGATATTTTAAATATGTGACCATCTAGAGGCAGTAGTTTCTGCCTTTCAGAGATATTTGCAGTCCATCAAAAAAAGTTAAAGCCATCAAAGCAGTTTAGGCTTTTCTTTTTTTAGGCAAAGTCCACCTTTTTATCTGACAAAAAAACATTATTGTTCGATGAATTTCAAGACTGTGAAACACTTTGCTCAAAAGCAGCTATAATCAATATTTTTTTATGATAACAATGGATCAAATGTCCACGTGTAATGTGAAAAGGGTCGCTCATAGTGAATTATCACCAAACCTACAGTTCCTCTCAGCAATACAGAGCTTTTCAGGGTCTTTCAGCTCACTGTTTTGATTTTCTGGCTACAACTTTAATGTTTTATTCACTCTCACCGTTCTCACAGCAAGCAGCTGTTTTTTAGCAAACAAAAACCTCTAAAAAAACCCACTGTACGCTTCACAAAGTTAGCATCTAATGTTAGCTAGCGAACATAGTGGAGCATTTAGCAGCCAAAGAGCCACATATTTCCCTCAGGAGTTGGTAGAGACCAAAAACAGAGCTAAAAGCAGAGTGAATATTGGACTTTCATTCATCAGGTGGACAGAAACACGACCCTAAATGAATGCTAATGTTGCTCCATGTCTGTGGGATGTGTAAATGACAGTTCACCATATCAAGTTAAAAGGTACTAATATGTCAGTGTTGTGTTCACAGCTTATTTCTGCTGCCCGCACGTGGCCAAAAAAAATCACTTATTGCACTTTTAGCATAAATGATTAAAATTAAAGATTCTTCAGAACATTTGAATTTGACAATGATTGTATTTACTAGTCTAAACACTGACATCCTCATGTAGTTATCAGAAAAAAAATAGAATGTTTTCATTGTACAATGACACAGATACAATATATTCAGTATCTGCTTGTTCCTGTTACTCACTGAAGCTATATCATGATAATATTGAGTGAAATATATTAATATAAGATATCATGTTTTCATGGCTGCACCAAACAAAAAAATCTAGATGGATGTGCGCAATTTAATAGACATTTTAGGCCTGCAGTATTATGTATCTTTGGAAACTTGGGATTTCCACTAAATTACAATAGAATTCAGCGGGCTCTTCTTGATCAAAACATAGCAGCATAATATGTGTTTGAACCCTGGACCCACCACTGGGTCAGCGTGGGTTGATAAAGGTGTATTATATCTCTGAAATCAGGAATGCTCCCTCATGACAAGTTATTCTTGGTGCCCTTGGCCTCTCTGTCCGGCTGTGACTCTGTCGGTCACTTTACTCAGAAACATTCAACGGTGAAGCGATGAAGCGACGAATTCCTCTCCCAATCCCTCATCTGCCTTTTGTCCATGTGCCCGTGTTTATTCAGATACACATGCTCAGGCTCTGAGATCTTGGCTAAAAACTAACTGGGAAGGGATCCGAGAGACTTGGGAGGGGCCTCAGTGTTTGATCTACTATGTTAATACACTCAAAGACAGGCAGTCTGGGAGGGCTTCCGCATATTTGCATTGAAAATAGTTTTGAAATTTGGTCTATTGCTGGTATGTCTACCCAGAAACCCATTTTTCTGTTTGTTCAGTATAACTGCAGCTCTTCAGACAGTTTTGACTTACTTAAAAAGTTATAATACTGTATCTCCTGTAACAAATCACACTGAAATACATAAATAAACTGCTGAGGTAGTGGTCAGGAATGCTTAAATATTTAATGGGCTCCATGCAAATTTAGATATCCCTTCAGTTCAGTGAGACTGCGAGTAGATCGAATGATAATAAAGGACTTGGCTGGTGTTAATAGCAGCCAGCCAACCAGCTTAATCTCTCCATCCCACATTCTCTCTTGTAAATCAAATTAAACAAGAGGGATTGGCCAGCTGATACCTCACTCTTATCCTGGGTAACAGGACACTGCCCTGGCCTTTAGTCCCTCTGGCCTCTTCTATTCCTAGATCATTAGCTACAAATGGCTTTCCCCTTAATCTTATTCTTTGAACAAAAGCACTGACCTGCGTTGAACGTGTATTGAATCTCCAGTGTGCGTCTCATAGGTCATGAAATGTGTTCACTATTTTATCTTTTTTGACATCAAGAGACAGGAGCTTTTATGATTATTAAAGCTCATCCATCTGGAGTGGAATGCAAACATATTAATTAATTAGAAGATCTAGTATTGAAATTAAAATAAATGATCTCCACTCCAGGAATTCAGGTTTTCATCTATGTGTGCACAGTCAAATATATAATTTGGATACTGCTGATAATATTAGTGTATATTAATGTTTAGACCATGTAACTTTTGCTGGTGGCAATACAAGTGGCAATTACAGAATAACAGCACACTGAATTTCTCCTAATTTCCCAACATTTTCGAATCAGTTGCTTTAAAGGTGTCATTATTATCTGACTGAGCTACAATGTTGTGTAACAGTGGCACAAATAGAGAAGTGCCATAAAGTCCACCAAACTGATGCAGAAAGAAATCTTACACAACAATATATATAGTATCAGTTAGCTAATGTTAGCCACCATAAGCTACCGGTCATACCAGACCGAATAAGGCTGTGGCAGCAAAACTCCTCATTGTATTGAATGGAGTGAGGTATTTATTTCTTATGAATTAAACTTTTCATTTGTATTGTAAGTGGAAGATTGTGTCATAGTTTTATAGTCTAGCTTTAAAGTTTGTCAAAAATTCCTTTTTCAGGGCTAACTCCAGTCAACGCATCACAACTGTACTTGGTCTGTTTGCTGCTGAAATCCTTCTAATAATGTAAGTTTGCAGAATGTAATATTTGACAAACATCTGTGACATTTTCTACAAATATATGCAGCTATTACCCTTTTTAGCCGAACATTTTAAAAAGTGATGAAAAAACTAAATGCTGATGCTGTTGCACATTTATATGAGTAGTGATTTTTATATTTATGGTTTTCTCTCCAGTGTCACCATGTCTGATTTAGAAGATCATGGGTGAGTCAATCCAGCCCGACCAGTTAACTTGTTATTTCATATTTATAAACTTTTTATAGTACACAAGCTTCTGTTTTATGGCATGTCTGATGTATTCTTTCCATTCTTTTTTTATTTAGAGGCCATCAGGAGGGTAAGGATATTCATTCATTCATTTAATATAGCAGCAGTTTCATCCTTTCTCTCAACTCAGTCGCTCTGTCACTCTTTCTTTCTGCAGAGGAAGATGAGGAGCAGGGTGAGGGAGGTGAGACTGTGATGCTGAACTGTGTTGATGTTATCGACCTTTCCTTGGAAAGAACACATTCAGACACAAGCTATAACAGCAACCTGTTAGTGAAAGTGTCCCCACAGGAGAACTTTCAAAATGCAAATATTGATTTACATATTGTAATCCACCCAGTGTTTACTTGTAGTAGCTAAAACACAATAACTTTGAATTCAAATGCAAAATGAACAAGGAACTTTAAACCTTAAATAACCCCTGGGCACAGTAACAGTATATAAACTGCTGTTAATCTTTTGTAGCACATGAGCTGTGGGGTTTCTAATGTATTATAACTTCATTATTTCTTTTTGTGTTTTCAAATCTAACTGTGGCTTATTAAAAAAATGAACTGATTCACTTTTTTTCATCGCTGCTCTGGCTGTCATGTTGAAGAAGAACGCCCCAAATACAAGTAAGACTACACGGGGACACTAAACATAAAAAACACTGTCAGATTTTAAATGCACTGCGAAAAAGTAAAAATAATCTGATCAGTTAAAAAACAACAATTTATATGTTGATATGCCTTCATTTTACAGACCACTGGTCACACAGCTTGCTGCCCCTAAAATCCCTGAGGGGGAGAGGGTTGACTTTGATGTATGTTCCTTCAAGGTTGTTGTTAATGGAACAATTGCACGATTACAACACCAAAACCAGCATTAGATAATCTTCATCTGTGTAACCACTGTTAGGATATCCACAGGAAAAGGATGGAGAAAGATCTTCTGGAGCTGCAGACTCTGATTGATGTCCACTTTGAGCAGAGGAAGAAAGAGGAAGAGGAGCTGATTGGACTCAAAGACCGGATTGTAATTCCTTTTCCTGTGCTGTTTTCCCATTTATTTGTCTGAAAGAGAGATTTATCGGGATGCACTGACTGTTAGAATAATAGTGATTAAAGAGCCGTATGTACAAGTCCAGCTGGCATGTTTTTTTTTCTCTGTTACAGGAGAGCCGCCGGGCAGAAAGAGCAGAGCAGCAGCGTGTGAGGGCTGAAAAAGAACGGGACAGACAGACACGGATTGCGGTGATTAATGTTTAACATTGTTTAACATATGTTGTTTAATCCAGGCATGTCAATAATCCGCTCAGATCGTAGTATTTTGACCCAACACACTATAAAAGAGCAATTCAAGTAAAGGAAACTGCAGTAATCAGCTGCGGATGACTTCCTCAGGAGGAGAGACAGAGGAAAGAGGATGAAGAGGCCAAGAAGAGGGCAGATGATGAGGCCAAAAAGAAGAAAGTGCTCTCCAACATGGGGGCTCACTTTGGAGGGTTCCTGGCCAAGGTCAGAATAATACATTTGTAGGCAGGTGTGTCACTGCATACTGCAAGATCCTCCTAGATAATGAGTTGTGTTTGTTTCCTGCAGGTAGAGCAGAGGCGAGGAAAAAGGCAAACTGCGAGGGAAATCAAGAAGAAGACTCTGGCAGAGAGACGCAAGCCACTGGCCATTGAGAACCTGAGAGAGGACAGCCTAAGGTCAGTTTTAAGGTCCATTAAAGACTGATGCATTTTGAGTTTTGTTGCCAGTAACCCATGTAACCCATTTGGGTTCATTTTAAATAAAAGTTCATTACATTTTAAAGCAGCTACATGTTGTATGAATGCCAGCTGGGTAAGCCTGGCACATACCATTTAAAGCTGAAAAAAAAGTAGCTAGTGACCTTTTAGTAAGATTTTACAAGGTGTATACTTCTGTCATCTCAAGTTGTTAACGCGGTTATGTTTCAGAGAGAGAGCCAAGGAGATGTGGGAATGGATCTACCAGCTGGAGTCAGAGAAATTTGACCTGACTGAGAAGATGAGGAGGCAGAAGTATGAGGTGAGCCATTTAGCTGAGAATATATAAAACTGGTATTTTAAAAACGGCTAATTTGTAATGTCAGAATCTGTTTTTTTTTCTTTCAGATCAATGTCCTCCTGAACAGAATCCAACATGCACAGAAATTGTGAGTCAATCTGCTCGTCTCAAACTACAACGACACAAAACTACGACACTACTTTGCATCGACTATGCAAACATACCACGGATGAATGGCGACAGTCATGTGCACAGGAAATGCCAAACTCACAACTCATAAACATTTGCCACTTTATACAAACACCTAAGATATGAACATAGAGTCATAGTCATGCTTGTTGGTCATTTCTATGTGGACTACATCTACATCTACTTTACATTTTTGTTCTTGTCTCAATGCAGCAAAAAGGGCCACGGTAAGGGGAAGGTTGGAGGACGGTGGAAGTGAACTCACAATGAAACAAGAAGATGGTTCACTAGTTTCCGGACAGGACTGCAGCAATTTTGCGGTGTTCATCACTTCAGCTAAGAGAGATATAAGAGATTTTTTGTGTGTGGCATTTATTGAAATACATCCACTTGCAATTGCCTCTGTGATTATTAAAATGCATGTATATATACAATTGACATTTTCTATCAGTGTCATTCAACATGGAAATTAAATCTGATTATTCCTGAAAATTCAAACATGAAAAAAATCACAGCTACAACAAATGAAAATTAACTGCTATCTGAGGCCACTCACAATTGCTGCTTATTGGCTGGTGAACTTCCTTATGAAGGAAAAATAAATTCTGTCTGCATAAGATATTGTAAAATGTCTGTGCTGTGAAGCAATATCACCTTGACTGTCAATCTGTCACATATTGTGAAGCTGCTGACGGTGGGAGCGGAGTAAACAGCTCTGCTGACATTAACCACCTTTACTTCCTCTGTGGTATGAAAACAGCATGGACGTCATCACTCTTCCCCTCATGCCACGGCTCAAATTCAGCCTCCAGAGCGATGCTCACCACTTTCTTTGCGAAGCCTGCTTCTTGCTCTTTGTTCAGATCCAAAATGTACCTGAGATATACAAAGACACACAAATGCAACTTAAATGCAAAGACCACAATTATAGTTACTATTAACTGTTTATCAGTGAACTTAAATATGGGATATGTATACACAAAAGCAAATACTCTGCACTTGTGAATTACATAGCATAGTCACTGTACTCTTGGTGACTGTACTGTCACCATGGTAACAAGCCCTGTTACTATAAAAACCCTCACTTGGCCAACTCCACGACAAGCACAGCGTCTGGTGCTGCAATCTGTCTCATCGTCGGGCCCAACTGGTGCACGCAGCTTCACAGCATTGACAGAGAGGAAAACAAAAACACAGAAAATGAAACATGGTCAGCAGTCATATCAGTAGTCTGTAGTTGAGGTGACCGGATGGTGAAGGGATCCTATTTTAGGTTATATTTATATTTAAGAAAATATGGATTATATATTCCAGTAAAATTATATTTGCAGTAATTAGAAAAAATAGCTCTCACCTGGCAGATAAGTAGATGGTGTTGAAGAAGTGGGAGTATTTCTGTTTTTCTGGCAGTTTGGAAAGTGAGTCCATGGGCAGGAAGGTCACGGAGATCCCATTCAGACGCATCAGGTCTGAAGAGGATTTGGCGGATCAGTGTTAAATCAGTGCTTAAACCATGAAGTTGCATACATAGTTACTGTTTTCTGTGTGCTAAACATAAAAACAGGCTTCAAAGGGAGGGGAAGTGGTCTACCATACACTAAAAAGCTTAAAGACCCAGTTTCTGTATATGCTTCTTTAATGTATTTAAACACGTACATTAAAACACACTGAAACAACAAATTTTGCAACATAATCCAATTAAATCTTTCACCTCAGCCTGAACCTTTTCACTGTGAGTTAAATGGCTGCTATTCCTGTTCTGTTACCTGTACTGTAGTGACAATCACCTGAAGCCACAGGCCTGCTAATGTTAATAGCCATTTACCATTAATGGTGACAGCTTTTCGGTCAGTCTGTGAGGACGGCTCCTCTGTCTCTGGGTCTGACTGAGAAGTAGTGGGGCAGCCCCGTCTACTGGACAGGGACTGGAACAATGCCTGTATGTTTGCAAAGGAGATATCCTGGGCTGTCTGTGGATGTGAGGAAAGGAAGGACATTAATATGTTCCACAGAATATGCACAATTTAGGAGGAGATTTACCTATAATCTAACATGTAATCCGTGCCGTTACTGCTGCATATTTTACCTTAATGTGCTGCCCATTCTGTGTCTTCAGCAGGCTCTTGTCATCACTTTCAATGCCAAAGGAGAGGTAAGGACTGGAAACAATGTCTCCCCAGTAGCCCCTGACAGCCACCTTGTCCCCTTTCTGTCCACACACACACAAAGTTCCTTCACGCCTTCTTATTGCTGCATTGTGTAGAAACGCTGTGTCGAAAAACAGACAAACACTTACCTGTCTGAACACTCTCGAAGAGAGCAAACTTGGATTGGTTGTTTGGTAGACACCTTCCCTCATTTCGAATGCCACACCCCGTTCCCTCCATTGCACATATTGCTGTTTGTTGATGACACCACACTGCAGATAGAGAGTCAGTGCATCCTTCAGTGGAACATATATGCCTCAGAATTTCTGTACTTAATCACTTCTGTGGGTAAATATTTTAATCAACAAACAAAGCAAAGTACAAAAAGCACTCAAATACCCCTTTCTCATGCAGTTTCATTGTAAGGTCCCAGTCGAAGCAGCCCCTCTTGGAGTCGTAGCGCGTTCCAAGGTGCTGCCTGACTCGATAATCCCACGCTTTGGACATTGAAATAGGAGCAGAACACTCAGATGAAGATGATGAAGACTGAGGCTGGATCCACAACTTGAATATCCTGGCCAGCTCATCTCGCTCCTTGAACTGTAGAAATATAAATGTAGAGTATGAAATTGTGCTGCATTTTGTCCACTATGTACTGTATAATAAGTCTAGTTTCACGTGGGTTTGACTGAGCAGGCCTCAATGTCTGATTTAAGAAAGAGATCAATCATAAGGTCTTAAAGAAACACACAGGGTAGGCTTGTTTAACAAATTATTGTACCTTGAGAAGAGTGGTGTTCAGACAGGTGTGGATGGCTGTCTCCAGTGTTTCAGTAACGGATAGTAAGAGCTGTGATGCTGCACGTCTCAGTGTCTCTTCTGTCTGGCTGCGGATCTCACTGTTCCCAAACACCTCCAAGAAAACCTCTGTCCTCTCTGAAAATAAGAACCATGGCAGAATAACTTAAACGTTTATGACACATCTAGCTTTAATTATAATTTAACTGAACATTTATAAAGTTAATCATTTCACAAAATCCCACCCACCATTATTTCCCATGCTTTCCTGGGGCATCAGTGCCAGGTAAAGGAGCAGCAGCTGTCTAGCCACCTCCTCCATGCTGTTTTCTATCACCCACACCTACAGCAGAGCAGAGAGAAGACGTTTGCAGCTCATAGTAGAGTATACCGATTTGTTCTCAGGGGTCGCGTGACAGTTTAAGAGGCTCACATGAAGGCTTTCTTCGTTCTGCAAACCAGCAATGGTCTTCAAAATATGTCGTGGATCTCCACTGCCAACCAGTAAAACACTGACCTCCCCTTCAGGTCTCACAGGGCCTAGGCACATAGAGAGGAAGCATACAGTAGTTTCAACACACACAATACTTCTAGGGCTGTGTACCGAACCTCAATACTTTGTTAATACCAACCGAAATTAGTCTGTAGCACTGAGTTTAAAAGCTGGCATTGAATGTCTGATCAGATTTGAAATCTTCATTTATTCAGATATTTAAATTACATGTAGATCATAATTTTAGACTGTGTTATTTAGGCAGTGTTCTTTTACAGCTGCTTTTGTTCGCTTCTGTTATTGTAATGCGTTACCTACCAGTATAACATAAAACCCGAAGCAATACCACACTATTAAATACTCCATTACAAGTAAAAGTCCTGCATTCAAAATTTTACTTAGGTAAAAATACGATACAAAAGGAACAACGTACTTTAAGTGTAAAAAGTGAAAGTGCTTATTAATGAATGGCCCCTGTTTAATTATTATATTATTGGATCATTATTATTAATACATTATGTAGCGTTAACATGTAGCGTTAAGTGGTACTTAAATGTTGTAGTTGGTCGAGGTAAAGCTAATTTTAACTCCTTTAAAATGAATCTATAACAATGCATCATATTTCATAAACAGCTCCAAAGTTTTGTTTGTAAAACTTAACCTGAAAAATAGAAGTATTTCTGTCAGATGAATGTAGTGGAATAAAAAGCACAATATAGTAGTATTAAATGGAAATACTCAAGTAAAGTACAAATACCTTAAAGTTGCACTAAAGGACAGTAACTGAGCAAAATGTACTTAGTTACTTTCCACCACTGCTTAAAACCATGACTGCTCTGATGCACGTGGAGGACCGCGCATCCTCGTGCACCTCAGGCTCTCACCAGTACTCAGCAGGTCGCGCGCAGGACTGAAGCCCCACCAAGTGATGCAGCCCGCGCCCTCAGATGCCCGTCCAGCACTCATCCTGTAATGCGACCGACAGAACCACAAACGAAGCCGCACACCTGACTGTAAGTGCTTCACTCAACCTGTAATGTTAATGTCAGTTGGTGCAGTGCTCGTGTAAAATAGCTTAGGTTAGCTTAGCACGGATGCTAACTACCGCTAGCAAACAGTACAAAAACATCTTAGCTTATCGATGAAGCTGTTATTATTCAGGGGCACAAGCCCTCTCTAACCTCAATATGGTGATAAAACCTGTCATAAGCTGCGTACAGATACTATTAAATGAAGAAAAGTGATGGAAAAACTCACCTCTCAGACTGTGTTGTCACAACTGAGTAAAGTTTGCAGCTAACCGTCTGAACAGAAAGTTTAGGTTCTGTTGCTAGGCAACAGTTTATAAATGGGGAAGACAGGCGCCATCTACCGGTGATATGGCTGAATTTGATAGTAGTATAATTTGAAGACTAAGACTATGGTGAAACATGGCTGGATAATTGTATTACCCATAATATTCTTCTCTCTCTAATAGTATTCTAGATTAATTTCTACAACTCCTACAGTTTTCATTTAATTGCTTCTCACAGTTAAGCAGTAAGAACACCAACTTATACTAAGTTAGATAACTCATTTAATTTCATTTAATTAAAGGTAAGAGAGTAAGTGAAGCATTCAAGTGAAACTGTCCATTGTGGGTTTAATTGCATTTGAAAAGATCCAGAGCATTACAACAAGCATTTTTCAGGACTCTGCTGCACCACAGCACTACAAAAAGAGCAAAAAGGCCCAGTGTACATACAAGAGATGTACTGTAGAAGCTCTACCATGTCCAGAGTAATTCTGAAATGCTTCCTTTATGTATCCAGATTTTACTAGGCCCATGCATGAGCATACACAAAAGATGCACATTTACAGTTTTCAAAGTACACAAGTACAGAGTCATATTGGTTTACAGTATAAGGGAAAATAGGGGAAGCCGAGGTTTTAACAACCAAATATCAAAAAATATATGTACATCACACACACACATACACACACACATACATTAAAGTATCTTAAAAGAAAAAAAAATGGAATACAGAACATGCAAATTGAGAAAACATCAGGATTAACAATAAGTAACACATCAGCAGTACTCGAACAAGGTGCGACTCTAACGAGGTTTGGCTTTGACTGCTGCATCGACTTCCTCTTCTGGCAGGAGGGTGTGCCACTGGGCTACTGGACGTCTGGGGTTGGCAAGCATATCTGACCAGTGGCGCAAGCCAACTCCTGTAGCACCATAACCCATGAAGGTCTTTCCAATGGGGTCATTGCTCCCAAGTTTATCATAGTCAAACACTGTGATGACGACCTGCACTTTCTGCAAGAAAAAAGAAAGATGTGTTATCAAACCATTCCCCTCATCAACACTTAGTGTCTGTTACATTTCAAATTGATAATTAATATGAAGACACAGCATACCTGTATCTGCTCGAAGGGGACATCAAAGCTGAAACTCTCATTAAAGTAAGGATTGAGCGTGTTTTTCTTGACTGTCGTCTTTTTCTTCTTAATCCGCTTCCCATTTTGCTGCAGAACAATCTTCACATACGGATCTTATGGAAGATGAAAAGAGGGTGATATAGTTGTGAAGTAGCCAATTTTTACAGTGAATTAAGCAAATATCTGGCAGAATATTAATAAGTGGCAGGAGGCTTAATTACCTGATAAGCCACCAACATCCATTTTCTTCAGATTCTTTGCCTCCATGATGTTCACTGTCAGTTTTCCAGCAGTGGGTACATAACGTAAAGAAATGCAAATATCGCCCAGTTTTTCTTGCTGAAAGGAAAATATTAAGGATTATCCTCTTGTCCTATCAAATTAAATTGAAGACATCTTATGTAAAACTGGTTATTATCATGATTTTTTAATTTTTAGAAGCAAGACATAGAGTATATTCTTTAGTAAATATAAATGATCATATATTTTTTAATATTGTTTTTCTGTGCAAATATTTATCTTCCACACCTCCTCCTTCTCGCCACTCTCCAAGTCTCTCCATTGTTGCATCGGCTGGCCCAAGTCAACGCTGTTCATGGGAATCTTTATCTCACCAATCATATCATGCTTGGAGAAACGGTCAAAGTCAAAAACTTGCAGGACCAAAGTCTTTCCTCCCAACTCTGCATACGGAATCTAGAAAGAGAGATTATTACAACACTGGGATGTACAATAGGTGAAGGTAGACAGAAGACAATTTTGTTTACATGTAACAAAATGTACAAATCCAGACAATAACAAAGAACATACAGTGACAGGAGGCAGTTAAAAAACATACTGCATTGTTATTTTTCAGGGAGGGATACCTTGACAGACGCCATTCAGGGAATGAAAGACTAAAGACGAGGGGAAGTAGAGACATAGGCCAAACTTCTGCCTCATGAGGGGTAAAAAGTGATATGTCATCAACAACCTGGAGCACCAACACAAGCTGCGACAAGAGAAAGAACAAACAAAACAGACAACATGAAGTCGACAAAGGAACGACGTCAGATGTACGTGGTACCTTGAAGATGAAAGTCTCGTTGAAAACGGGGCATAGATTCTTGCGTTGAACTTTGGTCTCGTACTTCTTCTTTTTGTCTGGCAACAAAAAGACTTTGACATAGGGGTCTGAGGTTCCCCCCATGTCCATAGCCGCAAGGTCCTGAGCCTGAAGGATACCCACTATAAGCTTCAGGGAAAAGAGAACAAGTGTCAGAATGACCAGCGAAAGGCAAAAGTTTAATTTGTCACAAAAAGAGTGTTTACATTTCTTTCTGATAGTCTTTTGTTAAATCCCTATATTCTTATCGTTAATATGAATGTCTTTGATGAAACTGATAATGATTTTGTTTTCACTCAGGACCTACCTGGGAATCTGTGAAGTTGTAGTCCAACGAGAACTCCAGCTTACCCAACTTTTCCTGCTCCTTCTCCTCTTCCTCCCCTTCCTTCTTCACCTCCCCCTCCTGCCAGATAAAAACATCAGCGCATTGGATATTCATCATGAAGATCTAAATCAGGTAAGATGATACAGTACAATAATGGGTGACTGGAAATCACATACCTTCTCTCCAGCCTCTCCTTCGCCTTCCTTTTCCTTTCTGCGACGACCTGTCTTCCTCTCCCTCACTTTCTTTGGCTTTTTCTTTTTCCCGAAGCATTTTTTGAAAACACAGAAGATGAAGCATGCCACCAAAACCAGGACCACCACAACAATGGCTCCTACTGCCCACATGGGAACTGCAAAATCAAAAGAGGTGAATTCACTCATCAGTATTCACTGTATGCAGAATGGGAGGATGCTGATTATGGCAGAAAGGGGTGGATGTCTGATCCCCT
Source organism: Oplegnathus fasciatus (assembly GCA_003416845.1). NCBI lineage: Eukaryota > Metazoa > Chordata > Actinopteri > Centrarchiformes > Oplegnathidae > Oplegnathus > Oplegnathus fasciatus. The sequence goes on along the minus strand of NTHP01000175.1, from coordinate 232,743 downwards.
GATGCCTTTTATATTCAAAATAGTAACAATAACAAAAACCCCAACAAAACAAACAAAAACATGCATTTGAATCTGATCTTTAAACAATACCCTCTGTATCGAAGGCTTTGTAAAAAAGCTTGTTGGTCTTACACATCACAATTTTCAAGAGGATTTAAATCTTTCACATCTTGAGATTACATCAAAGAAAAGTCCACTATCACAAGTCAGTTTACTCCTATAATCTAAATCAGCTCCACCAATATTGTTGAACATAAACTGCTTTTCTAAAGCTTAGAAACAGAACTGAAAAGCACGTAATGCGCAATATCATCAAAATAAAATATGACACTATTGAAATAAAATGTGCTCTTTACAGCAGTGGATTGGAGGGTTCTTTTGAGCATTTCTACCTTGACCTTGAAATGCTTTAAACACTTGTTTATCTAGTGAGGATAGCTGAGCACGCGTGTGTGTTGTCAACAACACCCTTCACCACAATCTGATAATAACACACTCTCAGCCGGGAGTGGCCCTGTACAACCACAGTCCTCAGCAGTGCAGTTCATCATTAAGTGCCTTACTCAAAGCACCGCAGCAGTAGTTATTAACTGAAGGAAAAACAATTCTCATGCACTTTTTCCACTTTAATTTTCATGAGCATGAGCGACGAAAATAGTTGGTATAATAACCCAGAAAACAAGCTCATATTACTATATACTGTCATAACACTGTGAGTGGCTTATCCTGAACCTTTAAGACAGACTTTATGTTCACTAAAAATGCCAGACCAAACCGGTCAATACAAATATGTAATAATATTTATATATCATAATGTCAATTCTAAACAGGGGTGGATTTTCTCTTTTAAATAATAACCAAAGATATACAGTTTATTTCAACAAGTAAATTAAGTTATAAACTTTTATTGACCAAATCTTGCAAATTCTAGAAGTGGCTTACTTGGGAGATGACCAAGTTCATTCATGAACTTGTTCTTCATGTGGTTGTAGTCGTGGCCGGGGTGATGTTCTGTATGGGAGTGCTCATGGTGTTCTGAATGGGAGTGCTCATGATGAACTGGCTCTGTTGCTTCCTCTGGCTCTGGTTCAGACGGCTCCGCAGCCCTCCGGGCCCGGACCCCATAGCTGGCTAACCTCATGTCAGCTGTCAAAACAGCAGAATCAGTGCAGTTATTAATGTGGTGCTGGTTTGTTATGTTCTCTGTCATGTTGGCCCCTACAGTGAGAGATAACACAACTTCGTATGTGCGCTGTGTAATCCCTATGTCCATGCGTTGCAGTACAGTTCAAGCGCATAGGACATCTCTAAGCCAGATGCTCAACATGGCTGACCCTAATCCCTCTGTTACTCTCATTCTCTCTGCCATCTCCCCCGCCCATAACCCACGCTTACACTCCCCCGTTTGTCCCATCCCCATTTTTCTCTCGTCACTGTCTCTGCACGTAACTGGATTAAACTCTGCCGCTACAATATTAATCCAAAATCCCAGATCCTCAAAGCTTAAATAAATAGGGGTTGGACTCCTCCCTCAGTTTTCCTTCCTTGAAGAGTTTTCTGCAATGACAACTGTTTATTAAGGTATTTCAAAGGAAGCCCAGTGGACTATGGCCAAGATTGAGGGGAAACTCTGATCTTTTTATTTGTAGTTTTCGTATTTATTCCCATACTATTTAACATAAGTAAAAATAAACTCCCGGAATCCCGGAAATTTCTCAAAGGCAATTGCCACAATTGTCTTCTTAATAGAGGAAGATGCTGAATGAAATTAAAACATTACTGGTGTCTGTTCACATTTACAGGTAACTCTCATCAGTTGTTTAGTATTAGGGGGCGATGATTTTGTTCAGATTCATAGGAAACTATCGACAAATCATTCACATCAAAAGAACCAGTCAAGAGGTTAACCAATCCTTTAAGTGGGTACATTCAAAACCAAATGTGATTTTATCATTAATAAAAACTCAAATTAAAATAGCTTTTTCCCCACCAGTTAAAAATTTCTTTTGCAATGTAGTGCTCTTGCACAACAAAAATGTTTAAGAAATCTTATGCATATTTATCTTACCTGGTGATCTGTTCCTTTAATTCCCTCTATACCGAAAGAGCTTTCGGAGCAACTTTTAGTTCAAAGTGTATTTCTTGTTGCTTCCCCCTTTGGCCTGTTGCAGCCCTCACACACCCATCGTTCCTTCTGTATGCCGCTGAGTCTGACTGGCGGGCTCCCTGCAACCCTTTCCATCAAAGCTAAAGTGCTGGCAAATCACTAGAGCAGTGTTGTGATTTAATCCCCCTACCCCTCCTCCCGATATTAGAATGCTGACAACACATCTGTTGCTTTATGTCTCTGATTGAAGATGCATAAAGAGCAACAGTCACCTTTTCTTATTTTACTACTGCACTGTTAAAAATGTCACACATGTTGAACAATTGAAGGCTTCTCCTTGTTGAGAAAGAAAAGTGATTGTTCATTAGACTGATGAGGCACAGCATTGGTGGTTGCGTTTATCCATTAGACTGAAGAGATTGTAGTGCATCCGGCTCTTCAGTAATCCCCTCAGCATAGCTGTCCTCGCAGTCAATCGTCAATCTACCAACAACTTTCACTGAGAGTGGATATCCCATCCTCCCCATCCCTTGGCTTACCATTTTACTGTACAAAACACATATCCGTATTTAGAGCACTGCAGAGCGAAATCTCCAGGCATGCTGCCATGTGTTAGCACGGCTACATCTGGAGATCTCCGTGGCTCCAATCCAATGTGCGACAGCCTCCTCTAGTATTAACTTACTAAACTACAGAGAGAAAGAAAATGGAAAAAACACCAACACAGCAACAACAATAGAATATTGTGAGCTTCATAGCATTTATTGCAGGGTTGTTGTACTTGGTTGCATTATATTCCCACATAGTGTGTAGAGTACACTGTCTTGTCAACACGTTTTTTGTAGCCAGCAAGGTCAGCTAATTAAAAGGACCTTTTTTCCCCCATTGAGGGTACTCCTCTAGATTTAAAGTATACACAACAATACTAGAGACCATTTTAATTATACCCTAATGATGTTTTGTAAACACTGTTGCATGTTCTTATTCAGTCAAAGTATTTTCTCTTGGTCAAAGATCTGATTTGTATCAAGAAATCAAGAATTGGTCCAATATTTTTTTCCTACAGCTGTACAATATTCGTTTATCTTGGGTGTGTTGCAGCACTGCATCACTAGATTGCAACTGAAACACTAACAGAGTAAAACAGGACATACGCCTGGCTGTGATGCACTCTGATGACACACTTCTGTAACTGAATCTTATCTTTGCTGAAACATGTAATTTACTCAGAAGCAGCATGGGCATTTTTAACCACAAGCTGTTTGGTGGCCTAATGTTAAACATTAAGCTCCTACCCAACAGTGAGTAAGCAAAGTCCCGCTGTTATCTTTACAGTGTTCTATAGGTGCAGACATGACATTAGGAAAAGCACAGTGTGTTTAGATTGCATGACAGATCAGATGACTATCTGTCTGAACAATTGAACATACAGTTTAACTGTTAAACTGGTTGTAAGAAAAACAAAACAAAAACAAAAAGCTTAATCTGCATAATCGGACTTTATTCAGCATTTCAATGATATTCCAAATCTTAAACTCTTTAAATAATTTGTTTGACTCAAAATAGTATACATTAAACAAATGATTTGTGATGGTTAAAACCTCTCACACACTGGAATGCATGACACATGATACAGAAAAATGGTAGTTTTTAGCACCATATTAATGAGACTTTTATTTTTCCACTGTGGTTTACAAGAAAAGTTGAGGTATTTTCAGTTATTTTGCTGAGAACTTCTCTTGTGCCATTGGTACAAGAATGAATTTTGTCATAAACTTGGAAGTGTTTTGTAGTTTTCTTAACGGAGAAGAATGCACAGTGTGAGGGACTGTTGCCCTCTTGACTCTATGTATCTGTTGAAATTCGGAGCTTGTGTAACTGTGCTGCTGTGACCTTTACAGAGTGTGTTTATCAAAGAGGTATTCTCCCATAGGGCCGTGGGTCTCAGACGCAGTGATGCGGCCCAGACTGCCAACGTAATCGCCCAGCTTCTTGATGGTGTCATGGCTGTCGATGAGGAAGTGCTGCTCGAGGAAGTCACACAGCTACAAAAAGAAGTAAGACACAAAACAGTGAGTAAGGTGTAAAACAATGCCATAAAAAGGTTGTCAAATAGGAAATAAATTGGGACACAGTTAATATTTAATAGACTAAACACTCCTCAAATGTTCCAGACTCTGATTTTGCTTAATACATATTGAACTCACACAAAAAAGCATTTTTAATGTGCGACAGTGTAGCTGTTTTTTGTTCATATTCACCATCTCACAGCTAAACTATGTCACAGTGCCAGACTTACGTGAGGGTCAGTGTGGTTGCCAGCTCTACGGTGCACATCGAGGACACATGTGTTTAGGGACTTCTGGTAGTCCAGGGAGAAGGACATTGCATCCAAACCACCTCTCCAGTCCTCTCTACTTGGTTTCTAGAACAGAAAGTTGATACTTGGATAAACATATGTACCAAGAAATGTACCAATTATATTGATAATGGCTTGAAAATGCCTGGAAAAACTGGACATGTACGGCAATAGTCTGAAGCAAAATACGGCCTCCTCTCATGTTTTGATATTCCAGCAGCTTCTCAGCCTGTTCCCTCTCTTTCACCGAGCGCTCCAGAAAAAAACTGGAGAATTTCGGCAAGGCAACATCATCCCTGTCAAAATACATCCCCTAGAGATGTGAGAGAAACACAGTGTTTAGGGATTACAGTGCAGACACAAATAAGAAAGAAGATTCCTAGCAAAGAGAACAATATCTATTGTTTGTATCAATGCATAAACAGACTTTAAATACATACATAACAAATACTACTAGTCATATACTGCTGTGGATTAACGTTACTGTTACAGAAAGCACACCAGAGCAAGGTAGGTGTAGGATGCATTGAGCTTAAGGTTGATGAGCTTGTTGAGGTCTCCTTCGGTCTCCGAATGGAGGTTTTGTTTCACCACAGACTGCATCTCTAAAAGACAGAAAGACAACAGTTTAGATAAAAACCATTACTGAACTTCAGACAGATAAATCTCCCGTTTTGTAGCAGAAAACAGTCCAGAAGAAAAATAAACCTTTCTTACCTTTACTCTCTCGGCCAGCTAACTTGGCTAACAAATGCTTTTGTTCACTCTCCCTCTGAAGTAAGCTTATTTAACTTCTGCACTTCTCTGCTAGCCAGCTTTTATGCAACCGGTGTTTAACGGCTTCAGTCAAACATCAGCCAGACTGTCGTCATGTGTTATGAAGTGGTGAAGTTCAAGTGGGCTGTAACATTTCTACTCAGGTGTTTCGAAGGTTAGGCTAACGTTAGCACATTTAGCTAGCTGTTACTGTGTACAGAAGTTTGATTACCGTCCGTTAGATAGCGTTAGTTCAAGTACACACAGGATTAACTCTACCACAAAAAAGCTCCAACTTTAGCTCGTTTGTTGAAAGCACTTACTGTAACTAGCTACTCACGCGTTCTTAATAAGTGAACGCTGATAGCTAGGCGAGGTTGCATGCAGCTAAAGTTAGCTAAGTTAGCATGAACTAAACATTAAGCTAGTTAACTTAACAGACAGAGATTACAGCTTAGTCTGAATGTGGCTAAAGTTAAGTTACTTCTATTATAGCTCAATGTCACCTTTGTTTGTCACTCACTTGGTCTGTGAAGATAACGTTACTCCACTCTGCCAGTACTGTGGCTACTAGCTGGCGTTATCTTCTTGTTTACACACACCACAAAACAGCGACCCTCCCCCTGCTAGCTAAGCTAAGTTAGCTCGCTTGTGTGTCCATAATCTCTGTGCATCTCTACTGCCACCTCTTGTGTTGGGCACGTATGACATACAGTATTTCAGACAATGTGAGAGTTCAACCCAACCTAAACAAAAGGTGTACTGGAAATAACCCAGTGTCATATAAGCTAATTGTTTTAATACTTTTGAATAAAAGTGACTATATAGTGCTGAGCCATAATACTGTAGCACATTTCATATAATGTTACATGAATAAAAACAAAGGGCTGCACAGTGATCAGTCAAGACAAAAATGAAGATGTGAGAGTGGAGATGGTAAACCCTGGTTGGTAAGTACATCAACATACATGGGGGCAACATAACTTATTACATCAAAAACCAGCATATGTATGTGAGCATGTGAGTAAGGACAGGCAGTGGATGTCCTGGAGGGGGCGTGTGATGTGGTGGCAGGAGTGGGTGGTATGTACAGTGCACGTGCATGTACAGTATGTATGTGCTGGAAAATGTTGAGAATCTGGGAGGGTGGATGAATGGAAGGCAACATTGTGTCTTTTGTGGTGCAGGGAATCAAATCCCCCAAATTCCATAGAAAAAAGTCAATTCCCACACAACTTTTCACCTCTGCATTGACTTATTAAAAAAGGTCAATATATGATGTCTTGATAAAGGTCCTTGTGACTGAAACGTCAACCTTTTTTTAATATATCAATGCAGAGGTGAAAAGTGTGTGCAGGAATTGACTGTCAATCTGGGAGGGTGGACCAAACAGTCAGTGCAAGAGTAGAATAATTCAACAGGAATGTATCTAGTGGTATACAGATACATATACTGCACAGTCAGATTTTTGATAGACTGGAGAACCAATGATACTTCAAATAAACATTAAATTGTATGATTTTATTTCTCTCTTCAAGGATGGCCAGACCCGCAAAATCACCTGACATTTATAGTGATGTGACTTTTTTTTCTTCTGTATTTGTACAAACTTGTTCTGTCTTTGTATTACAAAGTATTTTTTTCTGTATTCAAAAGGTTCAGTTACACCAAAGTAATTAGAGAAATCAATTTTGTTCTGTGCTGTTTTAAAATTACAAAATATGAAAAGTAGATTCTATATGGCTTATTTGTGGCACTAGCAAAGTCAAGTTGGAGCTGCAGATTTTAAACATTTATTGACATTTAAACTTTAAAACTAAAAAAACATTAGTACCATGTTGACTATGAGTTTCACTTGCTAATGACTTTAGAGTGCAGGTCTTGAAATGTTAGCAAATTATCATGCAGACAGGGGCCAAATATCATAAAATACAGTAAGTTTGCATAGATGTGCTTTTTAAAACAAGCACTAGTTATGCTCTATATGTAATACGGAAACTCATTAAAGTTGTTCTGTTTAAGAGTGAGAGCATGTTATATTCAAACGATTTATGAAGCTTAACTTCCTCCTCATGTTTCCCCAATGTACAACGTTGGACAATATTTTCTTTGACATGCTAGCACTTTTATTGAGCGCTGCACCATAATGTGAGACCATAAACACTGTCATGACTTCATGTTCTGTTAAAAGTGTGCTGGTGATGTTTTCTGTCTGCAGTTTCGTATAGATCTCAACCACAAGGAAGCTATAAATATCACAACCTCCGGCGACAGTGTGAAGAAACCAAAAGCAAATATACTGTTCTGTGAAACCAGCCCAACCGAGACTAAACAGTGATTTTAACTAAGAAATCATCAAATAACAATTTTAAAATAGTTCAAAACACACGTATCATAATGGTACACAGGCAGTCACAAACATAAAACTGGTAATGACGAACAAACAGAAGATATAAAGCAATTACTGCTATTAAATATGTAAAACAGGCACACTTTGACCGTTAATAAGGAAGTAACAGGCGGGGCAAAGGTCTCTGTGGTTGTACAAGGCCAAAAAGGAGAAGCAGCTATTTACTTAGTCCATTGCCAATATAAGAGGGGACCAGAGGTTACAGAAGGAGGACATGGTTAAGAATTAAAAGTCAACACCCCTGGAATAAAGTTAATATTGCACTGCGTCAGCCTAGGCACGAAGACATTCTTTGCCAACCTTAAGTGTTGTTTTTTTTTGGCAGCACACCAGTGGCAATGCTGAAAATAGAAACTTGAACTTTATCTTGGGACAACAAAGGAATTTAACAAGTTCATAGTATGTGTGTACCTCAACAACCGTAACAATGTTGAAGCCGTTATCTTTCAAAATCACCTCAGACCACTTGCTGCTGTGTGTCTTCCTGAGTCTACTTTGGGTAAGTTTTTTTTCTCCTTCCATTTTGATAGCGATCAGAGAGTACCTTTACTCAAAAGACGGTTAGCCTCAACAAAAGAAAAACAGTCAAAACCACAGTGAAGGTTCAGTGCATGATATGCATCATAGCAAAGTTTAGACAGTGGAATTACATTGTCTGAAATATCAGTATTTACAGGAAACAAAAAGACTTGCACAACATAAGAATAATGGACTTTTTCAGATGGTGAAATATGAATTCATTTTTTCTCGGCTGCAGTAATCTATTCTTACGCACTTCCTCAGAGAAACAAAAGCACGAATGAGGAAATAACGTAATGTAAAGCATAAAGGGAGCTGTACCTCCAACACTTGTTATCTTGTTTATTGTATATTTTAGACAAGGTGATGTAGCTGGATACTGTTTTTGTATTATAGTCTGTAAAATGAAGCACATGGAAGATATCTTAAGTAACTATTGTGTACAAATATCTGTATTTAATGAACAAAATTTGCTATTAGAAAAAGTAAACAAACAATGGTTGGACATTTGTGTCTGAATTCATCTCTTTGTCAGCTCTTTTAATAGCATATTTTAGGTGTTGCGCTTGTTGTAGATTTAGAGATAGAAGTATGAAATGCTACAGCAATTTCTGGGCCGTAATTTGCATTTGAAGATTTCTGATGTTTCCTCAAGGTTCCAGTATCATATATTCATCTCAAAAAGTTTTGTCGACCTGCTTGTGATGTAAATTGTTGACTAAAAAGTAGAATAGAACGGCTCTAACCAGTGGTGGTGTTTTTTTTTAACCTCCCTGTCACACTGCTGTTTACAGTATGTTAGATACAATATAATATAGTTACAAGATAATAGCAGAAATTACATTGCTTTGGGATACTCAGAGACTGCATTAGAGTTCTCTCAACTGTGTACACTGAAAAAAACAACTTGTAGGATTTACTTGATAAAATCCTCAACAATTTGCACTAATACTTTTTAAGTAAATTTTACTGCTGTAATATCAAATACAACTCACTTGTGAGTATCAAGTAAAATGTACCTACCCCTGAACTTAACATTCGTGAAGATATTAAGTAAATGTTACTTAATTATATTTCAGTTAGAAGTTATATTTATTTAAACTAATTAAGTAAAGTCAATGTATTTTTTTTCATAGACAGGAACGTCGCTGTCATCAAAATATTAAGTAAATCTTACAGATCTGTAATATTTACTATTATGAAGTAAATAAGTAGATTTTATTATATTTTTTTTCCATATTTTTTTTTTTTATGTCTAACGCTAATTTTATAGAAGTGAAACAAATAGCGGAGCTTTCCTGCATAGTTAGCTGTGGACGTGATTGTTTTATTCTTATCTGGTTACCTTATGTAGCTAACTTAGCTAACAGTTGACAGTTAGCTATAACGTTAACGTTACTTTAACGTTAGAGCAGGGTTTTCAATTCCAGTCCTGGAGGACCTTTGTTTCTCCCTGGTAGTTAATGAGCCACACCTGTCCAATATCTACCTGAGAGCAGGGGCACGTTCAATCTGCAAACGGTGTGCAGCGTTTTGCTACGGTTTCCGGGTTGAACGACATGTTTCCTCGAAACGGTGTGCAACGGATTTGAGGTAAGTTTTCTCTCGTTTGGTGGGTGTGTCGGAGGTGTTACCCTATCAGCAGCGACGCAAAGACTGTACTTCTCAGCAGCGTCTATGCTCTTTGGCTGCCAAAGCTGCAACGCAACAGGGTGTTCAAGGCACCACCGTTTCTGTTTAAATAAACGTTTTGCTACGTTTTGTCGGGCTGAACGTGCCTCAGGTGTAGCTTATTCTCTACTGGGGAGGAACAAAAGCCCTCCAGGACTGGAATTAAAACTCCCTGCTGTAACGTTAGAGAAATCACAGTAGCGTATATTACATCAAGCAAACAAGAATCAAACTATCAAAACGCACATGGACCCATATATTATCACAAATCTAAAACACAAAGGCAATAACTTACCCGAGATAAACGTTAATCCAGCCTCCGTGACAACCCCAACCGTCTCTGATCCAACGAACTCCGCTAAAATCACGCTATTCTTTTAAATTAAAATTAATTATTAAAATTAAATTAATTAATTAAAATTTACTTAGTATTCTTTGGTTTATGGACAGTGACTATAAAACATTTAAATAATATGAGTAAATCTATGATAGATCTTACTCTTCCCGCACAGTTAATTTATTACATGAATAAAATGTGTATATATTGAAATTTTTACTTAAGAAATTCTAGTTCTCACTGAATCTTAATATTACAATGTAGAAATTATGACAGTTAATATATTTTACTCTACCAAAAAGTTCATTTTTTCATTGTAGATTCCATAGTCAGATGAACATTTACAATTTTGTAAGGTATGAATGTTTTTTGGCATTAGGTCATTCCCTCTGCACGATTCCTGTTGTGTTTTTAGGGTGTCACTGACTCCAGCACACCATCAACACCACACCCTAGGCTGACAGAAACAGTGACAAGTTCAGCAGAAGCAAAAGCGACAACCACACTGTCAACCACTCCATTGACAACCATTCCAACAGAAAAACCACGTAAGTGTGAGACGTTGTCCTTTATCTTTGGTTGCTGACATGTCTCTATTTCCTTGTATTGTCGTGCTGACTGGTGTTAAGGCCAATCATGAATTATGTTTATTGTGGTGAAAGTCTCGCACTCAACTGTTTTTCTCTAATGAATCTGTCAACTCTGTCTCTTCAGCTCCTGAAGATGTTAAGAACGTGAACGTGACGACACAAAATGAGAGCAGTATAACTCTGATGTGGGACAAGGTTAACGACATCTCAACATACATCCTACAATCTGATAACAGTGATTTCAAGGAGCAAATTATCAATGCATCTCAAGAAGGGCCATCCGTTACACATGTGGTGTCTTCACTTACTGCTGGGACAAAATATAATTTCACTCTCATCACTACCTTTGACGGAGTCAACAGCACTGGATACAAGTTTTCTGCTCCTACTGGTAGGTGATCTTACATTTGTAATAAGGCATTTTGCTTGTGATATGCAAATTAAAGACATATTGCTGTATTTAGTTATGCTAGTAAGTTTCATTTTCACACACTTTCCTATTTATCATTGAAAATATAAATTGCAATAGCAAATATAGAGACATGGTAATAAAATAATTGTTTGAGGAAATAAACAGCCTTGGATTTACAGTTGAAACTTTCACTTGGAAGTAACTGTTCATACAATTGTTGATATAACCGTATACATTTTTACATTTATGCATTTTTCTTTGGATTTACAAATTGCTGTATTCAAATGTAATTATACCTTTAACAATGGGTCATATTCATCGACAAAATAAAGCTATCAGTAGCCTAAACAGATTTAGGAGGACTAATGCAATTTATTATCTGTCTTTAAAAAAAGCACACAAAACACAATATGTTACCAGGAATATCCTGTCATTTTTAAAAATCAAATTTTGTTACAGTTTCTTCTCCATGTCTTTTTACATCCTAGCTCCTCGTAATCCGGAAGAGTTTAAATCAGTTGGACAAAATGAGACCAGTATAACTCTGCAGTGGAAAAAAGTGGATAACATCCTCAACTATATCATTTCATTCAATGGAAGAGAGATAAANAGTCACTGGTAAGATGTTTTTCCTCTGACATAGGCCTACAACAAGAGCCAGGACAGAGCTCCGTAACAATATCTAATTTGAAGTTTTATTAGCAGATGTGTGTTGCTCACTTAATGTTTTTGACTGTAGCTGATAATATTATGGTATTGAATGCAACTTATTATTTGTTTGAAAAAAACTACTTAAACACAGCATTTTATCAGGAATATCCTGTCATTTTTGAAAATCAAATTTTGTTACAGTTTCTTCTCCATGTCTTTTTACATCCTAGCTCCTCGTAANNACAAAATGAGACCAGTATAACTCTGCAGTGGAAAAAAGTGGATAACATCCTCAACTATATCATTTCATTCAATGGAAGAGAGATAAACGTCACTGCATCAGAGGGACAGGAACAAGTGATTCACACAATCCCGGGACTCACAAGTGGGACTAAATACGACTTCACTCTCTTCACTGTGTTTGAAAATGTCAGAAGCAGTGGAGAAAACCACACTGCAGTCACTGGTAAGATGTTTTTCCTCTGACATAGGCCTACAACCAGAGCCTGGACAGAGCTCCGTAACAATATCTAATTTGAAGTTTTATTAGCAGATGTGTGTTGCTCACTTAATATTTTTGACTGTGGCTGATAAAATACTGGAATAGAATGCAACTTATTATTTGTTTGAAAAAAACTACTTAAACACAGCATTTTATCAGGAATATCCTGTCATTTTT
>NTHP01000175.1:193917-219455 GCA_003416845.1 Oplegnathus fasciatus | reverse complement strand
CACTGGTAAGATGTTTTTCCTCTGACATAGGCCTACAACAAGAGCCAGGACAGAGCTCTGCAACAATATCTAATCTATTGTTTTATTAACAGATGGGTTAATAAAACATTATGCTTGTAACATGCTGTCATTTAAAAGAAAATTAATGAGGATCACTGTTTAGTACCGGAAATGTTAAGAATGTGACTGTGTTGACACAAAATGAAACTAATATAACTCTGATGTGGGACAAAGTTAACAACATCTCAACTTACATCCAACAATATGATAATAATGGCAGTCCCATTAAGGGTAAGAGCAATGCATTTTATCAAGAAGCATCAGTTACACATGAGGTCTCTTCGCTTATATAAAGTGTAATTTCACTCTCATCACTGTGTTTGAGGGATTCTCATTTAACGCTGTGACTGGTAGGTGACCTTTGAGTTTACACTTAATGCCAAGTATTTTGCTTGTGATACGCAAATAATACACAAATTACTGTATTTAACTGTACCTTTAATAAAACGTTAACTGTCCCACCAATCACTTAGGTAAAATGAAACAACAGACATCATTTAGAGGCACTAATGTTTCTTTACATTACATTACATTACTTTACATTCTACCTTGTCATAATGCAGAAGAGTTTGCAACAGATGAATAAAATCAGACCAATATAACACTGCAGTAAAAAAGTGGAAAATATACACAACAGCCAGTAGATAGTAACCTGGGCTTGACCTTGTATTGCGATAAATCTACACAGGCATCTAATTTGTAAAGGCTTAACTAGACTGTCTCTAAATATGTCACAATACATAGGCTATTTCTCACACTTCATCTTCAGGCCAGACTGAGTGTTTTGAAATACACCCAGTATTTTTAAAACTCTTAGAAAGCTTTTATTCTAAGTTTCTTTCCAGATTCAAAATTCACTCCCGCATGTTTTCTCATTCATACATGGTGTTTGTGTGATTTAAGGTGCACATCCTTACTTTGGTGGTGAGTGAAGTCTTTTTTTCCCCTTTTCATCAGTTCCCTCAATGGTGGCTTCGGTTGATGTGACTGAACGCGCTGTGACCAGCATAACCCTGGAGTGGAACGTGGATGTGGATAAAGACTGGAACTACTTTCTCCAAATAAATGGGGAAAATTTTCAACTTCAACCAAATAGAGCCACAAATGTTGTGTCACATACATCCTCATCTCTCCACCCTGGAACAATGTATCCATTCAAAGTGATCACATCGTTCTTTGGACTCAACAGCACTGCTTATGAAAACTTCACAGTAACAGGTATCTACAGGCCTTCTCTCTAACAAGCTCAAAAACTGTTGTCAATGGACATTTTTAATATAAAATATTGTTCCACATGTAAATGTACAAAAAGCATACAAGTCCTAGTTCTGGAATTAATAATTTTTTGATTGAATTACGTGCTAAAGGTTTTTGTCTGCAATTATTTCCTTATTCATTTCAGCCATAAACTGCACCAACGTAACCTGGCATGTTACCAAGTCAACGATCCAAGGAATGGTTGACGGCTTGTTCTCAAATGCAACAGCCACTTATGAATCGCAAACTCATGTCAGTCCTGGAGGCAGCAATGTGTCATTTTCTGGCCTTTACCCTGGCGCAACTTATAGAGTGTCTCTTGTGTATGAAAACAATTCCAGAGAATTTCCACAGTGCAGCATCAATCTGACAATCAGTAAGTACAAATCTGTCTTACCACACAAACTGAATATTTGTCTGCATTACCAACAGAAATAATGTGAAGTGCTAACATGATCTTTCTCAATCTATATTGTAAGAATAAAGATTTCAAAGCATTTTAACCATAATGGTAGTGGAAGGTACCCTGTACATAATTTAGTTTTTTGTGTGCTTGAAACCAAATAATTAATCTAAAGGAAAAACTTCAGAGCACTCTGCAGCAAAATACCTTGTATTCACATATATAGTTAATAGTTCATTTTTTAATATCAGTTAATTTATTAATATATTTTTTTAGATTAATAGATTAATCACTTTGTTTATAAAAAGTAAATTAAAAAAAGTGCAATGCCCTCAAATACCCCACAGAGTCCAGAGTGGCATCTTGAAACTGACTGAAACTCTTTTCCGACCAACAGTGAAAAACCCAAAAATATTCAATGTACCCAACATACAAACCAGAGAAAAGCAGCCAATCCTCACTTTGGTAAAGCTGGAATGATTGGCATTTTTGTGACTTAATCATTACAGTTTTTAACATCGCTTGAATGAATGATTGTTTCAACACAATACATTATGTGGCAACATTGTGTTATCTTGGTTGTTATCTTATCTTGTTATCTTATTTTTTTATGGGAATAGAAGGCAAATGACATTTTTGCAGTGGAGTTCAGATTTTAAAATGATAGGTCATTTTCATCAACTCTGTGTGTCTTTAGTATAGAAATGCATGAATTTGTGTTGTGTTTTTTGACTGATGATATAGTTACACTGTGTTGGTATGTACTTTAAAGGCATCTTTCCACTTGTTTTATTCAGTTCCTCCAGATTTAAGTGCTCGCTGTGAGTACCGGGCAGCTGGCTATTCTGTCTTTATTGTCTGGGATAAACCGGATGGAGTGTGGACTGCAGTGCAGGTGAACGTGGCTGGGACAACTCACATGGTGGATCAGACGAAACAGAATATTGAAATACCTGGATTCTTACCTGCCAGAACATATGAGGTGTCTTTAGCTTCGCTGTCTGGGACCGTAAGGAGTGATAAACCATTTGTTTTTTCATGTTCTACTGATCCAAGGGGTGAGTCAAAGTATATAGTATAATACTCTATAGAAATACCATTTCAGTGTGTTTCCTGATGTAAAGTTTTAACAATATAGTCTCACCTTTTCCTCTTTATTATTATTATTTGATATCAGTTATATGACTTGCTTGTTGTTTGGTTTTGGTTTGGTTTAATTTACATACAAAATTCATCCTAGTGGTAAAATAAAGATAGTGTGACTGTGATACAAATAGGGCCTGCTCTTCTGTGTTGAGTATGGACTTTATGTTACAAGGCATTTAATCCTGATTTTACTCCCTGTAGGAGTCATTGCAGGGTCAGTATTTGCTGTGCTGCTTTTTGCTCTCCTGGTCTGTCTGGTTGTCTTCATTTTCTTTAAAAGACCAGATATTATCAGGTTGGTGCTGCCATAGTGACTATAGTTAGATAATCTCCCTGAAATACTTAATCAGACTCAATCAGTGAACGTATTTTCTTATTTCCCACAGCAGAAAAAAGCCATTCATTGGTGGTTCCAAACTATCTAATACAAAGTGCAAGTAAGTATATGTTTCATCATCTCTTCATAACGTTAATACCATTGTTAGTCCCCTACAATGTGGTAAAAATTAGAAAATTAGGTCTTGTATAATGAGGTACATTTGGGAGAATTAGTAGGTTAACCATATGAAAAATATACTGTAGTTAAGATGAATCAATTGTCAATTGTCTTACAACGTGACATTACATGTTGTTTTTTCAGAGCTATTTCTGTGGCAAAGTTTCGGGACCACTTCTACCAGTTAAGCGCGGATGAGAACAGAGGCTTCACCCTGGAATATGATGTGCATAAAACAGATAATTGCTTTTCGTTCTTCCTCTTCTATGTCTTCCTATTTTTGTATAGGACTGTAAAGCTGCATGTGTATACCTGTGGTAGTGTTTAATTTGTTTTCTATTGACCTTCTATTGTCTCAATCACATGCTGTGTCATCTGCCAATTGTCATGCAGAGCTTCATTCCTGTTGGCACGGAGCAGACACAAAAGGAAGCTAATCTACCTGAGAACAAACCGAGGAATCGTTTCAACAATGTCCTGCCGTGTAAGCCTGTTCTCTGCTGGGCCATGCTATCACGAGCAATAGAGACTTGTGAAATAGTCCAGATCCACTGACTCATTGTAGCTGTGGCTGTTGTGGTGCATTGCAGTTAAACCATCTTCTGTTTCCTCATCCTAGATGACTGGTGTCGGGTGAAGTTAACTACACCAAATCCCAATGGAACCTCTGATTACATTAATGCCAGTTACATGCCAGTAGGTATCACTTGATAACTGACAATCATTTAATTAACATCTTTCTGTAATTATTGTACAGCACCACACAGTGAGCTTATAAAAATCTTGACTCAAACTGTCAAAAAAATCCTCTGGTAAGAAAGGACAGATTTGAAAAGCTTGAATCATCTTAAGTGAAGATGCCACAGCTGAATAAATAAATGGTTTCCAAAACATCTGCACACACACGTCATCTGAAATCTGGCAATTCTTGTTGACTTTTTGTCTTGTGATTTCATGAGCATAAAATGGTGTTTTATTTTATACAGAGCATTGCAGGATATAAAAGCTAGAGAAGTGTACATATTAATTTTGACAATTGCTTCTCAGGGCTACAACAGCAGCAGAGAGTACATTGCCACTCAGGGCCCTCTGCCCTCCACAGTCAGTGATTTCTGGAGGATGATCTGGGAACAAAAAGTGAAAGGCATTGTCATGGTAACCAACTGCACTGAAGGAGGACGGGTGAGTCCTTGGGAAGATTTGACAATCTTTAACTTTTACGAGACGTTGTGCTGTAATGTGTTGTCAAATGGTTACAGTTTATATGTCCTACTGTCCACACAATTATTTTTAATATATATTTATTGAAAGTGTTTTTCTGTGGGTTTTGCGGGCCCCACTAAGAACTGATACAGACTGTTGTTCATTGCCATTTTTTGGTCTATTGCCTTTTCCTTTTCCCAGACTAAGTGTGATCGATACTGGCCTGCAGACAGTCGGCCTTGCCTTTATGGAGAGCTGTTGGTCACCATCAGATCTGAGCAGCAAGAGCCCAGCTGGACACTGAGGGAATTTTGGGTGAAACATGTACGAAACATCTCTAAAACTTTTATAGTGTATCTAAATAGGTTGGGTATTAATATACCTCAAAATCACAAGGCACAACAAAGTGAATGGAAATGTATTTTGCAGTAAATATCATAAGAGAAGCTTGTTTGACTTTGTACACATTTGCTTTTAACAAGGATGATGCTTGACGACTTTCAGTATCATTTACCAACCATCATACAGTATTTGAATTCCTCCATGTGAATGTTCTTCACAGAGGAACAGCTCAGAGGAGCGCAAAGTGAAACATTTTCACTTCACTGCCTGGCCTGACCATGGAGTCCCACAGGGCACAGAAGTCCTGATCCAGTTCAGAGAACTGGTGAGACAGCACATACAGAGAGATGGGGCTGGAACACCAACTGTGGTACACTGCAGGTACAGAATGAGTGCTTGTTTTAAGTCTGGAGAGTAACCTATCCCATTTGTTAGGCACTTTTAAATGAAAACCACTTTAGGGTAACAAAAAATCAGACAAAGGTCAACTGAACAGCTTATTGAAGTTATATCTTATGGTATATACATATAAATTTGACATGAAATACCTTTTTATAAGGTAGTTTTTGTATTAGTCCTCAGGAGGGAGAAAAGGTCTCAAGGTCAGTATTGAGTGATTTCTACATGAAGTTAACAATCGTTAACACCTGGACACTGCTTACCTTTTGCTGTGTGTCTCTCTTAGTGCTGGAGTGGGGAGGACAGGCACTATCATTGCCCTGGATGTGCTGCTTCAGCAGCTACTGAAAGAAAGAGCAGTGGGCATCAATGCCTTTGTGCGCAAGATGAGACTGAGTCGACCACACATGGTGCAGACAGAGGTAAAACTGATCGTACTAGGTTGCTTCAGTCCGAGCTACCATTTCCTCAGTTAGGTACCCGTTTCCATCCTCTGAAAAATATGGGTGTGAAATACTCTTTTCTACTGTCCTATTTAAACTTTTACAAGTCAGTCCGCCTGAATATTTACCAAAAATAGAAACTTTAAAATAGATCCAATGTCATGATTGTTATTTACAAGTTCTTGTATCAAGATCTCAGTAATTATGAAAGTAAACAAATATTTCAACCATATGAAATTTTAACATAAAGCCAGCAGAGTGTGGCATTAGTTAGGGACACACATACAATAAGCTATGCTACATCATACTTTTTTGTGTAAGAACTGAAATCTTGCTTTCAGTCACATTAATGTAGACCTCACTGCACTAAGTCCAAACACAAAAGCTCAGCCTACATTATTAGGAAACTCTGAGGCCTGTAAACATACAGTATGCAGTTTAATCCGTTCTGTGTCAATAGGGCATACGAGGAAGTGTCAGCCAGAATACAGTGTCTACATAACCACTCTACACCCAAAGTTCTGCTTTTCAAATGACCAGCATATTTGGTTTATTTCTTTTCAGTCCCAGTATGTTTTCCTGCACCAATGCATCATGGACTGTCTGCAGCCAAATGAGAAGAAAGAAGAGAACATATACGAGAATGCAGACATGATATATGCCAATGCCACTGCACTCCGAGAGTTTCACACTAATGCCTAAACTAAACAGCGTCAGCCCTGCAGTCAGTCTTGTCTGCATTTAAATGAAAAACTAATTCTATAGTCCACAAACTATATTTTGTTATAAACTGTAAATATGAAAAACACTGAAGTCTTGTGTATTTACTGTAGATGCACAGCACACTTAAGATTTTATAAGACTTATAAGTTAATTTTTTGTTTCTCTCATCTGCAAACTGCATTTTATTATTATTATTATTATTATTATTATTATTATTAGTATATTATTATGTGATGGAATAACACTCTAGATGACAGAAGAATGTTTTCACATTAAGTTTATTAAAAATATGAATGTACGTAGGTAGAAAATGTAGGTATGTAGGTAGAAAAGAATGATTTTTTATTTGAAAAGAGAAATAAAATATTTTTAGTAACAAAAATACCTGAATGTGTTTTTACAAAGTCTGCAAATGAGATGAAAAACCCAGTATGCTGTCACATTTACACGTCAAACAGAACAGAACAGCAGCTCGCCTCAAACTGTGTATAAATCTTGCATTATAAGCTGGGTTTTGGTTTCAAATGTTCTTAATGTCCTTAAAGTGGCAGCATGTTGATGATCGTCTTTGCTTCCTAGAGCAGACAACACACCCACTCTGCTCACACGTCCTCCTCTGTGATGCCTTTACTCAGTGGGTCCTGGCTACTGGAAACAACAGAGAAGTTTCCATCGATGAGTTCCTGTCTGGCTTTCAGGGCCTCAGCGTTGATCTCCACTGGCACTGATTGCTGCTTGCCCGGATGCAGGTGTTCAATTTTACCAGCTACAGGCGGGGGAGGGACGGAGAACTTCTTAGCGATGTTGTGCAGAACACTGCACGCCTTGATAATGTTGGACTTTTTGTCCAAAGAGCCTTCTTGTGCAAAACCAAGTTGCATCAGACACCTGAAACGCCTCTTCATGGAGCCGAGCGTTGACCTCATGACGTTGTGGATCTTTGCGTGGGCCTCATTGAAGCGGGCCTCATTGTCATTTGCAGGCTTTAACACAGGAGTCAAGACATGTTTGCTTAACTGGTAGCCTTTCCCACCTTTAAGAAAGACACAAGAGAACACAATTAATGCAGCATCCGAGAAACAACACCATTAATATGTTAATCTGCGGAATTCATTACACAAAGTTGAGAAACTCGTCGGTACACCTACTCCAAGGAAACCAGCATGATTACACCAGAGTGAGCGTTTTACTTAGAAAATGATGAAGCAATCATGAGTTTGAGAGCTGAATAGACACTACAAGGAGGGGCATCAGTTACATTTTGAGTGGGGATCCGCCAGCACCGATGAAAGTGAACAAATACAGGAGTGATTGTAAAACATGATTGCATTACGTGGGTATTGTTACAAAATGCGAGTTACAAAGTATCAGTGTTGTGTGTAATATGAATATCAGAATTGAAGTTCCTTCTTGACCTCGGAAACAGTAGTTTGATAAATAGTTTAGCTTAAGGTTCACTTACTGGCTCCTTCCAGATATTTCAGCCACATATGGTGGTCTTCCACAGCAAATGGTGTTGTTGCTCAGTTGTCACGGTGATTCCATGGAAACTGTCATGGATGTTCCAACTCAATCTGCTGAGGAAGACTGACACAATGTCGAGAACCCTGGAAAATGCCTGTAAGTGGACTTTGAGTTGAGATTTCTTTTGTCAAAATGGTGTATTATTATTTTAAACAAATGCACTGTTGTGGGCAGCTGTGTGTGTAACGTGAAGTGATTTTTCTTATGTGTTTATTGACTATGAGGTAGGTAGTGTGTGTGTTTGTGTCAGATGGGTCTCTCCCATTCAATATCTTACCAATAACCCAATACGGCCCGTGCAATTCCTCCTCCACCTCCCTTCCTTTGAACGACGACTCCCACATTTCCTGCTCAAATGTGCTGCCCACACAACATTTCTCAACACTCAGTATGTTGCCGTCTGAGTCGCATATGATCTGGCTCACGACCGACGTGTAACCCAAGGTGTTGACAAATGACCTGAAAGTGTCCTTCTCATACGGAGAAGCCCTGATCTTGAAGTGAGCCGGAGCCAGGACGCCCAGCACGTTGGGGATCCCACATAATTTCTCTATCTTGGCGGCGACATTGGCTCTGGCTTCCCGGATTAGTGGGAACGAGATGAACTGATCGGACATCCCCGCGATGACCCCGGAGACCGTGCTGATGATCGCGAGGCACTCCGTCTGGCTCAGCGCGACGCTCAGCAGGATGGCGGTGGAGGAGACTCCGTGTGCGTAATAGTTGAGCGCCGCCATGACCATCGCGTCCACGGACAGTGCAGGTTTCTTCAAAGCGAATTTCTCCATGCGGACGCGGACGGCGTCTGTGATGAAGGCGATGCAGGGTCTGTTGAGGTGGAACATCTGGAACAAAGCTTCGTCGTCAAAGTCGTCGAAACAGCTCGGAGCCTCATAGTCCGCTCCGCCATGTCCGAGGAGCTCCTCCTGGACCGCGAGCCACACCGGCAGAGCGAAGGCCATTTGTTTACTGCGGCAGTATGTTTACATACACATGTGCGACACAAGATTTCTGGATGAATGACAAATGATAAACAGTCACAAGTAGCACGGTCTTCTTCTCTAATGTCGAGGTAGTCCGCATAGCTGTTCTTTATCGCCACCCAGTGGACAGGAATACAAACCACAAATGAATGCAGCCGTGTCTAAATAAATAAATACATAAAAGATATATACATAAATTATAGATATATGGAGAAAATCATGTAATTAGGTCATTTCCATGGAACATACCTAGAAATTTACACACAAATAATATATTTACAGTTTAAAATACACAGTTTTTAACATATATCAAATATAGAAGTGTATATATACATATACTATACATAACCCCAGAATCCACTTCAGTATCTATTTCTTTGCAATATTTGTATTGTTTACAATTTACTTGACTTGTACATAGACATTGCACGTTGTTGGTCATTATTGCTTTTTATATATACTTACAGTATATCTACATATATTTGTATGCACATAATAGCTGTATGTTAATTGTTTACCTATGTTTGTTCGGCTTTGTTGTCCTTGGTTTTAGCTGTATGTCTATTTCTGTCTTCCTGTAAACTGTTCTTGGAACTATATATAAGGACACTGAGAGAAACTTAAAACCAGAGTCAAATTCCTTGAATGTGTACACATACTTGGCAAATAAAGCTGATTCTGAAGTATTTGGGGAAACTACAATTCACAGTGCAAATATATCAGAATCCAATCAAATGTTGACAGGCTTAATCACTGCAATGTGTGGGTGCTGTACAGATAATTGTAATGATATTCATCAGTTACTTCTTTTTTCTTTCACCTCCTGTATATTGTAAAGCCTTTATCATATCATCCCACTCTGCCACATAATACTTAAAGCAGAACACCAGCCTTTTGGTTAATGGACTTATGGTTCCCCTTTTTTTTTTTTAGATATTAAGACGACAGCTTCCTCCTGACTAATGTGACATTCCATGACTCTCCAGTTCATGTTTGCGTCTTCCTGGTTTGTTAGTTATTTCTTCTTCTAGACAGGCTAGGAAGATGTGCTGATGACCCCTCTCTGTAAAAATTACATATTCTTGAAATTATGACAAGTGGGAACCCTGAACTTTAGAGGGGGAAAAATCTGTTTTACAATATATAGTATCTCTATAAACCAAACGCTCTTTAACTGTGGGAGAACTAAAGGTGAAAGAGAGGAAACAGAGTTAACACACTATAAAAATAATAAAAAAAACATTAACCTTCACACTTGGGCCCTGACTTGTACATCTGTGTTGCAGGTCTAGTTGTGATTTAGACCAATCAGATGGATGTATTTTACAATAAATCTTCTCTAGTGCTGCTTTAATCTCGTAAATCTGAATCAAGACATTTCAAACGGGCATTAAACTGCTCCATCATGTGATTTGTTGCAACTTGTCTCCTAAATCTCTAGCAGTGGATCCTGAGGTTAGACTCTTCCCCTTAAAATTCAAAATGCAACAGGATATCATGTATATTAAGATATTGTAGCTTATTTGTGTCATATGATAATAATGTTGTCAAATGTGTAATTATTGCACAAGACATTAATATATATAAAAAGTATGCAATTTATTGAATATAATCATATGCTTCCTTTTTCATCCAATGTACAAGTTGCTCTGACAATATGTTCATTTGTTCATATCGTGATATTGTGTTACATCACATTCGGCATATCAGTTATTCACATGCACACAGGACATTGTTTTGCCCAATAGAGATCCATAAAGCATCAGAAAAAGTCACTTCTTGCAGTGCATCTTTGCCCCATGTTGCATTGTTCCTGGATACATAAATAAAGCATGATCCTTCTTTTATAAACAAAAGGTAAACAGTGAAACAACAATAAATCCCCAGCAGCTTGACTTCTACTCTGCCTCCAGCTAAAACCAGTTTCTGTTTGTTATAGCTTTGGCGACAAATAGAACATTTTGTTGACTTCACTAATGGAGACATCTTTCAGTCTGGGTATTCCTCCCTTGCGGTAGCCTTCTGTCCTCTGGCCTTGAGCGTACACATCTGTGACAGAAAGGAGGCATTCAAGGGTGTGAAGGTCAGAAAGTTAGATTAGATTTATAATTTATATTACACACAGGTGCTTTGTCACCTAACCAGCCGGTCGCAGTTAGCCTATGACAACGTCCTCACCTGTGATGTTGTCCACGGAGTCGAGTGGAGCCGTGTTGTTCATGTTCACTCCGAACAGCAACACCACAACGATCGTTAATGCAACCAGCAGATAGATTGGCACAGCAAGGGCCCAATATCTACACAAGAAAAAGTGTTGCAGTTAGTAAATCATAAACTTCTAATGTGGTACGTGTATTTCCTGAAGCACACAATTTCATTTAACAGTCAAGAGAGGGATCTCGTTATTGGATAACTTTCTGATCATAATTTTCTACTTACTTTTGAGGCCAGTAAGTGAGCCCTATTGAATGAAGCCACTCCTCTGGTATAAATGCCCATAGGCAGTACAGAACTGTGGAGATAAGAGAGGGAAGTAGGTGTTGTGTTGCAGACATGGTTGACAGGGTTTTTTGTTTGACGCCGTTTGTGTTTACAATCACCGTAACCTGACAGCGAGTGTGATGAACGACTACATCAGACTCATCTGTTTTGTATTTTTTGAACATCTGTACTCAACCAAAGCAGAGAAATTAAACATTTTTCTTCTTCAATAAACTACATGAATATACACTGTATTTTATTAAAAAAAAAATGGAAGATGGGTAACGCTTTCTATGAAGACCACATCTAAAGTGCGTTATGAGGGCATTCATAGTGAATTATAATGCATTCATAATGATTTATGACTACACTCATAAACACACTTAATGCTTTCTGATGCACTATGTCATCAGTCATAAAACATTATATGACTTATAATGAATTATAGGTTCAAGTGTCTTTTGGATGCTCTTGACTAGTTATAAACTAGAGGTTGTCCGATGGGCTTATAATAAATTATGACTACCTATACTCACTTATACACACCACAACAATCAACTGTAATAAGGACTCATAATGTGCTATAATAGCAATACCGGAGGCCACACAATCAGCCGGTTTCCGAACGGGCACTGCACTAGTCACTTATGATGCTTTACCCTTTACTTACCACCACCAATGAAGCATTATGATGAAGCATGCATTATTATAGATGCATCAATATGTACATCACATTACTCTACACATACAATGATAACTTATGATACTGCATGGACTATTATAGCATACTATGAGTCCTCACTATGGTTGCTTGTTGAGGTGTGTATAGGTAGTCATAATGTATTATAACCTCTAGTTTATAACTAGTCAAGAGCATCCATAAGACACTTGAACTTATAATTCATTATAAGTCACATCTATAATGTTTATAACTGTTGATATAGTGCATCAGAAAGCATTATGTGTGTTTATGAGTGTAGTCATAAAGCATTATGACTACATTATAATTCATTATGAATGCCCTCATAACGCACTATAGATAAGGTCTTCATAGAAAGCGTTATGGAAAGATGTCTTAAATGCCACAACATATCACAGAAATATATTATCTTAATATCTTAATTGACCACAAGCAAAGAATCCTGCAGAAATTAAAAACATTTCACAGACATGCAACAATGGCAACAAACGAATGAGATTGTTATCTATTGTTATCTAAACATTTTTTCACCAGACAATTAAACTATATGACTTTTGCACGTAGCTACATGATTGTTTTTTTTTTTAGGTTTTTAGCCCATTTTTATCACCAGGATTTTACCTATGCAAGAAAAGAGACATTATTTTGTATCTCCTGCTATAAGTACCGATTGCATTGTGTCTTACTGTGTCGGATATATTTCATTGACATATTTCGGGTTTGTTATGTAGCTGAGCAAGCTCATACTGTATGTCATTTCAGGCTAGTATCTTTGTTTGGAAACAACCTTGTGGATTTTCCAAAGGTCTCCGGGGATTTATGTTTTAAGAAAAAGAGATGCTTTGCTCTGTGACTGGGATGTAATGATAATTTATGAGAGGTACAAACTGGGGCTATATTTTACCACATGTTATGGTGTCTAATACATCATTTGCCTGGGTTACGTTATGACCTGGGAAGTCAGACCTGATTATAATAGCTTTGAGCCCACAATAATAATGCCTGTGCTGTTGTATTGGTGTGTACATGAAGGTGTACAAACATCCTATTCCTGTCACTTAATGTCTCTGCTGAATTTTCCATTTTAATTAGTGAAATGACAATATCAGACTTACAGAAGCCAAACTGTGAGCCAAGGTACAGAACAAACCCGTAAATGGCCCTCTCAGGCAGAGGAGAGGGAGAGTTTTCCACCATGATCTGAAACCACAACAAAAACAGGGAAAGGTACGATGAGGAAGAGTCACAATTTTATGAATATATAAAGCTTCAAATCCAAAGTTAGGTCGAGTTACATACCTATAAGTACGTATAGGTTTGGTTCGTGTAACAGCCAGTACAAGCCCACTGAAAACATCCACATTTATGCCTCTCAAAAAACGCTACCAGATAGTTTCCTGTTATTGAAGTTACCAAAATATCGTCCAAATACCCGACGCGACGTTTATATCCAAAATGTAAGTTTAAAAATGGTTATAATGATCATTTCTGCCTAAACCCAGACTGCTTCCTCTCTCTGGCACATCAAATCTGTCAAACTAACATCGTCGATCAACTATCTTGCCTACATTTGGTCCCATGTGATATTTGGTCCGATGTGAAACGATTGCCAGAAAATGAGTTCCGCATTTGGAATAAAAAGCAAAACAAACAGAAAAACATATATATATTTAACGTATTAATACACTATATAACTTGGAGTGGATATTAGTTGAAACGCTACATCGTAGTCTTTGTATTATTTAGCTTAGTAGATAACTAGACGCGCTCGTGGTACGGTTTCATGTTGTTGCCGGACGCGTTTGGCTGCTACACATCTCGGAAATATACATTTCAGCATGGCTTTGGAGCACCTGAAGTGTACTACTGAGTATTTTCTCAACAGTTAAGGAAAATATCCGGACAATTCCTCTGTGTTGCTGCGGCTACACGATAAACTTACTCTGGGGAAACATTCCTTGGTGAGAAGGTGTTAACCGTTCCTTATTTAACGTTACCTGGTAACCGAGTGGAGCTCTGACGGTCCAGCGTGGCTGAGGACAGCTAACAGACTTTAAACAAATCACTTAAAGTGGCCATAATGTCAGAGGTGAAGAAGGCAAAGAAGACAAGCTCTCCTGCTGGAACACAACGACCTGCATCCACAGATAAAAACAAGACAGCGAAATGGAAAAGGAAAAACTGGATGAAAGAGAAGTTTAAAAAGAAAAAGCCTCCACCCAAAGAAAAAGAAAAAGCTAAAGCTCAGCAAATGGCACCTCCAGTAGATGCCCAACAGTTCTCTGCCAACTGGAAGACTTTACAAGAGGTTTGTCATTACTATAGTTCTGTCTTTGCAGTTTGTTAACAAGTTTACGTGTCATATCTGTGTATTAGGTTTTTATCACATTCAACACTTTCCTGACAACTTTGCTGAACTTCCCACAGATGTTAAAGGCCAGTCCACCGGAGAGGAAGCAGCCGGTGACACCAAAACAACAGAATGGTGCTCTGCAAAAAAAGGAGGTTAAAGAAAATCCTTCAAAAAATATTTCCAAGAACAATGTCTGCCCCAGGAAGACAGACACAGGGAAAAAAGTGGTGCACAAACCTGTTCCTAGCAGTGTTGTCCCCAAGGACTCTCAGGTGAAGTTAAAGGTCCCAACTGTCCCAGAGACAAAACAATCTGCTGCTCCAAAAAGGAAAAAGGACAGCGGGAAGTCAAGCAGCGAGCAAGCAGCCAAGAAAAAGAAGGCTGTGGTTGAAGAGAAGAAACCTACAGAGTAAGTATACAGCACTGCTAATATTTATGTCACGAAGAATTGTGGCTGCTAACTTTATCTTCCTGTGTTGTTGTAGAGAGGATCTTTGGTTTGATGATGTAGACCCCGACGACATTGAGGCAACAGTGGGAGCGGAGGCGGCAGACATCATGAGGAAGAAGCAGGGCATTCTGAAGAACAAGGACACAGAGCACAGCACCCTGGTCAAGGAGAAAGCCTTCGAGGGGTGAGTGAAGACAGAGTCGGTGTCCTTTTGTAGCCCCACAGATGTGCCTCAAGAGAGCTCATGTCAGACTGGTAAAAGTGGAATGACAGGTTGTTATAATAACTTTGAAACATTCAGTTAACATTCAAGTTAAATTAATCAGAATGCTGTCATTCAAAATTATGTTAATTCATAAAATTGATTGCCGCCATAAACATACATTTTTCTGATATGAACAGTTAAGTGATTAACTGATAAATCCGATATAACTTGAATGCAGCATTGGCACCGGTCTAGCTGCAGTGTTATACGTTGTGCTGTGAGTGGAAGATGTGCATGCTCTGTGCTTGTGCTTTTACAAATACCGCACATTTAGAATAATACTTTGACTTATTGGGAAAATCACTTATTTGGTTTCTTGCTGAGAGTTGGATGAGAAGATCAATACCGCCCTCATATCTGTACGATAAATAAAAGGTGAGCTTAAAGACTGGAAACAGGGGGAAATGGCTAACCTGGCTCTTTCTGAAGGTACAAAATCTGCCTACCCACATCACTAAATCTCACTAATAAGTGAATCCCTGGAGTCTCAGCTGGGTGCCTGGCAACCTCACGGCGATGCCAAGACTCCAGGAAGTCACTACCTTTGGACAGAGTGAGGCTAACTGTTTCCCCCTGCACCCAGTCTTAATGCTATGCTAAGCTAACTGTCTACTATGTGTAGCCTTATATTTGACAGACATGAGGTGGCATCAGTCTTCTCATCTAACTCTTAATAATAATAATAATAATGATAATAATACATTTTATTTATAGAGCGCTTTTCATGGTACTCAAAGACACTTTACAGTTAAAATGGTCAAAGAAGGCAACACATAAAAACACAACACTAAAACAAAAGCTAAAAACAAACTAAAGCACACAACATTGATCACACATTAAAAGCAGTTCTGAAAAGGTTAGTTTTGAGTAGTGATTTGAACATAGACAGATCGGTGCAGTCTCGGATATGTTCGGGGAGAGAGTTCCAGAGGGAGGGGGCAGCTATGGAGAAGGCTCTGTTACCCCAAGTCCGGTGATGGAGACAGGCAAGAAAAAGAATAAGTGACAAGCATTAGTTTCCATTTGTTTCGTAAAAGCATGAACATCAACTTGCAGTGATATAAAACTTTGTCTTTAAGAGCAGGGACTGTGTTCAAAATGCCGTCTTAGTGGTGTGTTCAATCATTGGTTTTCCTACATGCTGCTGGCTTGAATGGGTGTAAAACACATAAAAAATCTAAAACGCTACAACATGCTGTGGAAAATGATTGGCAGTAAAGATAAATGGCCCAATATAGATATATAGTTTTGGTGTTTAGTGTGAGATGAAAGAAACAACTTACCTTTTAAAGATGATACAACCAATCCAGTTAAAGGGACCGACAGGAATAAAAATGGTCTTAACAATATATGTAACAAAAACAGGGATGTGGATCTTCCCAGCTTTAACTCCTCAGGCAGGTTGATATAGTGACGACTGTCCTCTCTTATCACCCTGCTTGCAATTTGCCAACCGTTAGCCTCACCAGAGCCGTGGCCATTGATTGCGAGATGGTGGGAGTCGGTCCTGATGGAGAGGACAGCATCTTGGCTCGCGTGTCCCTCGTGAACCAGTTTGGGAAATGCATCTATGACAAATATGTGAAACCCACAGAGAAGGTGACAGACTACAGGACAGCCGTCAGTGGCATCCGACCAGAGGACATCAAAGATGGTGAGTCACGAAAGTAGTTGTAATGAACAACAAACAACAACATGAGAAACTGAAATACAATAATTTATCATCCATGTTTGCCCCACTGCAGGAGAGGATGTAAAGACAGTGCAGAGGGAGGTTGCTGAGATCCTGCAAGGCAGAATAGTGGTTGGACATGCCATACACAATGACTTAAAGGTAGCCTGGATGTGGTATCTAAGAAGGAACTAAAATAATTTTCAAAATAAATGTAAGCACTTATAAACCAATCTCCTGTTTCAGATTTTACTCTTGGATCATCCAAAAAAGAAAATCCGGGACACTCAGAAGTACAAACCTTTTAAGAAGACTGTAAAGGTACTTATGCTACTAACCTTGACAATCCATGTGCACGTGGACCCCCCCCCCTAAAAGACCCTAAAGAGTCACTGACCCACTTCTCAGAATCAGTGTTGTATATTATGTGATTATTTTCTTATTTTAGAGTGGTCGACCCTCGCTTAAACTCCTCTGTAGAGAAATACTCCACGTGAAGGTCCAACAGGGTGAACATTCATCCGTAAGTCATCAGCACATCAACACACACTCACTTATTCTTTTCAAACAGTAAAACATAGCATCTTGGACTGATCTCCCCCTCTCTGTCTCCACTGTGTACCAGGTCCAAGACGCACAGGCCACCATGAGGCTCTACACACTGGTGAAAAAACAGTGGGAGGCAGATATCAAAGCCAGTCAGAAGAACAAAGACTCACACAAGAAGAGTGAAAGAAAGCCCAAGTTTCCCAAGAACAAGGGCAAGAATCTCAGGGGATTATGAACTCAAAACAAGCAAGAGGACAGATCGCCCCCAGATAAGAGCAGTCCCGGCTGAAATGATCAGAGGTTCGGGATTGTTTTTGGAAGACGAAAGCAGACTTAGAAGTAACAGATGTTATGACAGTATAAAAGTGTGACACTCATGAGCTTATATAAGATCTATCGCAACAGCTGCTCAAAGTGAGGAAAAACAAATCATTAAGAATACCAATGAAAATGAAAAATGTGTTTTTAACAGGTGGTGAGACTGATTTTGTCAGCCAGACAGGACATTACAGGATGTGAAAGACCTGATTGTTCTTGCTCACTTGCCAGGACTTGCGCAAAGCCAGCAGTGTTCTGCCTGAGTATCTCAGGCTGTGACTCTCACACGGATTAAAACATCTGAGCGAGCGTGGAGACTTTATTTACGCCGATCCTTTCAGCCATTTCCTCCTTTAGATATTCCCAGGCATCATTTCACAGTATGTTATTCCCAGCAGTCGGAGGCAGGTGTTCAAGTGGTGCGCCATCCAATTTCCTCTCCGGGGTGCTCTCGAGAAGTCATAATCATTTGTCCACTCGCACATAAGGCTTTGTCAACATGTTGTCTTTGCATTATGGTTCCAGTGTTATATGAATTGTTTGTTTAGATCTTTGGTCTCTCGTGACTTGGTTCGTAATAATTTGATTCCTGGATGCCTTAAAAGTTGTTTTAAGAGGTATGAATAAAACATGAGAGAAATTCTTTCTGTGTAGCTATATTGCAATTACTGTTTATAAACCCATCTTTGTCATGGTGATGCTGGTTTACAGCAGCATGGGTTGTTGGATTATTTACTGCCTCACTGGTAGACAAAAGTTTTTCCAAAGTTAGACCACTCAACTATGCTGTATTGTCACTTTTCTGTTCACACTTTAACAGTATGTTACACATCACCTCCAGATGTTCTCAGATGACCCCAGACTCCAGTTTCATGAGACTAGTCTTTCCTACTTGGATCGGGGCTTCTCATAGCTGCGTAGTTTTCTATATTTGTGTGTTTTATGCTTCATTTCCAGTGACAGAGTGAGGGATGTAGGCTCCTCGTGTGCCCACAGTATGTCAGTGTGATTTGCTGCCCGTGTTTGATGGAGCATGTGCCCTCCTCATAGCAGAAGTGAAACCTTGGCCTCTAAATTAAGTTCTGAAGTTATGGAGCCTGATCAGACTCTGGAGGCCTCAGGCAGATGAAAACTTTCTTTATCTTACTCTGACAAACACACAAGGAGAGGGACAGGTGCCCTTCAGTTTAAAAGAATGAACTTGTCTTTCCGGACTGATTTAAATGCCAGTGTATTTTTACAAAAGTGTGTTGTATGGCTGGCTTTGGTCTCGAAAGTGAACGTACCCTACTCAGGTTGTTTAAATATACTTTTAGTATCATTATATTATCATAAAACATCTTAACAAAGAATCAAATTGAGTACTATCTTACACAATCTCATCCTTGCCTGAATTTTAATTTGGGTTTTTTGTTTCAGTCACGGTGATGAAGTGAGGGATTTAGGCTCCCTGTGTGCCAACAGTATATCAGTGTGATTTGCTGCCCAGTAGCTGATGCACAGTGTGCCCTACATTGCTGAAATGAAGCCGACGCCCTTGGTCTGCAGCCTCCAGGCTCTAAATTAGGCTCTATACGGAGCTTGGTCAGACGCTGTGAGGCCTCTGGCAAATGAAAAGCATAACAGCGAACCTAAGTGTGAATTTGAATGCGGGAACTGACTCATCTGCTGACACAAGACTTTTTTAAGATTTTGTTTTCTGGGCATTTTGGTACAGCTGTGTTATGACTGTAGTGCAACAGCGTGGCAGAGATGATTCCTCACTGGATTTCCTATACAGTACAGCCACTAACTGTTAGAATATGTAATGTCTCCCCCTAGTGGTTAAACATTTATATACAAAATGTAGTAAGTATAATACTGTACAAGCAATCACAAAACAAGTTTTTTTTTGGTGAGACTATGACCACAGGAGCTCTGTTATTGAAAAACGGCTCCGTTTTTGGTATTTCAAAAACATATTAAGGAGTTCTGTTCAAAGTGTTCAAACTATTTCTCTACGGGGAAATTGAAAAAGTGATTGGCAAAGTAAAAGTCAGCAGATTAGCTAAAAATTTGAGTCAGCTGAATAAAACAAAAAACATCCAAGGATGATTATGATGTTGTATTAAGGCCACTTTGTCTGGCTCTTAACCTAGAAGAACAAGTTAGAGAGACTGGGGGCCTGTAACATTGATAAATAATGAGAGCTAATAGCAGCCATTTAAGGTAGAGGGCCTAAGAAGAGACTCACTCATCATACAGCTCAGTCTGGGTTTATGAGAAGGAGATACAGACTAGTGGTAGAATTGATAGATTATAGGCAAAGTATTGCTAAAAAAAATGTTAATAAAGTTTAGCACTACTATATTTCTTCATATTTTAATAAATCAATAAGATTTGTTGAATTTAAAATAGTCTTTATAAACTAAGTGATCTGAACTTTTATGCACCATTGGAAACGGGTTCTGTTCCGGAAATAACAGTACTCCTTTTGGACGAGGAATGCGCCAGGGAATGTTCTGTGAGCCCACATCTGTTCATTGTTTTCATCTAAAATTTTGCACCGGGACAGTTACCATTTCCAGGGAATCCGGAGACATTTACCAGAAATCAAACACCAAATGTTTGGACATAATAACATGAACGTGAAAAACAGTCATGTAACCCTCAACAAATATTCCTAGAAATATCAACTCTTTTCTATCAGAGCTTACTTTCAGTCAAAAACTTCTCTGAAAATGTATAATGAATATGCAAGAGCCTCTCATTCAAAGTTTCAATTACAAAGGCTATTGTGTTTGTTTGCAATTTTGTTTGTTTACAATTAGTAAGTTCACCAATGTCCCCGCTCCCTATTTATATCAGTGAGTATGTTTACATGGGAACCAGTATCCTGGTTATGATCAAGTTTTTTGGAATATCCTGGTTTTGCTACCTGGAGTACTCTAATAAAAACCATGATACTGTGTCATGTAAACACCTCATCCAGGTTTCTGAACATTCTCTGTTGGTGCAGAACATAGTGGCTGAGATACTGTGAAATATAAACTGCATACAGATGATCATGCACCTGGATACTGGATAGTAATGTGCACGTAAACGTATTCAGTGAGGGTAGACTAAATTTTAGAAATATATATAATGAAATATAATTCGACAGAACCACAAACCACAGCTTCCAAGATGACCATAAAGTTCAGAATCATCAGAATCAAAACATTTCTAAAACAGTGTCAACAAAAACTAAATATTTCAACTTTCATAAAGTTAGGATTTATTGCTGGACTTCTGTATTAGACTGCATATGTTTTAGCTAGATTTACATAGTAAACTGGCAACAAAGTGTATTATGAGAGGTTTTCCCCCACAAACAAAAGATGTCACACCTAGACAGACTACACTCTCAATGCTCTCTGAATTACATCATTAATTAGGGATTAATCACCCATTCATTTACAATTGATATATAGTATTTATGAATACAAAATAGAGTTGTGTTCAATAAAATCAATAAAATTACTTTTGCTAAGGCCTTTATAAAAGAGATATGTTAGCCTAAATGTATTTATTGTTGTCAATCACTTTTTTTTTACACCTGCAAAGTGACTGTTTCCAGGAAATCTGCATACAATAAAAAAGAGTCATTACTCAAAAACATGATTTTATTGTGAAGACGGGGTTTCTGAGAGGTTGTACAGAGTTCATTAACCCAGCCAGTGTTGCAATCATCATACATCGATCGCTCCATCCATCCTCTTGCTGTCTGTGTGGCCCTACATTGTGACGGCTCACAGGCGAGCAGAACAGAACACGTCTATTCAATCAGATATTTATGGCAAAAAAACCCCTTTTGCTTAAATCAAAACATGATTCCATCTCATCTGGCAATCCCCTTCCTTTAGTGCCTTTCGGAATGATTTTCAGGTCTGTGTTCTGATTTATATGTGATATCAGCCTGAGTCTGGAAGAACATCATGTACAGTTGTATGTCAAAACTGCACCCGAACATCCTATTTAATCAATTTGTCAGGTATACATACAGTTGAATGTATTGTATGGTCTCAGTAAGGCTCTGTTTTGCTTACATTTTCACAATAATACAGTGTTTATGTCTTTTAATTCTTCAATTCATCAGGTAATTATACTGCTTATAGTGAATAGAAGTGATTTGCAGAAAATAGTTCCTGAAACATCATGAAGCTGTGGCACACAGCTCTGGGGGACTGTAGAGTCTCTTTACAGGCTAGCTTGCTGGAATTTTCCTCCTAATAACTGCAGTGCTGGAAATAACATGGTAATAGGACTGCGTCCACTCGTTTAACAAATCTCATGATGGGATTGGACGCATTACTGCTGTTGCTAACATGGCACGTAGCTCACAGTCGTCTGTACTACTGCACATTGCGTCTGTCTGGAAAGTGATTAGAGCCAATATTGACATTTGTTGTGTAGTCTGTAGGTTTTAAACATACAGCGTGTGAGCAGCAGCTCTGCAAAGTTTGATTTGTGTGTCTTGTTTAGTTCTCACACCCAAACCAATTTTATATCCCCGCGCGACCGCCGTCCACTGAACATAAAATATGCCACAGACCTGAAGATCACTCCAGGTTTCATCTCTGAAGGACATTATTCATTTCTGAACACGAGAAGCGCCAAGTCAGTGAACACTGTTTTTCAATTAGCGATGGACAACATCAATACAGATTATTGAACCACCAGTTTCTCATTGTCGATAAGTCTTTGCATCCTCAAGGCCAGCAGTCCTTTGTGTTTACCCCATCTGTCCAAATATACTGTGCATGGTAGATATACAGCAAATACAGTATCTAGTATAGGCTGTTTGTTGTTCCTTGCAGTCTTTTTCCATTTGTATAATATATACAATGTTTAATGTCCACCCATACAGTAATGACGTTTACTGGAAACAATGGTGAACTGTTGAGACTGAGGACATTATAACGGATCTGCTTTTTTCTCCGTCAGTGTGTGAGAATCTTCTCGTGACCACACAATGTCTCCTCAGGTCTGCTGCTTCTACCACTTCCTTATGCATGATAGAGTGTCAGCTACTTTCTGTGGAGGACTTCCTCTTCATCTGTTTTGCTTTGGTGACTTTTCCCTTTCGAGCTTTGCCATACAGTTACTGTGATTGAAGTGGGATATGACATGGAGTTCTTTCTAAATTAATTTATAGCTAATATGTTTTTAGCCATGTTAGCGGCGTGACTCTATGGATGGCAATGTCGGTCTGTCGGTTGGTTGTTCCACCACTTTGACTGAAATATTTCAATGACAATGGGGTTTATTGCCAGGAAATTTTGCATAGACACTGATGTTCCCCAGAGGATGAACCTTAATGGATGATTCCCTGACTGTTCATCTAGTATAGATGAACCAATACTTTAGTTTATGACCAAATACCTGCAAAACTGGCATTCCCATCAGCCTGAGCTGTACTTTGTGTTTAGTGCTAATTTGCAAATGTTAGCATGCTAACATGCTGAACTAAGATGGTGAACCTGGTAATATTACCTGCTGAACACAGCATTGTCGCCGTAAATGCTATAGATACTGTATAAAAACTACAGACTTTGCTGGAAGGGCTCTGGCTGCTGTTTTAACAGCTTGAATTATCCAAGAACTCTTGAGTAGAAGACCTGTATAAATCTTGTGTTTGGCCGATCCTAGACGGTGCTGCAGGGGTTTGGGGGGTTGTAAATGAACAAGGAGTGATATAGTGCAGAATAGAGTTATGCATTTTTTCCTGAGGGTGCAGAAAACAGCTCTAAACCTCACACTTAGCAGAGGTATTGGTTGGGAGTCATGCAAGATGTGACTTGGTTCCTAAATATTAGACATACAAAATACATACAGAGAAAAAGCAGCTTTGCAAGACCTAAAATACTTTCATATTTACCCATGAATGTAGCTCTTGTAGATCTTGTGGCATGGTTTACCAACATCAATGGAAAACTGTGGAAAAGGGTTTCTGAAAAAGGTCAGTGATAATACAAAGAAAAAAGCATGGGAGCCATCAAATGCAGAAGTGAGAAAATTTAATCTGCTGATCCAAGCATTTTTTTGTGTTCCTCATGCTATTAAGAACTTGTATTTGTGCACGTATTGCATGTTTTCACTTTTCTGCAGTTCCCCTTCTTTGTACTTTCTATGTTCTACCAAAACACAGAGTCTCCCAAATGACTCAATTCCCAAATTTTATGTGTCAGAATTATTGAAAGTCTTTATAAGAGTTATAAGGTCTTTTACAGGAAGGCGCAGTGGCTCTGTGCTTAGCACTGAGAAGCCTGACCTTTTCTGGTTTTCATCCAGTCTGAACACATGCAAGTTAGGTGGTCTGAAGACTCTGTAGATCTGAGTGCTGCTCGTACTATACTCGCCTTAACTTTGGAAAAGCACGTGTACAAAAATAATGAATTAACAAATGAAGGTCTTCTGTCGATCTTGTGGCATGGTTTACCAAAATCAATGGAAACAGTGGAAAAGGGTTTCCCAAAAAAGGTCAGTGATAATAAAAAGAAAAATGCATGGGAGCCATCAAATGCAGGAGTGAAAAAATTTAATGAAGAACACAAAAAAGGATTAGATCTGCCAACCAGAATATCTGCCAATTCAAGCATTTTTTTGTGTTCCTCATGCTATGAAGAGCCTGTATTTGTGCACGTATTACATGTTCTCACTTTTCTGCATTCAACAGCTCCCCTCCTTTGTACTTAGATGATCTACCAAAACACAGAGTCTCCGAGCTGACACAATTCCCAAATTTTATGTGTCAGAATTATTGAAAGTGTTTTACAAGTTATAAGGTCTTTTACAGTAAGGCGCACTGAGAAGCCTGACCTTTTCTCGTTTTCCTCCAGTCTGAACACATGCAAGTTAGGTGGTCTGAGGACTGATCTGAGTGCTGCTTGTACTCGCCTTAACTTTGGAAAAGCACGTGTTCAAAAATAATGAATAAACAATGACAGTCTTCTGTAGACCTTCTTACAAACAGCCCTTTTGCATTTTTAAGTAGTTAATTTAACAGTAACATAATCTGCTTTGTACTAATCCAAAATGCACTTTAAAAAAACTCCCATCTCACTGTGTCTCCTTTACTCATCCTTTTTCTGTCCGCACTTTGCTCTTACAAGAACATTTTGTGGTCAAAGGAAAATGCAGGCACCTATAGCAATAGCC
Organism: Oplegnathus fasciatus; assembly: GCA_003416845.1. NCBI lineage: Eukaryota > Metazoa > Chordata > Actinopteri > Centrarchiformes > Oplegnathidae > Oplegnathus > Oplegnathus fasciatus. The sequence continues at coordinate 194,508 of NTHP01000175.1, read as the reverse complement.
TTTGCCCTTTTACTACTCCTGTAATTTTTATGAGGCTAACTCAGTTTCCTGTCGATAAGTGCATCAGCAACATTGCTGATCACTGTACTTCTTGTGTACTTGTGGCTCAGACCAATAAGCGCTCAAAATAGAGGTTTTCTGGTAACTGCAAAATGCATCCAAATAAGTGATTTTGTTTCTTTTAGCCTAAATAAATCTGGTAATATTGTTCCTGCAGCTTGTCTTCTTTCAGGAATATCATTGACATAGTGACATTTTTAAAAAAGTAAGAGTGCCTTCATCAAAACAGTGTCTATCCTCCTTCATCTCATTATTATTGTTATTATTATTATTGAACATATTACTCCAGACCAGTCATATAACCCACCTGCTCCTCTGCTACCACATGACTGCTGATGTCAGCCAAGCCAGAGTCAAGGCTGGGAACCTGTAGACAAAATGGTGTTTGTGCGTCCGTCCAGCAGAGTGAGCATGTGTGGGCAATGTAGGCTAAGTGGGGGGGAGAAAAGAAAAAGAAAAATAATCAATTAAAACAGATGGCAATAAATCAACACAATCTTTCATCTGATAGCCCTGCTGTGTGTATTTTTT
>NTHP01000175.1:163681-185554 GCA_003416845.1 Oplegnathus fasciatus | reverse complement strand
CCCCCCACCCCTCTCCCCGTCACCCGCTGCACCTGCACAAGGTCATTTTGTGCCCTTCCATCAGCTGATTATCAAGTGAATAATTGCACATACAGCTGGTATTAGCGTGTGATTCTTAATTTGTATTGCAATGTTGATAATCCACATCTATTTCTCCCTTCTGCTAAAATTTCTGCCCTTTTTCTCTCCCCGCAGACTCCTCAGACTCCTCCCTCCTCCTCCCTTCGGTTTCTCTCATCCTCTCCCTCCCCCCCGGTCCTCTATGCTCAGTTCGGTGTGTGTATCCTCTTTCAAAGGGCGCAAGGGTGGGAACAAGTCGTCCAACAAAGCATGTTACAGTGCAGACATGACTTGTCCGTCGGAAAGCGAGAAAATCGTGATAAACTGCGGGGGGGTGCGGCATGAGACCTACCGGAGCACCCTAAAAACGTTGCCCGGTACCCGCTTATCGTGGCTCACCGAGCCGGACGCGTTCAGCAACTTCGACTACGACCCCAAATTAGACGAGTTCTTCTTCGACCGCCACCCGTCAGTGTTTTCCTTCATCCTCAACTATTACCGCACCGGGAAGTTGCACTGTCCCAACGATGTTTGCGGTCCCCTGTTCGAAGAGGAGCTGGCCTTCTGGGGCATCGATGAGACGGACGTGGAGGCGTGTTGCTGGATGAATTACCGGCAGCACCGGGATGCGGAGGAGGCGCTGGACAGCTTCGAGACTCCAGAACCGGACGCGCCGGACGACGACCCGGCGCTGGGCGGTGCGGATGGGGACTTGAAAAGACTGTGCATGCAGGAGGACGCGAGGAAAGCGGGCTGGTGGAAAACCTGGCAACCCAGAATATGGGCTCTGTTTGAAGACCCGTATTCCTCCAAATATGCCCGGGTGAGTTACCCATGTCTCTCCTGGGGGGGGCCAACTTGTTTCTGTACTGTTGCATATTCTGCCTCGTGATGTCTCAGATCACTGCTTGAGTCATGATAAGTTTTTAAAACTTTTTTTTAAATGTTCTGCCCACATTAAATGAGACAAACCAGTTTAGAAAGCAGTCCCTCATAATGAACTGGAGGCCACTGACTGTTGGTATGTGTCATCCCTGACTGTACAGCTTGTATTAAATGGCAGGATATAGACTTTCTGATATTGAATAATTAATGCTGATAGCATAGGAAAAATGGAAAATAGTATGGCTGCTATATCTATTGGTAGATGGATACTAGTTGATATAAGAACCAAGGTTTTTGTCGAACACATCACCTCCATGTCTCATATTTGATATATTACATGTTTCAGACGAGCTGGATTCACACTGAACACCGCTTTTATTGCTATCATAATTCCCATCGCCGTATTCTGCTACTTGAGCAGGTTTAATACATATCTGCCTCTAAACACAGCACCCGCTGCGCTTCCTGCATCCAAACACCTTCATTAGGTCATATTTGTCCGTTTACGATGCACATCAATGCGCCGTATTTCATGTTGGTCTTATTTATTGTTGCACCGCACTGAGGAGGCTCATACGACGCCGAATCGTCAATGTTGAGGTGCATGTATTTTCCCACATTTGCCCTTGGTAGTGCTACAGTCTGCTCTTGTTTTTTGCCAGTCCCCCCTCTGTCCCAGTTGATTGCTACATGGCTTTTACGCACGGGCTTTATTGCTGTTACGCATAACTTGCTGCTATCATGGGATACCCTTTTTGTTTTCATGTAAATAGTTAATGATTTACTTCTTAAAAGCAAACGTTTGATGGCATTTGATCATACAGGTGTATGAGTAACAAGTACCCCTGACTGTGTTTTTGATCCGTGGCACATGAAAACAGTTATAGTGGGCTTGTGGTTCTTTTTTCTCGGACCCTCCAGTTACAGACGAATCCAGCTGCTTGATCACAGCTGCTTTGATTTGTGCTGTTTTGTGCATCCAGTGATACAGTTTGATCATCCTCGTCTTGCACCCTGTCAGTGCTTTTGTTAGTACTATTTTTCTGTTATGAGGGTGTGTGAGGACCCACAGATGCTGTGAATGCATGCACACTGTAGGTGCACATGCAAAACCAGACAGTCAGCAGACACCTGCAGTGGCCAATTCATGCCATCACACCGAAAATAGCTGAACGTCTGTGAAAAAAAAGAAAAAAAAGAAACATAAATCACTGCACACTCAGCAATACATACTGTATCTACAATCACAGATGAAGACAATAGCTGCACACACAGACTCTTCCCCTCTATTTCCAAACACACATACACACCTCTTCTGGCACCAGGTATAGATCTGCATACCTGGATTCAGTTCCCTCCAAAGAAAGAGGAAAGTGTTGGGCTGTGACGGACAGATAGTCTGGTTTAGGCCACCTGATCCGCCTCTCTGGACTTGGGAACAGGCAGGAAGTGCTTCTCTAAATGTCACTCTCATCCCAATCGGATTGATTTCTTTCTATCCCACCCCTCTCCTCTCCTGCTCCATGCAACAAAACAGCTCATAGTGGGGTAGTCCTCTGCAGAATGTGCAAAAGTTGCATGAGAGGGAGACGGCTTCAGGGTTTGGATTTTCAAATCACATCGTAGATATGACAAGAGCAAAAAAGATGCTTCGAATGTTTATGTAAACAGAAGTGGATTTGGCGCTGAATTATAAAGCAAGAGGAGACAGCATTTGCAGCATTGCCACACTTTGGATTCAAGCTACTGTACCTGCTGCCTAGCTGCTAGAATGCTGTTTATTATGTAATGTACAGTTTTACACCACATCCGCTGGTTACAGTGGCCAAGATCTCATGAATCATACAAAAACTGCCATCCACTGAGTGTAATTGTTGCAGATGGTGGTGTTTGTGATGCCACTTTGGGGTTATGCAGAGTACAGAGCAGGTAGTAGGTGGGATTCATTTCAGTGGCTGCACAACACCGGCTCTATTTGTGGGTGAACGCAGCCCCATTTCTCTCTGTAGGTCTAATATGCCAGCGCTATACGTCAAACAGCGTTGTGACCCAGATCACTGTTTTTTTTTTCCACCCTCGCTCTTTCTAAAAGTATCCTGTCCAACGTGGCAGAACCTTTTGGTCTTTCGGTCCTGAGAGATGCAAATTTTATGCGGAGAGAAAAGAGATGGAGAGGGGATAGGACAGGGAAAAAAATGAGATGCTGATGTGGAAATACAATGAGACAGATGAGAGAGAGACAGAGGGAGGAAGAGGGAGACGAGAGGAAATAAAGGGAGACAGGAGGAGAGACGTTCCTCTAATGATTTAAGGGGTTTTTGTTTGCGTGGCTGTGATGTAACGCATCAGCAATCAATGTTTTGATCAGAGCGTTCGACACACACGCAGGGCTTTTAAAAAAAAATAAAAAATTCACCTCCTTCTCCGCTCATGATCGTGTGAGGCTCCGCTCGTGGATCTACCGTAGCAGCACACACATGTACAAACACACACATGCTGGTGTCTGTGCTGGCTTTTCTGCTGCAGTAGACACGGGAGAGAGGAGGGGGTGCGCTGGAGGAAGAGAAAAGAGGTGGGGTNGTGAGAGGCATAGACGGAGCGAGGGAAATGGAGAAGGGGTGAGATAGTGGAGAGAAATGGAGGGAAAAGGGACTGAAGGGGGAGCCTGAGAGGGACACGGAGGGAGAGGGAGGAAGGCGAAGAGGAGGAAAAGGGGGTATTGAGATAAACAGGGATGGGGGGGACAGCCACAGAGAGAAAGACGTTGCATGATGGGGGTGGGGACCCTTGTCTTAGGATCTTCGATTATCTGTGAAGGCTTGAGCCATCCAATCTTCCTACCCCGGCCCTCCTGCCTGCCTATTGATTAATAATCAATTGATTATCTACTCTTTTTGTATGTTTTTAAAGTCATTGTCTCTTTCTCTATAACCTCTTAGAATATGAGAATGCTAACAGGCTTATTCTACTCTGATGGATGGTAACGCGACTGTTAACCCATTGCTAAAATTTATGGATGTATATGTTTCTGTTTGATGAGGTGTTATACAATACGATTTGCATCTGATTTCTTTATTGATCTGTGCCTGGTTGACATAGATCTTGCAGTGCAGCTAAGATGACATGGAGCTGTTATATCATGTTTGAGAGATTTTTGATCTTGGCCCATTTTATCCCCTTTGTTCAAGGTTTTTTTTCTAGCTTACTGTTTTAAATTCTGACCTGCCTGAGTGACAATGATCCTAATTGAATAACCAAGGATCCACCAGTATTGATGAGCTGTGGTTATTGTTTGGTCAGTGTTTTGTTATTGATATGATTGTCACTCAGCAGGTTGAATATATGGTGTAAGATGAAGAAGGTACTGTTTGATAGACATAGTTAGAAATTAGCCCTTAAGATATAGGATCTTTTGGAAAAATGAAATGGTATCATTACTGAAGGGAATAGTGAAAGTTTCAGTGTTGTTGAATGTGTCAGGTGTAAGTTACATGCAGATACATAAAGAAAAAAGCTTTATTGCACATCAACAGTCTGGATAAAGAAGGTTAAGTTGAATGAATGTGACATACTGTACATTAATTCAGCCTAAATTCTCGCAGAAATATAAATACGAGATGCAGAATTTTCTAAAAACTGCTTTCTTCTTTAAAAAAAAAAAGTACTTTGACCTTAAAAATTATAATACTGTACATATAAAATCCAATGCTGACTATCTGGATGTTGTCCTATAATGTAGTCCCTCTGTCCCACAGGTTTAGCTGTGTTTTGGTCACTTCCAGTTTCGCACCAGAAGGGCACAGTTGTCTTTGTCAGCAATCTCCTGACAAAGCACCATTTGTAGCTCAGCATGTACAAGATGCCCCTTTGCCCCCTCCAAATCGGACTTTGTGTGCCTGTATTTGATTCGTTTACGGTGTCCCGAAAGCCCCCCCCTCCCTCCCTGAAGGTCATGTCTTGTGGTTCATTGTTTGCCGTTCTTTTCCACAGTGTTCAGTGCTGGAGTGCACTATGCTGTCATAAACACAAATGTGACCTGCCACTTTGCCGGACGGCCTCAGAACAGGTCGTCTCCGGGTAGAAAATCACTGTGGTGGACAGAAAATAGAAAAAAAGATGTATTGATGGGTGTTAGTGTATATATAGATATGGTGTTGGGCGGAAAAGGAGATCGGAAGAGGATTTGGGTGACATTACCATTTTTGTCGGGGACATTGCATCACATTTTTAGGAGAGAAGATCTTGTGGCGGAGAGGATGAGTTCTGTGTGGGTTTGGAAAGACAAAAATAAGGTTTTTATTTGTCCAACTAGCCACTTAAAGCACCTTCGTTAGTAATGTCTTACATTTCATTTTCAATAAAGCATGATGTTCTCTTTTGACTTTAACCAGTATCAGACACTCATTTTCACTATATACTAGGTCACTTCTAATTTTGAATAGTCTTGTGAGATTGTTTTGCACTAGATTTGTTTGCCCCAGAGCCACGTAGTTCCACGTACGGTACCTCCCAACTCTGGTTGCTTAATGGGAACTGTGGTGAAGGTGACTGTGAATTCTTTGTGCAGGTCTCAGCCAATCACAGCAAACCCTGGACTCTACCTTGTCTTATTCCTGTTATTTGTTGTGTATACCCTTGTTATGCTCCAGGGGGAGGTAACATCACAGCTACCACTATCATTACCTGTATCTTAAAAAAAAGGTGCAACAAAGACATCCTTCTTCTTAGTGTGCAAACACCCTGTTTTGAACCTCAAAGCTTTAGCTTCCCTCACCAGTGTCCCTGTGTCAGCGATGATGTGAAATCGAGATGATTTCTCATTACTTTAATGGTGCTCTTTTGTGAACTGAAAGGTCTTAAGTGCGCTGAATTAAACTTTTACTTTCAGCAGCGTTTGGCTCGGCATTCATGCTTCCAAGTTGTTTCCACTCAAACCCCGACCCCGCCGAAAGGCCTATTTCCTACTCCCATTCTTGCTCCTTTCCCCGTGGGCTGCGTCTGAAAATAGCAAAAAAAGGAAAAGGAGGCCTTAATTTCTATTCCTCCATTACTGTTGAGAGGATGAGACTATGCACTTGTGTGACCATTCAGCACATAAGCAATACTTAGAAAACACAAGTCTGAAAATAGCTGAAGCACCAAACCTGTCTTGACAGAGAAAAAACGGATGGAGGGAGGTGTTCTTAGGTGCTCACACAGTTTATTAAAGCAAACTGTTTTCCTCAAGCAGTAGCTGCTGGCAGGGGCGTGATAATTAGTCAACCTGCCTTTCCTGTGCCTGCAATTGGTAAATGTATCGTGTTCTGTTTCAATTTTCCCTGACAAGGTTTTGTACCGCAGGCCTTCTCATGTTATGTTGCATCCTCGGAAGTCACAGTCCCTCTGTTTGCTGCCTTGTAACCTGAGCGCTGTCTGTTGGCGATACTTTACTGGATAAATGCTTGATGTCCCATAACAAGGGCAGAGACATGATCTTTGTGTTACACAAGTGAGAAGCACTTTAAACGGGGAAAAACAGAGACGAGTTGAAGAAAGAGTTAAACTTGAGGAGCTGTCCCTGTGTTCAGATTTATCACCAGTAATCACTAATATTACTGTTCAATGGACAGTTCAGCATTTTAGGAAATACGCATATTCACTTTCTTACTTAGAATTAGATGAGAGGATTGATACCACTTTTATGTCTGTATGGTAATGATGTAGCTACAGCCAGCAGCCATTAGCTTAGCTTAGCACAAAGACTGGAAACAGGGGGAAACAGCTAGCCTGGCTCTGTACAAAAACTTTAAGTGTAAAAACGAAAATTTGCCATTTTACAGAGGTTATTTCTCGGCTGGGACCAATACCTTTCTGGAGTCTCCTGGTTGCCTGGCAACTACTCAGAGGCAGGAAATAGTTTGGCACATAACCATAAAACAGCAAATTTTCCATTTTTACGCCGTTTTTTCTACAGATTAAACAAACAAGATACATATAATTTGTTAATCAGTGAGCTTTAGAGGTGCTGAGTTACCTTTGGACAGAGCTAAGCTAACCGGACGGAAGTAGAAGTGGTATCGATCTTCTTATCTTACTCAGCAAGAAAGCGTATTTTCCAAAATGTCAACCTATTGCTTTAAGTATCACATCACATTTTAGACAGAAGCATTTAACGTGTGATTATGTTGCAGAAACTGCTTCCCCATCACTCCAAATATCTTTCTTCTTCTCTTTATGTCCTTCTCAGCCATCTTCCTCTTCTTCCTGTGCCTCGGTCGATTTAGCCATGCTGGTTAAGTGCTGAATCAGCACTCCACACCAATGTACAGACAGTCAATTAGGTGGACCTTGTGGTAAACCCTGTACATTTTGCTCTTGTGCTCCGGAACTGAACTGATTCAGGACACTGGCATGGTGGAGAGCTCACACGATGCCAGAGGCAATTACAGTGGTGGGAGTCTGAATTCTCTAAATCTTGTCAAATCACACGAGAGAGCAGTGCATTGTGTCCTATAAGCACATGTATATGTAAACAAACAAGTACACAGTGTGCACATACTGACAGAAAAAAATGTTTCAATTGCGTGCTGAATCAAAAGTACTTTCACTGCATCAAGATAGTTAATTATTCATTAGCGATATCCAGCACATGCTGTAACTAAAGACAGACTTAATGTGGTATAGAAACACATTTACCCACTTCCATTACAACATGCATCTTACATTTGACCCCTTCAAACACCTGGCTGATCATAAATCACTCTCAGTACACTCACCTTTACACACTGGCCCATACTCTGTAAGTGTAGCTGCCCATAAACCATTCTGCTCAGCGTTCACGCTTACAGCACACACATAAATCACTTAATTTGACACACCTCCACATGTAACCCCACAGATCACTCTCACACATGCGAATGTCCCAAATACATGGGTTTAACAAAGACACAGACCAACAAACTGAATGTTAATTAGCTGACAGATGACATTGCAAACAATCCTTCCGATCAGCCATTATTTATAGGGCTGAAAACTAATAAATATTTTCATTATTGATTATTCTGTAGATTTTTTTTGATTAATCGGTTTAAAATAGTGAAAAATGCAAGTTCCCAGAGCAAAAGATGACACCTTCAAATAGCTTGTTTTATCCGACCAACATTCAAAAAGCTGAGAGGATATTCTTTTTGAAATAGGTGGGATCAGAGACATCATCAGAGACAAATTAACACATTTTAGAAGTTAGAACCAGCAACCTGGTTCTAACTTCTAAAATGTCTCTGATGATGTCTGGTGTTTTTGCTTAAAAAATGACTTTTATTAATTAATAACCAAAATGTATTTATTTTATGTTGATTGTTTCAGCAGCACTAATGGTGTTACAATCATATGATTAAATAATGTTCGTAATTTTTTAAATAAAAAAAGCAAAAACCAACCTCATCTTTATTAGGGCTGCAACTAACGATTAATCATTTTAATCACAAATAGTGAAAAATGACCATCACAATTTCTTAAACTTCAAGGTGACGCCATCAAAACTTGTTTTGTCCGACAAATGCTTCGAAACCCACAAATATGCAGTTCACTATCACATAACGCAAAGAAAAGCAGCAAACCCTCACAATTAAGAATCTCAATCTAGGGAATGTTTCGCATTTTTGTTTGAAAATGACTCACAATTAATTGATTACCAAAATAGCTGCCAATGTTTTTTTCTGTCGATCAACTAATCGATTAAAAATTGCTAACTGCTTTAGCTCTACTGATGACAATTTTCTTGATTAACCGTATAGCCTATAAAATGTCACAAAATGTCCATCACAATTTCCCAGAGCTCAAATAAATGTCTTGTTTTGTCTGACCAACAGGCCAAAACCCAAATAGATTCAGTTTACTATCATAAAAGACTATGAAAACCAGCAAATATGCACATTTAAGAAGCTGAAACCATTTACAAGTTGAGGGTTAAAGGAGCTGATTATCAAATATGTTGCTGATTTGTACTCCTACAGAAGAAATCGCACATCAAAGGCAAAACGAACTAAATGCCGATGGTTACCGTGTTGTTGCTGTTAACACATCTGTCTATGCATGGTCAGCCACGTGTCGTTCCTCTGTGGCACTTAAACAGTCAAACTGTATCCCTGCTCATTCCCTTGGAAAATGACACTGGGGGGCGTCACTGGAACAATTCCTGTGTGACCATCTGTTTCCTTGTGATTGTCCCTCCTGTTCAAGTGGCAGCGGAGTGGAGGCAGAGCGAATGCTTACGTTAAATGGAAACGTGATCTAGAGAAGTGTGTAACAGTCTGATTCGGGATTGGATCTGGATGGAAATGTATCAGAATGTCCTGTGGATGGTTTGTTGCGATCAGGACATTCTCTCAAAATTCTGCCGTTTTACAACTTAATATTTTTTTGTTTAACTCTATGAGCAGCTTGACATAGAAAGGTTGACAGTTTGATCCATGTAGTGCTTTTGTTTACCAAAAAGTCCTTGATGTGTCCCATGACGTTTCATTTTCTCTTTTATGATGGAGCTAGGAGGTAGATTACGGACTGTTACTGAAGCACACAAGGACAAAGACTGCAGGAGAATGGATGGAAGGGGTTTAGAAAAAGAGGCGGCATGAAGGTGGTTGGTCATTACAGCTATTAGAGCAGGGACAGCTTTGCCAAACTTGCTTTACGTGTCTCAAACAATACAAGCAGGACAGGGAGAGGATGGATGGAGAAAGGGGTGAGGAAGGGAAGAAAAAGGGAGGGTCAGCTGAGAAAGAGGGGGGCTGCGTCGCAAGGACGAATGCACATAGTATGCTGCAGTAATCTGGACCGAATACAAAGCAGATGAGAGGGAACGGACACGTGTACGGTTCACTCACCTGCACACAGTATTTGTTTGTCTTCAGGAATGTTTGACAGGACTGCAGTGGGAATTAAATGGAGGGGACCTGAACGCTGCAGAGCAGACACGACACTGTGACGTGTCGACCGGAGAGCAGTGTGTGTGTGTGTGTGTGTAGGAGAGCTTACCGATTCAACTGTAGCATGTCAAGGAGTTGAGTCATTCAGGGAATGTCTGAAACAGAAGTCTGTGCTGTGATTGAAATTTTTACCAGGATCACTTCCAAGAGCACTGACCTCAGAGACTCGGCATTTCTAACAATCAGAAAATAAGGTATTAGGATTACCCGGAGCAGAAGCTAATTATATCTCTAAGTTCAGTGCCACCTCCCTCCAATCTCCATCGCTCCTCCTCCTTCATCTCCTTCTGCATTCAGGTGTGTGATGAGCCTGATGCATACGTATGAGACTCACATAGCACGGGCCACGTGTTTTGCACATATGCAATCATGCAACACATGCAGCCATCCCGTTACGTCCCACCTCTCCTGCCCTTCATTATCCCGCAGCGTCCCGTGTTGGGTGCTGGGTGACCCCTAGCAGGGGCTCACAATCTTCTGCTTTAACTGCCCGTCCTGGATTGGACACCAACGTCCTCCACCCATGTCGACTGCATTTCCCTTGAGGGGAAACACGGCTGCAGTTCCTCTGGGACAGATCGAGGGGAAGAAAGGGTCACAAGAATTTGATATCTCCTCTGCTATTGGTTTCTGCCTATTGTCAGTTATTATCAGCTGTCATGGATCCCCTCTGTGAAATAAGCTGAGGGGCCTCTAGATCAGTGCACCTTGAAATCTAGACAGCTCTGCAATGGTAGAACCACCACACTCAAAATATCTCTTATGTTAATGCAGTACAAAGATGATTGCATAGGTTTCCTAGGTTTAACAATGTAACTGATGTAGCACTAAAATGATCACTCAGTTAATTGATAATCTATCATTGTTTAGGTTGTATTGAGTAAAATTCCAAACATTTGTTGATAACAGCTCAAATTTGAAGATTTGTCTGCTTTTCTTGATTTTATATCATTGTAAATTGAATACCTTTAAACATACAATAACTGATTTTTGTGGCGACTTGGGTGCAGCAGAAACAAGCTGTGAACACAACACTGACTAATTATTAGTCGATATGACAAACCCGTCAGCAAACAGCTGCCTATTTACACATACGGGGCAACATTAGCATTCATTTGGAGTTGTGTTTGAGTCCAATTTTCACTCTCCTTTTAGCTCTGCTTCTGGTCTCCACCAACTCCTAAGGGAAATATTAATGCCAAATGCCGTTTGGTGCTGAGCAGGTAGTGTAAAGCTGGTTTATCAGAGCTTTTTTTTTGCTGAAAACAGTTGCTTCTGCAATGAGAGTGAACCAAAACAGTGAGCTGAAAGATGCTAAAATGCTCCTTTGAGCTGAGGGGAACTGAAGAGTCAGGTAATAACTCTGTGGGTTCATCACTAAAAGCGAACCCCTTTCACATACAGGTGGTCATGTGATCCATTGTTGATATATTTTTTATGATTATTCAGATTAAAGAAAGTAATAGATAATTGCAGCACTCAGTTGCTTTCCATGTGGTATTAACTGTATTTGATGGACGGTCTGAATACTGTAACTGTGGTTAACATTCTTAGACACATTTCATGGACCATGCCAGCATATCTTAAACTCACATGAGGAAGCCTTGAGGTTGAGGGTCATAAACGGCTAAAAGCCACTAAAGTAATTCATAATTCAGTGCAGAAAAAAAAATGCAACACTGAAAAAAAATAAAAGACATCTTTTCTGGACTGCTCTCTCCCTCTCTCTGTGCCTTTCCACTCAGTTTTACTGCTTGTCCATTTCACACCACATGTCCCTAAAGGAAACTCTCTCTCTTTTGACATTTTAGTTGTTCTCTTTGTCTTGTTCAAGAGTGTTTGACTGTTAGGTTTAGGAGGGGTTTTTTTTCCGTTAATCTCAGCCTAAAGTAGCAAAACCTTCAATTACTCTGCAGTGTTTCTCAGAATATAACAGCGATGATGACAACGGTGATGAGGATGATGGTACAAGTGAAGGCTATTCCTGTAACCCACCCAAGGTTATACTCACACTGCACGCTAAGTGGCTACTTTGGAAGTCTCTGAGTGATGGCCACAGCCATTCACCTAAGATAATAGATTAATCACCTGATCCCAGTCTGAGCCATTGCTCGGGTTGCCCTTCAGGAGAACGTTCTGTATTTCACATCGTTTAAATGTTCATTTTTCATGCCTCATTCATGTGCAGATTTCAGATCATCCCTCAATGTCTTCTTATCATTGCTGACTCTGCAGCGGTGGTCGCCCATTTGCTTTGCCCTCTGGGAGAGACTCCACATCCTTACCGGGCGCTGTTCGTCATACTAATGCTGATCAAACACCACCATCAGTGCACATGGAACAAAAGCACTGTTAATTAGAAGCAAAATCCTTTTTTCCTCCTTATATCTCTGTCAAGGTCACTCACCCTTGACCTTCCAAATGTTAATATTTCATTGAACGATCGGCAGCCGGACCAAGTGATCACAATTTGGCTCTTGCTCCTCTACATTCAGCCCTTTACGCCAGCTGTAGGAGCAGTATTTGGCTTAGTCCTGTCCTTGGTGCCTGAAAGCAGAGGCTAACGCAGTGGTTGTCATGGTGACAGAGAGCCAGGCAGGGCTGTGGTAATACTGTAATGATAAAGCTCTTCTGGATGGTGCCGCAGTAAACACAGCGCCACTAGGGTCCCGTTAAGGAAGAGCGCAGCGCACCGCCGTGCATGCAAAAACGCCCGTAGGGCTAATATCAGCTCCGACAATCTCTCCTTGGTTATATCACTTACATTCCCGCTCTCCCAACACCTCCTCCTTTCTTCCTCTCTATCTCTTTATTACACTCTCACTCACACGGTGCCCTGCTCTCTCCCCCTGATTGGTGAGATTCACGTCATTGTCTTCTCTCCTCCGCTCATCTTTTCATCCCCTTTCCCTCCATTCCTTCACTCTCTCTCCTTCATTCACCCATCGAAAACACAATCAATGCTCTCTATCATCAACTTCCTCTCGCAGTTGCTCTTTCTCTCTCTCTCTCAAAGGCTCTTTCTCATTTGCTCCTCTCTCTTTCCCTCTCCATCTCTGACTCCTGCTCTTTTAAATTTATGTTGATGATCTTTCCAAATCTAATTTCAGAGTCTAGAGAGCGAGGGAGACTCTATTGGGCCTTGAAAGTCATTGGGCTGCAGGTGTCACACATGGTAGCTTTGCTGTAGGGAATTCAACGCATTAAGCTTCACACCAGTGAGCGTCTCAATCGTATATTCAGAGCATTAACATGGCTGTTCATACCAGCACAGACACACACATAAATACCTTCATGTTGCAGTGAGGAGAGGGATGGAGGGAGAGAACGGAGACAAAGTGCCCGAGGAGGTAAATAAGTGTGAAGTGACAAATTGCTACTCCTCCTTTTATCATCTTCCTCCACCTCTTTCTTTCTCTCCGACTCTCCGCTCATCCCTCTCCATCACCTCAATGCAGTGCTCATGTAGCTACCACTCACTATCTGCTATCAGCGAGTGTGCACACACACCTCCTGTGCCCATAGGCTGTTTGTCTCTCACATTGTGAGTCATGTCCACACACACACACACCCTTGTGCCAGGCACTTACGCCAACACATGTATACACAGGCACATACAGTATACGCACTCATCCACACCTGTGTGCTGCATGCAGGTTTATAGCTTTAAGTACATTTTAGTAATGTTGAAGCAGTGGGAGTGCTGCTCTATCGCTCCTCACACACAACAGATCTCTGCTCGACATGCTGCTGCATATTTAAAAAGGACTGGCTGCTGTGATGGATTGATCAATATTGATTTTGTTCAGATCTACAGTGTAATCCACTGTGCTCTGCCATCTTGAAATACTGTAGCGTTTAATTACTGAAACCATGAATGAACCTTCGTTTCATCAGCTGTCATTCGTGAGTTTCTCTGTACAGAGTTCCTCCTCACTGTTATTTAGGAACCAGTTTTGTATTTTAGTCTCAGGTTTGGAGATTGAGACACAGATGTGTTATTTCCTGTGTGTACAAGATTTCCCACCAGAGTTCCCACCGGACACCAAAGTGTAATTTAGAGAAAGGCGGCGAATCTTCAAATCAGGAGAGGCTTTGCGGTTGCATCACAAATCTCTGATGCCTTTGCGATATTCATACTGTACCCGCTAGACAAGACAAGACAGAACGCTTAGAAAATATCGTGTGGGAGTATGTTAATTCAGGAACGTCTGAGTAAAAAATAATAGTTCAGGGCTCATTGTTTGGAAATGTATCTGTATTTAAAAATGATACAATAGTCTGGATAAAATCTGATCCAATTTTTTTTTTCATTTTGAGCTGCATATATCAACAGCTGACTTGTGTTTTCTCTTTACTTTCTGTTACCTGGAGCTGTCTTGGTTGGAAGATGACCTCACAAAGTATTTTTTTGCAGCAGGAAACAAAAACAACTTTTGAATGTGTGCATGGGACATAGTTTAAACTCACACTTCAGTAGACACATTTTGCAAAGCAATATATTCTTTTAAATCTGATTATGTTGAACATTTTAAAATGTAGACACCTCTTCTGTGTTAGGACCTCACATCAGGGTTTAGTGTCATTAGATGGCTGTATTTGACACTATAGTACATCTTGCCTAATGCAGCTTTGAGTCAAATTCATTCATTTTGATGTTACTGTGGACAAGATTCTAACATTTTCTAATATGCAGGAAAAATACACACAGAACTCCCTCCGTCCCTCTGGTTGACAGAAGTTGCTTTTATGGCTAAGGCCTGTCATTTACTATTAGCCTTCAATCTCCTGATAGCTTTCCCCTTTTTTTTCTTTTCTTCTCAGTCTTACTGTCATCATTTCTTTTGTGCTGTCTGTCCTCTTCCTTGTCTTTTTAAAAGTCCTGTTTGCATGACACAGTTACATCACTTCGAGATCATCAGAACGAGCTACCTTAGCTTATCTTAGCAAAACATGGGTCAGGATACCTACTTCTGTCAGCGTTTGAATTATGCCCACTATTTTGGCATTCGGCCGTCCCCTTCTCTCACTTTTATCGTGCTCTGTCCTTTCTTCTGCATCGCTTCAACTTTTCCCTTTGTGCTTCTCTACACATGGATCCACATCGTCTGGTCTCCCTCCCACCTGTCCGCCCCCTCCTGTGTCTCCACCTGTGTAGCCTACATAGAAGATATGATGTTACTGCAGTTTTGTACATGTGTAATGACAGCATTCTTCAAAACTCAGTTTGAGGGCAGATCTCACACTTCTAATCGTCCTCAACATTTCAGTCTAATTACTTTCTGCGAGTACCAGTGCTGCTCATCTCCTCGGTCTGACCGTTATTGTATTACTTACATCGTTAATGTCATTGTAAGGGATAATGGCAACGGTAACATGAAAAAATAAGTACATAACACTTCAGGGCAAAACTCTCCTCGTTGCCCTGATTTGTAAATGTGAAGGTTTTCTGGTGCTCAGCCAATGAGGGAGCATCCTGAGCAAGTCCCGCTGGTGCTATCCTGCTTCCCTGGGACAGGGGGGCTGGTATGGGGGTAGAGGTAGGAGGGTGATTGAGAACCTCAGTTTGTGTGTGTGTTTTCATGATACAGAGGGGGAGAGCACTGCAGCAATCTGAGAAAGTAGGTCAGACACCGACTAGCGAGAAACATAGCAGAGGAGAAAAGAGGTAGGGAAAAGAGATGGAGATGGAGAGGGAGAGGAAAAAAGGCAGGAGAGTTACAGAAAATAGAAAAGCAGAAAACTTGGAACAAGCCTGATAATCTAAATTGTCAAACTATTTGGGATACAGAGATAATCCTTAAAAAACATCATGTCTTGATCCCACTACACCTTTATACTGCTTCTGTAAAGGAATTTCTTTAAAACAAAATACCATAAACTACTAACATAACCATCACTGCATTCTGCTAATTCAACAACAAACGGATTGGACATTGACTTATACTATATCGCTGACTTTCCTGGAAGGTCACTTCTGTGGCTGAATGCTTGTCAGCTAATCTCCTCAATAAATACAGTGGCTCAGAGTCTTAAGTCTTCTGCTTAGTCTGTTTCTGTCATGGAGGCACTTAGAGAAAATATGTGTAGGCTCTCATCCAATTTCCAATTCAAAGAAAAGCTGGGAGAGAGAAGTGAGACCTTTTCAAGAAAAATAACTGAAACCGGTTCCCTCCATTTGCTTAGTTATAAGGCTTCCTCTTATAAGTATGTTGCTCTTGATATTACATAAGTGTCATAATGTCGAAAATACACGGTGACACGCACAATACACTGAGGGCACTCAGGCTTCTTATATATATGGGCTCCACTCAAGTATGAATTACCTTTCTCTTTTGCTCTTCAGGCCATGTCTGTGTTTTATTATTTATTTGATAAAGCACAAAGTATACTGCATCTATAAATACACTGCAGGGCTTGTAGGAATGGACCGCAACAGGGAAAGACTGTGCAGTAGCCACGCACACACTGGGGTTATCACGCTACTGTAATTGATTCAGTGACAATTGAATGGGCTACAGTAGAATAATAAGCTTGGGTACATATAGACAGTAAGCACGCAGATCACACAGATGGCCGACGCTAAGAAAATTTCCTCTGAGTGATGAAAAAGTGAGCAAATCTGAAAAATAAACAACAGAGATCTCTGTGGTGGGACACTGTTATAACTTAGCTTATTTCTTGCTTTCTGTCCAGGAAATTTACCCCGAGGACAAAGTTTCGGAAGTGAGCAAGCAAACATGGAGCTGTGAGACATTGTAGTATAGAGAGGATGCCACTTGTAGAAAGGGTACTGATACAATACTCCCAAGATGTGGAAGGAAATAGAGGCAAACGCCAATAAAACACTTTAATATTATTTGTTTCCTTTTTTGGGGGGTTAATTCAGCAAAGGCAGATTAAACACGTTTCATGTAAACCTCAAGTTCACTTCAAGGACAAGATACTTAATATTTTTGACACACACTTAGTTACGTCCTCTTGTACAAGCAGGGAAACCTTTATTAGTGAAATCACTTCTAACAGACATTCACTGTAAGCTAGCGAGTTTGGGTAACTCAGATGCATCTAAGCTTGAAAAAGTAGGAGGCAGATCCATAACTTTGCTTCCAATACTTAATTTAAAAACAAAAAGCATTGGAAATTGTTTTCATTCAAACAACAACAAAAAAATCCCAGAAAATCTTTTAATTTAAGTCTAATTTGAACAGACAACTCAAGTAGGCTGTGAATGATGTGATGATGAAGTGATGGGTGCTGCTACCCGAAGCACCTGCAACTTACTTGGACTATCAATCAAGTGAAGTGGCAGGAGGTTTTTCTCCGAGCTGCTGTCGTGGAATCTGCATGTAAAAATGTATTAATGTTGTAAAAACTGCTGTTTTCTAAATATTAAAAATGAAAGATTTTAAAGTAACATACACAAGGAGAACTGTTCATCTACAGGATCTGACATCACATCATACTCTGCATCTGTAAACAATTGTGTGTTTGCTGGAAAACTGCACTTCACTGTGACAGTTGCACCAAACTCATGTTTTGCCACACAGTGAGCTGTGGGATTGAAGTGTGGGATTTCTCACTTGTTTACTGAACTATGGCACACTGATTATCAGTTATTTATTGATCTTATCCTTACAGCTTTTTTCCTTTTAATCCCTACGTCCTATCCTGTGTCCTTTCTAGCTTCTAGAGTACCAGATAAGTTAGTAATAAGTCAGGATTACATTAATGCATTGCAATTTACTCTCCTTTTCTTATACACCTTTCTCCCTATGTTGTGTAGATCAGAGATTTTAAGAGGTCCTCCCAGAATATTTCTTGGGTAGGGGTCAGGTCTCAGGCAATTGAGGCTTAAAGTGATTACTTATATGAACACAAAAGTGTGTGACCTGTTTATTTCCATATATTTATATACGTTTTAAATCCAATCTTAGTATATTTTAAATGTAAAACAAAATGCAGGTTTTTACAATATTACAATCAGCTGACCTATTTAATATTAAACTCACAGTACAATTAATACTGATCAATTTATAATCACTGTAAGTCATCATTTCCTGATGGCACATGATGTGACATGATACTGACAGCACATCTATTTTCATGGCTTCTTCGTTCATCACAATCATTTATGACTGTCAGATATAATTTGATCAGGCCTAATGAGTGGGATTATCCTTGGACTTTGGTCACAACGGGTCAAATTGTGCCAAGTTCCTTTTCAGTCCAACATTTTGAATGTGAAGACCTCAATGTAAATGTCCATTACAGAGTGAGAAGTAGTGAGTAGTAGTTTTTTCATACAGTAGGTCAGGTTTTCTGTACATACCATAGTATTTAGCACTTGTGTAAATACAGTTGTTTTTCTCTGCTTTTGGCTTGAGGTTTCAGACTTCACCAATCCTGTAGTTTTTCTTTATGTTTTATTATGTTCCATTTGCCTTGCTAAATTTTCATGATTTGCAACTGACTCTTTCTCCTTCCCTCGCTTTCTTTTTTTGCTCTCTCTTCCTATCTTTTTTTTCTGCTTGCTGGTTTCTTCATTTCTTCCAGTATGTGGCATTTGGCTCCCTATTCTTCATCCTCATCTCCATCTCCACTTTCTGCATGGAGACGCATGAGGCCTTCAACACCATCCTCAACAAGACAGAGAACGTCACGGTGGGCAACGTGACCCGTGAGGAGATTGTATACGAGGTGGTGACTGACAGCTGGTTGACGTACGTGGAAGGCGTGTGCGTCATTTGGTTCACCATCGAGGTCCTGCTGCGAGTCACCTTCTGCCCAGACAAGTTGGAATTCTTCAAAAGCACCCTAAACATCATCGACTTTGTCGCCATCCTGCCCTTCTATCTGGAGGTGGGCCTGAGTGGTCTGTCCTCCAAAGCTGCCAAGGATGTCCTGGGGTTCCTCCGTGTTGTCCGATTCGTCCGTATCCTCCGAATCTTCAAGCTGACCCGCCACTTTGTGGGTCTCCGTGTCCTTGGCCACACCCTTCGTGCCAGCACCAATGAATTCCTCCTGCTCATCATCTTCTTAGCCCTTGGTGTCCTCATCTTTGCCACTATGATCTACTATGCTGAACGAATCGGCGCCGACCCAGATGACCCAACAGCCAGCGCCCACACCAACTTCAAGAACATTCCCATTGGATTTTGGTGGGCCGTTGTGACCATGACCACGCTGGGCTATGGAGATATGTACCCGGAGACGTGGTCCGGGATGCTGGTGGGTGCACTGTGTGCCTTGGCTGGTGTGCTGACCATTGCTATGCCTGTACCAGTAATTGTCAACAACTTCGGCATGTACTACTCTCTGGCCATGGCCAAACAAAAGCTGCCCAAAAAGAAGAACAAACATATCCCCCGAGCACCTCAACCAGGGTCCCCCAACTACTGCAAGCCAGATGCCCTGGCTATGGCTACTGCATCACCCCAAAGGATCTTGGGAAATGTCCTAGGTGGAGTGATTGGGTCTGGAGGCATAGGGGGTGACTGTCCTCTCGCCCAAGAAGAAATTATTGAGATTAACAGAGGTGAGAGATTTGGTTTTTCATGTAAAGTCCCTTTATTTTGAGAACGAATATCATGTTTTGACAGCCGAAAAATACAAAACATCTGTGAATAAGTGCGTATATTTAAGTATCAAATTCCTCCATTTCTGCGGAGAGTAATGTGCAAGTTGTATTGTCTAGTTCACAGTTTTACAATCAAAGTAAATTGGGTAAAACTGACTAGCATGCTTCTGGGAAATATGACAGTTTAATGATGGCAGTTTTAGGCTTGCACGGTGATAATTTTAGAGGTCCGTTGGAGGATTAGAGTGCCAAAGTGTCAAGAGAAAGAAGTGGAAGTACTATCAAGAAGTGATGCATAGTTGATTCTGGAGCCACCCTGGAGAAATCATTGGCCCATCAGAACTCATGTGTAATTTATGATCAACTTGTAGGTCCACAGTTGCCTTAAGGCGCCCATCTGTCAGTGAAGAACAAACAGTATGGGAGGAAAATGAACTCAATTATCTATTAAAACAGCTTAATGCATCTCAATTTGGGCTGACTTCACATATTTTCTCTCTGGCATTAGCAATAAAATCAGACGGAGAGGTAATCTGGCTCTCTGTTTGCTCTTTACATGCTGCAACATCAGGCGTCAGTCACATGCAATAATAATGCACCTTTAATGCATTACTTTACTGCCTTAGTCATCAGTGAGCCAGAAAATATTGGTTTCATCAGTGCTTTTACTACATGCCGTCTGCTTGGCTTTCTTCCAGTCCAAAAAGGTTTCTTGTAGGTTGTGTCAGTAGATTTTCCAGCAGGAAGTTGTATTAGTCAAAATTTTGACAACTGGCTCCGAGACTGCTCTGCAGTATCATCACCACATGCTCCAGCACAACACAGAACAACACACTCGCTTGGTAACACATTTTAACATAATGCCTCAGTGAATGTGTGGGTGACCGCAGTCATTCCAAATCATTAATGAACATTAGTTGACAATTTTACAGGGTAGCCCTTTTGATGTCTCGGTTTACCAATGTTCAGGCCTACTGTATATATAAATGTAATGATTAATTTCTTTAAAATTTTAGAAATAATGCCAAGTTACCAGAGGCTAAAGTGAATAAGACACAAAAAACATCCAAAAATTCCATTTACAGTGATGTGAAATAGAAACAAGCAAGCAAATGTGTACATTTGGGATGCTTTAATCAGCAAAAAATCTGGTAGTTTTCCTTATAAATCACCTAATTCACTAAAAACATTGTCATTGATGACAATTTGATGAAAATTTGCACATCAATTAATCCATTAATAGATAACTTATTCCAGCACTAGCCTGATAGTGACCTTCTGGTACTGTGTTTAATCCTTTTGCAGTGTCATAATTTTCTAACAATAATCCTATTTGTTGCTCTTAACAGACCTCAACATGCCAATCTGCAATAGAAAATTGCTTTATTTTCTATTGCTTTATTTTCTTGCACTTGATCAGTAAAATAAAGTAATAAAGTAATATTAAGAAGACACACAAGATGTTCTTCTCTATAGTTTTCTTATAATTCTCCTGTATGTGCTTGCCTTGCCCCCACCCCCCCTCTAGATTCCAAGCAGAACGGTGATGCAGCCTCCGCCGCCCTGGCTAATGAGGACTGCCCCACCATCGACCAGGTGCTGAGCCCAGATGAGAGGAGCCCTATTGGGCGAGGACCTACCCGGGAACGCTACCAGCAGGACCGCGCCTGCTTCCTGCTCAACACCAGGGAATTCCGTGCCACAGATGGGAATGTGCGGAAAGGTACGTTTCACACCGGGAGACGGATACATAAACATGAACATCTTATGTAAACAGATCCACACAGCAAGACTGTAGACATACTGTAAACATATATATTATATTAGTAATATATATGAGTACACATAGGTTACTGTATGTATATAAGATCAGATCCAAACATTTAGGAAAGGTGGGTTGGATGGGAGAGCACACATTTGGAAGCCTCAGCTACAGATTGAAGGCTCCAATCACAGCTAGCAGCAAAATATACACACATATACAATCATACAGTTACAACACATGCATATAGCTTTTCTGCTCTGCTCTATTTGTTTCCACCTCTTCACACTCATGTTCTCTGTGTTTCCATCACCGCTTGGTATCATATTTTTATTTCTTCTGTCAGACGAGATTTTCTGTCCCTCTACTTCTCTCCTTTTTCTTTCCCTTCTCACTGCCTCGCAGTCTCACGTCTCCCATCTCTCCATGGTGTCTGTGAATTTTGTTCTGTGTCCCATAATGTCACATTCATTCATGCTCATAAACGATCTCTGTCTTTCTCTGTCTTCTGGACTCAGACAGTTGACCATGCATTAATTTACTTCTCGTCACTTCTGTTTCTCCCTCTCTGTTTCTCTCTCTCTTGCCTTGCATTGTCCTTTTTATTTTGGTCTGCCCCC
>NTHP01000175.1:128478-163320 GCA_003416845.1 Oplegnathus fasciatus | reverse complement strand
TTATCTTCATGCTCATGAAAACCTAACACCTTGCTTCATTTACTACTGCAATCCAACCACCACCACTGCCGCCAACCTGCACCAAAACACTCCCTTACACTCCCTCCAAACTTTCAACACCCCCTGTTGACAACAAACTAGAGGCAGCAGCCCTGGCACCCAGCCCAGACTCCCCTCTGACTGAGGATTGGTATAAGATGGAAGGGTCTCTGTTACAGCAGGACCTCAATGCAAACTCCACCTCCTCCTGGATCAAACCCTAGACCAGAGGTAACACTGAAAAAAGTTAAAAAATAAAGGAGCCCGTAGCCTAGTCAAGTTTTGACTGAAAACATACAGAAATTTTGATCCGGCTCTCCATGACATAGCATGTTTTGCAGGTGCACACTACAACTACATAAGTACAGCACCGACTTTAACACGGCTGCACACACTATGCATGACTTTGAATCACAGATACACCACCATTTCCACAGTGTTGTGTTTACATGTTCAATGGAGTTTGAAGTGTCACCTGTGAAGAGTCTTCTCTGTGCCTGAAAGTGGGGAAAGTGTGCTGGCAATTTGAAGTATTACACAAGACATCGACGCAAACAGTTGAGCTAAGGTTAGGTCGTGCTTAAATCTGAATATTAAGGTTTGAGTGGCAAATGGCATTTTAAGGCTCACCATCTGATTTGTGAGGTATTTCATCCGATGAAACCTAACCTCAGCCCAATATCCTACCTGCATACGAATTTGCGTCATTATAACTTTGTGAACTCAGCGACAATCTCAATACACAATGTACAAGATGTAAAAAAAAACATTTTGGAGAGAAAATGGGATTGCTCTGTGATATACACCCATACTGAGTAGTGTGCACACATATGTGTATACTTGTGTGTATGTGTCTGTGTGAGAGCTTAAAACTTGCATACACTCACGAGTGCAAGAGCGCGTCCGTGTGGGGCGTGCACATGTGCAAATACATCCAGCAGTTCGAGTGACAATAACCCAGTTGTCGTGTCCTGTGTCAATAACTAATAAAACCTACACTGAAGAAGATTGAACGGGAACAGCGGGTCACGTTGTTGTCTGATGTGCCTCTGTGTTGTTGTTGTCTCTCTCTTCAGGTTGTGTCATATCACGCGTGTGTATGTGGGCTTTTTCATTCTTACGTGTTATACACTGCGTCTTTGTTCTCTCAATGCCGTCTGAGTGTTGTGTTTGTGCTGTCGTGTGTGGCTTAATTTTGTTTTTCCCTTCTACTGTGTTTATTCGTGTTACTCCCTACCCCACGGACCTCCACCTTGGCAAACAAAAGCACACACTGCCATTTTTAAAGGTTTTGCCTTGAAAAACACTCTTATTACAGTTGCGTATACAGTATATATATACCGTATATATATCTATGTATATATATGTACATGTACTCATGCACAGGTTAAACTGGCAAACTCTTCAGGCATTAACTGAATAACACCTTCAATGGCACTTATTCCTTCTATGCTTGAATACATTTCAGGCTCAAAGATCTGCATACTTACATGTACATATGCCGTATTTTATGCAAAATCAATTGGCCGGGCCTTGATAGCGTCCCACAGTTATGACACTGATTGCAGTGTTGTGCGACAATCATCTTTCCAAGGCCCAAGGTCACTGGGGTCAGCGGAGCCATCTAGGTCAAGGGATAGTACCTCTTGAAACATGCCACGCTGAAAACAAACAAACATTTTAAACATGCAATATCTTACTTCAGCTTTGGAGACAAAGCCAATTATCACAATACTTATTCACAAAATACTGCGTTGTGAGCGTGTAATGGATCTGAAATACTACTCCCTAGACCATGTATCTGTGCTTTCAGTGCCTAGTGTAGTTCAAAGTTCAGGACCTTTTGTATTTGTACTGTGGATACCTGGATAGAAACCAAACGGGTTACTATAAGCTGCACTTGGTGACTGAAACACTTACTGATCAGACAGACAGACAAATGCTCTGACAGATTTGACTGAAAAGTGGCTACACGCTGTCTAAGGTAAGCAAGCCTTTGAGCTGTCCAAGCCCTTCACTTAGAGGTCCCTGACGTTGCTTCAGTTTCAATGGTTCTTATGTATAAACTGCAATTTAAGTGCTATAAAAATCCCTCTTTAAAGCAAATCAGGAGTCCATTGAAGAAAATAAGCGTTGGAGTCACTAGGGTGATGCTTCAGGGTTTGTGCTTCTTACAGGAAAGTTGTACATTGTAATTCATACATTTAGTTTGGGGATCTAAAAATGGTCCGTGTTACTTAGCTAGTCTGCATTAATGTGGTGAGCCTCGTGCACTGGAGAGAGAGAGACTGCACTTGGTGCTTACAGTAAATACCAGAGAAATTTGATCTGTCTCTTGACATCTCTGGAACCTGATTCTCAAGCATTTGATAACAGGACATGTGTATACAGCCCTGTGATAAATAAATAGATGGCTATCTATAGAAAGCTGTATATATATGGCTATTCAAACTTACATGATTAAGAACCAGTTAAAAGAATCTGTGATTTAGGGGAAGACAAACAATACTGAATATCAAGAAAATTATAATGTCCCTTTTCTCCACTGATAATAAAAGTTCTCCATCTTGTTTTTAAAGAGGGATTCTCATGCTGTCTAAAACTCATTCTTGTGTGCTTCAGTTGTGATTTATTTCGTAGATACAAGCATAAGATGTCTGTGCCAACTTATTTTATTAGTTTTTCAGTTTCTTCTCTTTGATTGTTGGCCATTTTATTTCCAATGCACCCAATGCAATATGCATGTCTCACTAAGGTCAAACGGTCAATCACCCCTTTGATTGCCCACTCCCAATCACTCCTCTAGACCTTCGTCAAGGGTCTCAGTCTTGTTTGTTTCCGTCTCTCTCTCTTTCTCTCTCTCTCTCTCTCTCTCTCTCTCTCTCTCTCTCTCTGTCTCCTTTCAGTTCCTCACTGTATGTGTATGAGTAGTTTTTTCTTTTATTTCTTTGGTTTTTGTGCTTTTTTAAGTCCTGTGTTTCTAACATAGTGTGTACATCTTTCATTAAGTATTTTTGTGGAGTATTATGTAGAGATTTGTGTTTATGTGTTGTAGTGTGAATGCTTTACCTTTTCAGTGTGCATAGGATTAAGTTATATTTATTTTGAATTAACATATTTTGCTGTTGTCTGTGGTTATGGTTAGTTTTTGTTTAATGTCTTTGAGTTCTGTACAACTGTGTTTTGTTGTTTGATGTTTCGACTTCCCATATGTTCTTCCTGTGTTGTCCTTTGAGTTTTACCACCACTTATTATCTGTCTTCTGTGAATTGGAATGATTGCCAACAAAACAGTGAAATTAATTAACATGAAAAAGGCCCAAATCTCACTGGTTCAGGACATTCTCAAGGACCTATTTGACAAAAAGGCTCATTATTTATTACCAAATCCAACCAAATCCATAATATGAACATTTTTAGTGTATTTTTGAGATCAAGAATAGGGATTATATTTTTTGTTGAACAACTCCCACCACTCGTAAACTGACAGAATTCATGCATTGCAATTTAATACAATGTTGAGGTTTAAAACATACTATATACAAGCCGTTATATTTAGCAGGGCACATTTGCTCTTCATCCACATTTCATCCCACCCTTATTTACCCTATTGTTTACTATTCATAATTCTGATATTGATTAGGAGAGATTGTTGGTGGAATTATTTTTCAAGAACAAAGGTTTCATAATTATTATTGTTATTTTTAAAATTAGAATTTTATATTCCCTTCCTGGCCACTGCAACGTACAGTATCTGTTGTTTCTGCCTGTGCTCACGCAAAATTTCTGTTGAAGACAATATTTATGCTAAGTGGCTCAGTACAACAGACTACAACCAAATTAAACGTACTAACTCCAAATTTAACTCTAAACTACTGTAAAAGCTTTCTTGTATAAAGTAATTTGTGTGAGAACATGTTTTATGTGGTAACACTTGTCAGTGTCCTCCTGTATATCACTGTACTCCTGCAGTAGTATGTAAAACCTGTTCTACATTGTCATGCATGTTCTAATGTGTGTAACAATACCAGTGTTTCTCACTATGTTGCCTCATCACAACACTGCAAATATTCTTTTGTCTGAGCCAGACATTTACCTTATAAAAGAAATAATACATGATATGTATACTGTATATGTACATTATGTGTGTATGTACATATGATATACAGTATATTTATGAATATGTATGAAAAGTATACAGTATATATATAAAATATTAAATGGATTTGAGCTTTAATGATAACAGCTGATGCATATAGGTATGTATGACCTACATACAAGAGGATGCAGGACACAGTTGCATGTCATCTAGTTTCCCCAAAAGACATCCCAGGTACTGTATGTACTGTATGGACACATTGTGGCTTCAGTAATGGTCATGAAGCGATCAATACATCTAATTACTGGTAACAGGAGATCATACCATCTTTAACAGGCAACTGATCCCATGTAAGTATGATACAGTATGTGGCCATGCCAAGAATAGCATCTGAACAGTCAGCAAATCCTGTGTATCCACAGCAGGCGCACGCTCATGAAATTATAGGACATATGGGAATTAAGTAAGAGGCGGTCAAGTAGTTCTCTGCCTTCTACATACATACAAGAATGTTTACGTATATTATTTCGATTCAATCTGTTTAAATTTACATGATTATTTCCTTGGTAAACAGTCTGGTCAGAATATTTGCAGTTTTTCCTCTCTCTGTTCCTCTGTGTCTTCCTTCTACATAACCTTCTCCTTCTGTGATTAACACTCATTCTTCCATCCCATTCCCAGGCCGCCACTGCAGTGCAAGTGTAACTAAAGTCTGACTGTAGGTAGGTATGTACTCCCTCCATAGTGTAAATTAAGTGTGACATTGAGCAGGAATTATGTCATCACTGAATACAGTGACAGCCAGACTCGCTATTTCCCCTGATAGTCAATCCCAGGGCACAAACCCCCAGTTGATGTTGTTGTAAATACAGTACTTAGCACAGTGAGGAGGTAGCTAGCAGACCGTGACAGACTGCAGTGGCTGAGACATGATTAACTTCATAAGCATTTTTATTGTAATTCCTGAAACCTTTCCTTGTCTTGAATTTTACCAAGCAATACTTTTATGCATCAGCAAAAAAAAAACTGATGTACCAATCAGCTTTTGGTTGCAAAGCAGCCAGGCAAACAAGTAACTTATATATATCTGAAACTCATCAGAACCACGTTACTTCCCGGCCTACATTACTCTTCATCATTTTCACCTTCATCAGATCAACAGATGTGAACTCTTTTTTTCTCTTATCCATATTTTACTCATATCGCACTTGACACGTGTTTTAAATCCTCTGATTTCAGAATAAAAAGAGCCAAATAAAGGACATTTGTTCAAAACAACAGAGCCAACATTAAAGATAGAATTAAATACTGCAAACATGACTACCTATGCTTTTAGTAGTTTAGTCTTAGTTTGGTTGAAGATCATAATCTATATGGAACATAGTGTTCTTAGTCTTTTTATCACGTGAGCGGTGTGTATTCGTCCTCTCATTCTGTCTCTCCTCTCTGCATGCTGCATGTTGATTATTACTTTAGCACCAAGAATAAATCCAAAGGAATTTCTCAGTAGAATCAAAATCTTTTGTTGTAACTTCATGTACAGGCTTCCCAACATTATTTTTTGTGAACTATCATAATGCATACTTCCGATCTGTAGGGCATTCATCATTGTTAATCACAGGTAGCAGCAAAAGTAAAGCAGTTGCTTTATATTTAACCTAATACAACTTGTAGCATAATATCAGCTGAGTAAAAAACTCTCATATGAGCTGCTGGGACATTTCTATACTAACAGTTGAAATAATATCTAAGTAAATGCTACCAATTTACTGCCACATAGTAAATGAGTTGTCTCTCTTTTTATACCCTTTATTTATTTTTTTATTCTTTGAAAAATGTCAAACAGTTTAACTTATTTTAACAGCAGAAACAAGACATTAAAGCTATCTATTTCATTAAAGCTCTAGAACTCTAAAACTATTGAATGGAACAATGTTATATTACTCATTAGTCTTTTGGTTTATACCAGTTGCACATTCAAAAAAACAAAGTATATAGATAAGTTAAAGTTGTATCTTTAAGATTTCAGTCTTGGTTGATTTGGCGACCCATGGTTAGCTTGATGAGAAGTTGGAGGTGTGCTGAATAGGACCATTGTCTTGTTTTGTAGACACATATTTGATGAAAGAGCGTGGTTAGCGCTAACTTTAGTGATAAATACATTGAATGTCTTGTGGCTACTTAAAGATAAAAGCCACAAGTTTAATGCTTTTAATGTGAAACAGCAGCAGTAGGATGTTCAGTTTGCATGAGCAGAAACTTAATGTAGCTCTGACAGTCATAATGGGAATGGCGGAGTCCGCCACTAACAATGAAGAGCACTATATAGAGAGGTAATTACTGAACGTAAATACATCAAATGGCTATTGAAGAAAAAATGTCACCCAAAATAGTATCATAAACAGGGTTTGATTTCATGAAAATCTTAAGTATTATAACTTTAACTAGCTATTCAGTTAGGTTAGGTTTATCAGATTATGATAATTTAAAATTTATGGTAGCCACCTCTTGCTTTAAAAGTTTTTCTGGTCTGCCGTCACTAACAAGCATTGTTGTAGCTACAATAAAAACAGGTTAGTTTTTTTCTCTATCTTGTACTCGTCCCGCCGGTTGTTGCCCCTCAACTCTGATTCAGTAAACATCACAAATATGGCTGCCATTTGGTGCAACCTGACAATTTGTCCTGATACTTTTGGGTGGTATGAACAAAGTACTTAAGGAACTGAACTTGAGAATGAAGCAGCACCACAGATTGACCAGACAGCTTCTCAGAAAGCTTTGTGTGACATGCAGCCTGAGAAACCCAGTGAAAATGCATCATCAATATTTTACTGAGTTGCCATCCAACTAATGTGCCTGAGCTAGTCAGAATAAAAAAAGGTCTGTTATTTATGGTTGGCTCAAATGATGCGTAATCCAGAGTGGTTGAGTTGGCCACTGTGCACCACAATATTGCCGTAGTTTTCCATTTCAGCAGGAAGGCACAAAGGGCGTCATACTGTACCAATGGGTGTTCTTTGTTGTCTGACTGTGACCTTGTGATGGTTGGAGTTTGACAAAAATATACACTATAACTTGGTCACAAACTCTGTTAGCATTACAGCTTTATTGCATTACCTTAAAATTAAATTTCAACTAATGCAACACATTCCTAATGAAACTGTAAAACTCCACCCATTATGGGTCAGTTAGCCATTGTTAGGGCAGATTAACTACTACCTACCAATGGTGTTTTTCACTTCACCTGATGCAACAACACTCCGTCAGCACAGCACTACCTTCTCTGTGGCTGCTTCCTACAGGGGGAATTCAACGTCTGCATGCCGTGTTACACTCCAAAAATACAGCGGGAAAGGACACAAAGGCCAATGTGTTATTTCTTAGATAAATTGGTTATTGTAAACATATCTTTAGCAGTGCAAGTACCACGCATTATACTTAAAAGCCTCTTGCACAAGTGGACTTTGTTAATAAATCACCTTTTCTTACCGTGTGTCATTTCCCACTGTAAACAAAATGTGAACTGATCTCCATTACAGGATGCGATTACCGGGGGATAGGAAGTGTTGCAGGGAGGACATTTTTGTGTTGGCCATTTGAAGTTTACAGGAACCAAAAGCAAATACTAAGTGGGCTGTTTATGAAGCATAATGCAAGGCAATTAATTATTGTACGTGACTTCATTAGAGGTATATCTCTAAGTTTTTTCACCTAAAACTTCATGTGGTCAACTTCTACACTGTATCAGTGATATCTGAGTATTTGCTACTGTGTATTTGTGTAAAACTGTATAGTTTTGGCCAAATAGTTGTCTAAAACACCTGAACATTGTACATTATGCTTCACATGATAAAATGTTGGGTGCTTTATTCAATGGGCCTACTGTAGCTGTTAAATTTCTTAATATCTAAGAATCTTTTGCTTTTCTGTTTTTGAAAAAAAAAAGACATATCATAACTCGCATTTTCTTGTTTTGTCTTGTCTTGTCTGTCTTGTCTGTGTCTGTCCTCGTCTGTCCTTTATATGTCTTTATGATTTGATAACATTTTCAATTTCTTATACTTCGTTTATTCTCTTTTCATTTTGATTTCTTCTTATAACATCTTAAACCTCACGTTCATGTTTCAATACTATGTAACCTTCATTCCAAACCACCTGAATATGGAAAATTTGTCATAACATGCCCAAACATTTCAACTATGATTTACTTTTATTTTATTTGCATATGATATCAAAACAATAATGCATAATATAATCTAATGAATCAATGGTTAAAATAATCTTTTTTAAAGCAACGGGCTACGAGAAATCTCGAAGTCTCAATAACATATCGGGAATGGCTGGGTCATCACTGCGGCTTGCTCCTATCACTAGCCCACCCTTTGAAACCTATGAGGCCCCAGGACCACTGCGCCGCTGTCGTTCCCCCATCCCCTCCATTTTGTAGCAGAAAGGATGTTCATGATTGGATGATATGCAGTGGATTAGCTATGGACTGATCCCACTGAAGCCTCCATTTGGATTGTACACCGTGCAAAAACAATAGCAATAACATAAAATGAACTTGAATGTAGAAAGAATGACCTCTTGTCTTGTGGATCTAATGGTTTATGATGCATGCATCAGGTTAGCTGATGGGGTCAAATACAAATTTTAGCTTTAAAGATACACTTGTTTTAAATTATTATCAGAAATGTAAAAAATATTTGGATTGGTTAGTAGATAAAATACTATCAGAGGTTAAAAAAACATAATGAAAACATGTGCACAGTTACATTTTAAAACTTAGAGTGAAGTGTGTAGATGAACATCCATTTTTAAGTGTTCTGGACCAAACTGAGCTCACAACACTGTCCAGAGAAATGACCATGAAACAAGATACTTCAGTTCATTTAGCCAAAGACAAAAATACATTTATAGATTATATTGATGTTGAATAGGTTTCTACTTTCTGTCTTTTGTGAATATTGATGTATGTACAGTGTAAACATCATTTTGGTAATTCTCTCTAAAAAAAAACCCAGACTTGGCTTCTATAAGTCTCAGTATTAACACTTAATTTTGTATCTTATCATTGTGACATCACTGGACACTTTATGTTGATATTACACAGTAAAGCTAAGTGATGTCAAAAGTTAAAACAAACAAATAAAAAAACCTTAGCTGAATTAAAAAGAATACAAGTATTGTACCATAAGAGCTATCTCAATTGTGCAGCCTAACATTTGAAAATTGTTTTATCACATTGCTGTTAGGATCCCTTATATGCAATTGTTACCTTGCAGTGTACAGCTAAAGGTCTATTCAGTCACTTTCTTTGGCAGTTTCAAGCATGTTGTCTAATACATTTCTATATATTTATCATTATCATCCTTAATGCAATTATAACAATCATATTCCAAGATTAAAAAAAGACAAAAAATGTTTCACTATATGCATCAAAAATAGTAAGTTAAGTTAAATAGTTGTTTTGGGGGGAGGAGGGGGAGTCCTGTGATTGATGGAGGTAGCCGAGGTAGCGCTAGCTTGTTACTTGCTACTGGCCTTAGCTAATAGATCACACCAACGACTGTGGGTTCGACAAAATGTTAATTTATGCCTAGGAACAAACAGTCGGCTGTAAAGACTAAAGATATTTTTTTGACAACATCCACGCTTGCTTTGTGTTTGTTTAAGTGCATTTGTTTTCTGACAAGATAGCTTGCTATTATGCAGTGCTGGCTGTCACTGAATGACCTTATGTCACATAATGCTGAAGCCTCACACTAGAACATAGACCTTATCAGTCTAGTTGATTCTGTACTAATGAAGGCAGATGGGCAGTAAAATACCAGACTGTACTGTGTTTCATTTCCCAAACAGTCAGCACAATTAAGCTGTCACATCCTTCGTCAATAATTTCTATTTGATGATATTAATGAGTGAGTGGACCTTTGAAGAACCAGGGCAGTTATGTAAATGAAATATGTACTTGTACGCCTACAATTTTTCAAAGAAATCTAAAGGCAATGTATTTAGAAAGCTACTTAAAAATTATAACAATTAACAGTACAATAAATGTACCTATAAAGTCGGATATGGATGACTACGTAATTAATTATTTACTTAAAACAAATACAAGCACTTTACTAACAGTCAATGTTAATTTACTAACCTTTGAAGCTTGCATGTTGGCATAAGACACAGATCACATTACAACAAATAAATAGATTGAACATGTGAGACCGCCCCATCAAAGACGTCCCTAACAAAGGATGTTCAGCTTTTCTAAATATCTGTTTTGCTTCTTCCTCACTTTTGATGTTTTTTTATATTTTTTCCATTATTGTTTTGTTTTTGGTTTAAATGTTTGTCTAAAACTGCTTTAAAAATACAAATTAAATGACCAAATGCAATACGTTGGTTAATCTTTGAAAGATGACAGTGGTTACAATATACCATTTAAAATAAATAATTTAAAATAAACAATCTCTTTTAGCCAATTTATAGCTTTTATTTTTGTAACTGAGGTCCTTCCCCAGATTGCCATCCTCACATGAAAATAGATCTTATGTTAAAAGTTGAGCAAAAAAAAAAAAAATTAAAAAATGACACATTCACATATGCAATAAACATGCAATATTATTTTAATGCTGGAAAACATGCTGTGCACATACATATGTAAATATGCAGATCTATTTTTAATCTTAAAAATGCACAGACTTTGTTGGGCAGTCTACTCATCTTTGATTTAGCTGTCTCAGAAATGTACAAAAGTATTACAATGACATGAGCCATTTGTCTTGTTTTATTTCAAGTCAATGTGGTCTTACTGGTCCTTTAGACTTTTTGATGTTATGACTGCCATTTTTAATTGTTTCCGTTTTGTAATAGTTTTATATTTTCTTCACTTGTACTGGTAATCTGTATTTCATTGTAAGAAATGACTTTTCTGTACCACTGATTGTCTAAAATAACATTTGTCAAAAAAAGATACAATGTTGTATTTAACTGTCCTTAAGTTCTTTAACAAACAGAAATGTAGTAAGACTGAAATCACCAGGAAAAACTGTAAGTGCTTTAGAACAAACACATTTTTGCAGGAGTAAAGGGAGACTATTTCCATACTTGTTTAAAAATGTCAGGTCCTGATATTCTTACTGTCATAATCTATAGTCCTGAATGCCATTTTGTCTAAAAATCGATGTGCTTCCAGACCCCTAAACTTTGAGAACTTAGATATGCAGTATTTTATGACTGAAGATGAAAGCTATGACATCTCTTGAATGTTTGCTTGAATCTGTTGTCGACTGGAGTTTGAGAGGTTTGTAAAAGTTGTGTCTCATTCAGGATAGATCCTGCCATACATTCACTGCAAGAAGTAATGCTTGCCTGGCTTCATCTGATACGGGTTTTTGAAGGCCATCGCACATATTTTCAGACTGAAGTTGATCATAGTCGTGCTTATACTCAATATTGTTACATTTCACCATTATGATGTCAAAAAATTACAATAATTTAGTGTTGTCTGAAAATATCTGAAACAGCATGCAGAGCTTTGTTTCTCCAGTGAATCTAAACATTTTTTGACAGCAGCTCCTTAATGTATAAGGTCAACCTAAACTTAGGGAAGGTAGGGAAACTCTGGGATAGTATGTTTTTAAATTGATTGAACTTGCAGAAAAATGTTTTGTGAACATGTAATGTGTAAAGTGTACAATGACACACATTGATTGGCCTGGGTTGAAATCCTCAAAGCTAATCTTAGTCCACCTGAATATTGGTCTATAATTTTTGCGAGCATCGCTTTTCTGAGCGCACAAAACCTCATTAAACCTTTTAAGCGCACATGCATACTGTATAATCTTAAAATGACTCCACGATGTGGATGTTACAGTTTGCAGATATTTTGAATTTTACTGGGATGCCACTTTATTTGAAATGTACATTTTCTGTTAGTCATGGAAAATGTCCATCCATCCATCCATCCATCCATCCATCCTATATATCTGCAGTGAAATGTTTTTCTTTAATGCTACTGACAATGGGTGAGAGGAATAACATAATCTTACACACCATCACTTTAATTTGAACATTTATGATTGTATTGTCACAAAATTGATCTGAAGAATGTCATAACTGTGGTTCTGTTGAGTTCAAAGAGTCATATCACATAGCTATGGCCAATGCAAATCACCCAGGACACTCTGATGTGAACATTGTTTAAGTAAACAAAACAGGCAGATGTTGTAAGTGCCTCTATGAGGCCCCTTTAGGCTCTGATGTCAATTTAGGAGTTCATGCAAACTAGCTAGATTTAACTAGCTAAACCTTCGAAGCAATGCTTAATAGGTCAGTGGTTATTATTGAATATGTACATATCTGTATCTACACATGTGAATACATTAAAGTCATATTAAATTAATATATCTATGTATACTTTGTGAGTGTGGCTCAAATTGCTCAATGCAGTGCCAAACCAACCTAACTACACCACTTAGTGACAGAACCTGGCTTTCTGGTTATATATACATACATATTAAGTCTGTATTTCAAAAACAAAGCGTGTTTGTTTATTGTTTTACTGCACCATTTCCACGTGACATGGTTATTTTTAAAGCATACTATTATTAATTCAGACAAAGGAAAATTCTGAGCGCACTCTCGGTTCTGTGTTGTTTGCTTGGACAACAACTGGTCCTACATTGGGTAAATGCACTGTATTCTATTGAATGGAAATGTACATTAAATGTAAACATTTCAATGGTTGTTGCTAATGTATCCTGAAAGGCTTGTATGGTACATGTGTGGCTTTGGGAAAGAAAATGCTGAGACTTGCATATTTGGATTTAGTAAGCGTAGGAATACAAAATACTGTTTGTCTGTAAGTACAGTCTTTTCATTTGTGAGAGGAAGGGAAGAAAATGCTGTTTGATCAACTTTGAATTGTGCAATTAGAAGATTGACAACAGTTACCTATAGCTTGTAATGTCCACCAAGTAAGTGCTATATAATTATCATGGAATGTAGCAAACTAATGTAATGCTGGGCACGCTGAGGTAAAGCAGCTATCAGTCCTCTTGTAGCAAGATTCATTGATCAAAGAAGTTACCCAAGAAGCTGGATTAGTCCTTTAATAGGCACCAGGGACCACATGTATTAAAAATGTACACACTAAAAGAATGCATGCGTCACCTTCTACACAAAAACTGGCATTTCTATACTTTTTTATTCCTTAAGTGCAGTTAGAATAACTGTACCTTAAACTTACAGAGCTGAGCTGAGTGTGATATAACCATATAACAAAGAGAGCAACGATGTCAAAGAGACATTTATTTGGAGCTTTGGTCTTTCAAGGACGCCATAATGCTCAGAAGCGTCAGAGTACCTTATATAACATTTACAGATATGCTTGTTAACATCCTTTTTTCAAGACAGAGTTTTCAGTACAGCACATATTTTTTTGCTATATCGTATGGTAATGTGGGATCAGAATAATGTATATTCAATCATAACTTTGACCAACTAGTATCATCAATCAATAAGCTGTTATGATTTACCGGCGCATAATGGCTGCTTTGGCACTGTTTCAGGATGTTACTGGTGACAGAATAAAGACAGAAAAAGACAGAAAAGTCTGGTTTATGTCCAGATAAACAGTGGTGTGTTGGCATCCAATAATGGATAATGTCTTTAGACCTGTGTGAATGTGCACGAGTTATTGAACACTTAAGTGCAATACAGAGGAAGGCATAAAGAGGAATTTATAAATCTGGCGTTAAGACTCCATTAACGTATTTCTGATTTTGTGTAGACATGTTGAAATTACAGATTTACACATCTGACACCAGGAGGTTACTCTTAATAAAATCCACATGACGAGGCCTGGCATTGCCTCTGCATATACTATTACAAAATACTATTTTAATACAACGACGAAGTCTATGCTTAATGAGGGAACATCCATGATGGGTTAGATTAATAG
This sequence comes from Oplegnathus fasciatus, assembly GCA_003416845.1. Classification (NCBI taxonomy): domain Eukaryota; kingdom Metazoa; phylum Chordata; class Actinopteri; order Centrarchiformes; family Oplegnathidae; genus Oplegnathus; species Oplegnathus fasciatus. The sequence goes on along the minus strand of NTHP01000175.1, from coordinate 149,219 downwards.
GCGTTGACGCTTCCTGACTCTTCCATACAACTGGTCTGTAGAAAAATATTAACTGTGTCTTGCTAACAGCTTTTCTCTGGAGAAAACTACAACTGTAAGGTGGAAATTGACAGCTGAAGAGGGTGAAAGAAGAGCAGACGGGAAGAGCTAATGCGGCTGCAGTAAAAGGATAATGTTTGATAATGTTTACTGAGTCAATGTTTGCTGGTGAGACCACAACAGAAGTGTTTAATCTCCCAGTAAATAATGCATGATGCCAGCACATGTGATACAAGAAGTGTTTGCCATAACTGTGGGCAAAGAATTAGAAATGCTCAACCTACTGTTGTTGACAAACATTTTCCTTGAATTTGGCACCTGTGTTTGCATGATGCATAGCTTAAGTTGGGGGTTAAGCCTCCTGACATGGTGTCAGCCCAATGTATAATTCAACTACTTGCTTCACAAAGTACAATAATTCCTCTTTTAAATGTGAAAACCTCTGTGAATAGCATTGAGTATGTTTGTGTGTGTCCATCTGTCAAAAATGTGTTTTCCCATGAAGTGTACATATCATTCAAATGAAAATGTTTGCACACACGTACCTATGCACACACACACACATGCACATTAGTGAATAACCGGTCATCATCTCCCTATCGCCTAATCTTGTTCGCTTTGTTATGCTCTGTACGTAATTCCCTCCTGTAAAGATGATGGCTATATTTGTTGAGATTTGGCAGAGTGGAGAGCATGGTGCTGGTCAGTTGGCTGGCAGCTTGTTTCATTCAATCTATTGTTTGTTTTTCTAATACTGTCAGCCACCAGTTTTATTGTCCCCATTTCTTGATTCTGTTATTCAAGAATAACTTATGTGCCAACTTTCTGTCTGTACGCTGGAGACTGTTTTTTGTACTAGCTGTACTAGAGTTGTCATTACAGTTTAAATTTGTGCACTTCATTCTGACATGCACAGTTAACCAGCAGTTTACAGGTAATGGTAATCCCTGATTACTTCCCTATTGTACATAATGTTAGTAACAGTATGAAACAGTGTTATGGAAACCCATGTAATTGGCAAATTTGAGAAAAATATGAAATATGAGAAAAATCCTCAATTTATGACCAAGATTGGTTTGTATCAGTCAAGCACTTCTATAAACCAATCTAGATACAAATGTAATGTAATAATGTTAATGTTAAGTTAAGTTTCAATGATTTCTTACAACATATGTTTATTCTCATATGTGAACTTAATATTAATGGATTTCTGTTCTTGTCTTCACAGTGTTAAGTTTCTAGCATTCGCCTTCTCTCTAATGAGGAGTCAGTAAGCGGTAAACACAAATTTGCAGCGGGAGCCACGTAAGCGACAGGTGTGACACGGATGGACGGTTTAAAGGAGATCTTTGGGGTGACAAGAGAGAGACCAGAGGTTAATCATGAATTAAAAAATCATATGGTCTGCTCCTCACGTTGTTACCAAAGCAGCCTCTTGGAACTCTGACCACATTTTTTGACAACTGCCTGACTGACCCCCTTTTTTCCCCCTTTTTTTCTGCAAACTGACTGAGCATTGCACTGACACACTTTGGGAGAGAAAAGGACTCCTGATTACACATTCCAGATGACATATCTCTGCCAACATTATACTCGCCATCTTGTATGATGACCAACTCAGTACCACCTACAGTGCTGAACAACTGAGCAACTTCACAAGTTTCTGGAAAAAAAACCCACACACTTCTCTTCTGGACTGAACGAACAATGTAGCATCTCTGCTAACATATTGTAGCATTTGTTGGCTGGGAAATAACTTGACTTAATCCATCTACAGTTCGAAGAGAGAGGAATTTATGCATTCAAGGGATCTTTTAGATGTCATTTTCCTCTTGGGTTCCTTTCCAGTGAAGAAAAAAATATATAGAGAGTACATGAGAGACAAAGGAGTCGTCTTACTCGTTAAAACACTTGACATTCCAAAAAAAGATGCACTAAATACAAACAGTGCTTATGAAATCAACTGCACAGTATTTAACAACACCCATACTATAGTCCCTCATTCAAGTTTAGCACTTGTATAGCGTGTTTGCCACTGAACCTATGTCTTCCATTCACTTCTATCAGACTGAAACACTGCCCTCTTCACAAGTACTGAGATAATCAAAAACAGCACTAACTATGAAGTTGAACAAAATGAAGCACATGTAGCATCAGCTCAAACAGGTCATGTATAGCATTTACTGTACATTTAAACTCACCTGAAACATTCACCAGAAGGAAATGGTGGAAAAAGACTTCTCTTTATCTCTCATGTACTGACATGGGCTTGCCCGAAAATCCATGTGGAATACCAAAGGTCCTGTAGCATGCACTTGCTGAATGACCTTCTGTAATGTATAGTAGATTAAGAAAAATATTCCATTTCGGGTGAGGTTTGTACTCACCCTTATACTGCCCATTGCCTCTGTTTGGTACAAAGTCATTCCTCTCAAAGAACTTTAACTTTAACTGCCACTAGCATCACATTCCTATATGCACATTTAAAAATTACAAGTATTTTTCCCTTGTCTGACTGCCACAGTGCTCAGTCATGAGGAGCAAAAAGACTGACTCAAGGAGACAAAACAAAAGTCCTAGAGACAATTGTCAGTCTTTCAATATCAAGGGATATTAGCCTGCCTAAAGTTCAACAAAAAGGACATTCCTGCCGCAGGGACACTTTTTATGTCACATAAAACTGTCCATTAGCTGGAAATTCTGTATCACCAGTTTGAATGGGACCAATCAGATAAATGTTCCCCCTAACACAAAGGCTGACACTGCCAATTAGGCACAAGAATCCCCAGATGCATACTGCCCCATCTCTCTCTTGTCCCTCTTGCTGCCAACGACTGCTTCACAGGCAAGTCGATGTCAAGATAAGGATGGCCCATCAGGGGAGCCCTTAGCCAAAGGGGAAAATGAGAAGAAAAGGACCAAGAGTAGAGCAAGTGTGGAAGTGTACAAAGAGAACAAATCTATATTTTGATAAACAAATCAACTATCCATGGCTTCAGAGGAAGTTTATGAGCAGAAAAGGTCCAGAATGGAAGAAAGAAAAAAAAAATCTGATGCAAATGTTAATAGAAAATTTGGCATCATGATATGGAGTCAAAGTCCTGGAAAAAGATGGGAAGTGAATATTTTGTCATGGAAGGTGGGCGAAGTTGTGTTCCCCACAAGCACCGAAGAAATGTTTTTGGAAAGACAATGAGCAATGACAGACTCTTGCCTATAAAGACATGGGGAAGACAAAGGATGGACGCTGAGATAAACAAATGAAAAAAAAAAAAAGATAATGCATTTTTGTAACTTTGTTTACCAGCATGACTACTTTGCATGACTGTCTTTTCTGCAAGCCCTTAGTTGAAGACAAGGGTGCTAGAGATACAAAAAAAGTATATATAAAAGGAATTAAAAAAAAAGTTATATGCAATTAATGTTTTAAAAAAGATTATAATGAAAGAGAAGAGCTATATTTTGTTTTGAAAAGTAAAAAAAATGTGAATATTGAAACATGTATGTTTGCAAAGTACACCCTGAACTATGTTTTTGTTTGATGAAATCTCTCTGCTACTACTGCCCTACATTCCTCATTCCAGTGTTTTCGCCCACTGCCATAGTTATACTTTGTTATGCATCCAGCAGTATATTTTGTAACCATTTAATCAACAGCGACCATTTAAGACTTTGCCAAACTATAGCATTTGCGCAAAGCATGTTTATTGTTAATCACATTAGTTCATGTTTTTCCTCCTTGAATCATTTGCACAACTACCGTAGCACAGCAGCGACAGCAGCAGCAGTTCTAAAACAACAGCTCTCCATACCACAACCTTGACTGCTTGATTAGTACTCATAGTTTGCTTTTTTTCTTTGGCAATAATACAAGAGTTGTCACATGATTGTAGCAGGGCAAATGGAGAACCTCGAGAGTATCTCCAACGCCTCAGTGTTAAAGAGATTCCTTGGATGTCCCATGGCAGGATTTTGGCAGTTCTGTTCCACTAGTCCGAAATAGAAAAATGGGAGTACAAGTGCAGGTTATCCAATAAAGACCAATAACAGACTATGAAAGATACTATACTGGCGAACAATCAAGAGAGATTTCAGGTTTGCATGGAACCAACTGCCATTCCAAAGTTTGTGTGTGGTTTAAAGGACTCAGGTGTGTTGATGGTGTGTGTGGATGTAGGTGTTTTGCTATTTTCTTTCTAACATAATAAATTATAGTATATAGACAACGATAATGTGAACACCTCACAGTGATGTGTAAAAAACGCATGCATTATGACTTGATAATCTCTCGAGGGGGAACAGAGTCTTGACATATCCCCTTAGCCTCCTGTCATTGTTTGTCATGAGTCCAGTCCTGATAACTATGAACACTGTGCCGTGTCGTAGAGCAGAAACGTCTTCCTCCGAGAGGCAACTGAAAACTACTCACACTCACAGTGTCAGCATGAGTGTGTATAGGTAGCTCGTCTTCGTTTTTTTAGATGGTCAGGTCTTTGCATCCGTCATTACCCATGGAGTCATCCAGCTGGCTAGTTGGCAGCTCATTACAGCACACAACACAGTCATGTGAGCACCAATCAAAGAGACCCAGAGCTTCCAAAATGATGTCAGTGAAGTATTTTAAGTGTTGCGAGAAAGAGAGGATGAGAGATACCAGTGTCCACCGAGGGGAGATTGATGTTAAAAAAAAGTCTTGCTAAAAAAAAAAGCATCTCGTTGTTGAGTGCTCTCCAAGCGCCTCAACCTTGGTTTGGTATTCCAAGTGAGTTTCAGGCCCTGCTGGTCCAGGGTTCAGCTCAGGCAGCTGAATGGTCCTCTTTCCATTCCTAGTACATTGCAGTTGGAGGCTCAGCAGAATATGAGACTCGATGGTGTGATGTAGACTACATAGACTACTCAAGGTTTTACAGGTTCTAGAACTTCTGTCTATTTGCAAAAATGGTCCATGGGATTTTTGTTTTGGTCCCGTATCTTTTTAAAACTCCCGATTTCAGTTCCCATTTTGGAAGGCATTAAGCAACTATGGCTTTGATGGTCACAAAGATGTTTATGAATATTTCAGAGGTAAACTTCTAGCAATGGTGTGCACACTTGCAAAAACTTTGTGCTTCACCCAGCTGTGTGTGTTTTCGTGGCCGAGTACTGTCTTTTTTCTTTCCTTTATTTTTCACTGTTAAGTTTGCCATTTCTTCATTCTCTACATTGTGACTGCTCTGCCAAAACCAGGCTGAAAAAGATGTCTTTCCTTTTCTATTGCATAATACTGCCATTTGATTTAGTCATGTTGAACAGAATGAGTTACAATGTTGAGAGTGCTAAGTCTGTTTTATTTTCTGAAGTTTGCAATCTGTCATAAGATGTTAAAGATTTCCTGTGTAACACTCACATAACCAAAAGAACAAAACATGCTTTACATGGTAAGTAGGTGCCACTGTTAAACTAACGGCTACTATGTGTTGTGACAATATTATGACATGTCCTCTCCAGGTGTTTGAAAGGTGTTATGTGGTCCTTGGATGACACATCCTCTACGATATCCTCTTTATTTTCTTTATGTGCCTGTTTCTGTTGAATATGTTTTTTTGTTTTTTTTAATTGAGGACACTGTATGCAATCTGCACCACGAATGCCACTGATCGACACTTACTGTATGCTCCCTGAGACACAGATGTTCTGTCATCAGTTCAGATGATTGCAACCACATGTGTAGTGGCTTTATGGCTTTCCATAGAGTGACTTAGCAATCGCACTAATCTAAAAAGATTTTATTTTACAAAGTGATAAGACCAGAGTTGTTTTAGAGGAAATGTTATCATACTGAATAGATTTTTCTAACATAGTTAATATCTTATTTTAATTAGAAATAATGTTACTAACACCACAAAAATCATACCGATATATACACATCTAATATTACAGACTAGCATCACGCATTCACGTAAGCATTCCAAAGATAAAAGATGTATGTTCATTTTACATGCCATCAAATTGTATAAAACAGACTTAGGTACTAGTCCATTGTACTGCAGTCTTAGTAGGAGAGTGAATGGGAAGAGGAGGTGGTCACTGGAGTATCTGGTTGTGACTTATGCCGGATTTTATTTTTGAAATGTTGGAACACAAAGAACTACTCATCAAGAACTGTATAAAGTATATTTCAATGGAATGTTCATGATCTATCTTTTTATATTTTGAAGAAAAAATAGAAACATATCAATAAAGTGTCATAATTGAACATATTTCTACTATTGAGACTTAAAATGTATGAATGTCAATGCGACCTAATGTGAACTAATCTCCATAGCAGCTTGAATGAATAACTGATTAACAGTCATGAGATGCTTTTTCAGAGACGTTAAAATTGCTTAAAATCATTGACATGAACTTAAAATAAATGAAAAAGTAACATCAATGGTGTGCCAGTTTGTTTAAGATTTCTAACTGATGAAACGTGTGCTCCTGTGCATACTGACTTTAACATTCTGTACTGACTGTCACAGTTAACGCTGTTCATCGGCCTGTCAGGAACAGGATACCACAATACACTGATTGATATAATCCGACTTGAAGTGAGGACGCAATGAAAACCTAAAGTCTTCCAAGAAACTGAAGGATGACACATTCAATTTGTGACTGGAAGTTTAAGAACATGGTGTATTTTGACGCCAGCATTTCCAAGAAGGTCCAACTGTGAAGTTTTTTTGTTTTTATTTTAGCTGTTGCATGAAGCCGTTTGAAGCTTCTAAAATACAGCCTTGTCATATAATGGTAATCTATAATTTTGAGGTCAACTGTAACTGTGCCATGATATTTGAGAATGATGAGGCAACGTAAGTGCTGTTTTCATTGCTCGATATCAAGTAACTGTAACTTCTAATATCCGTGAAACTGGACACCAACATGTTAGAAGCATAAGGATCTGTATTTCTTGTATTTCTAAAGTTATACAGAATACTTCTGTTCTTGGATCAAATAACAGCGATTGTAAGATTGTAAGATGCACAGAGTGGATTTGTTGCTGTAACGAGAAAAACAGGTACAAAAGCTGCTACATAGTTGAGTCATCAACTAGAATGCCAGGCAGCAGTATTAGGTTAAAACGTTGTTGGACAATCTTTTATAACATATCTGTAAATCATACTGTAAATCATGACAAGGGGGAAAATCAGCAACTTAGGTGAATCAGATAATTAGAAAAGTGTACAATCAGTTGTTGAGCTAGTTGAAGCTCTTAATAGGACACCTGCTCAATGGAACAAAATTACTAAATCATCCTCGCACTGCTGTTTGGAAAATGCTTATACAGAACCATAAGCTGATGCAAGGACCACATGGTAAGAAATAGTAACGTGGTCTGATGAGTCATCTGTTTTCTACTTATGGATACCCAGTGTCTGTTTCACACTGTTCTACGCGGTGATGAATCTGTGCTGGTATATGCAGCCACCTCATGGGAGTCACAAGATCTCATGATTGCTCTGCGTAGCTGCATGAAAGCTTATAAAGCCTTATACAAGATTATGATGCACAACGCTAAGAATATCACTTCATTTTTATGGGGCGTCATTTTGTTCATTTCCACACCTTTACACCCAAAAGAACTAGAAGACTTCCTTACTGCATTTAATTAACACTTGGTATTTGTGTATTGTTGATTTATTTTATCCACAATCTGTACATATCCTTGAGCTTATTGCTTTATGGGCACATTTAAACAAAAGGTCATCAGATTCATAGTAAGCAGTATGAGATATATCATTTCATGACGTGATATGTGACCAAATGGGAATGCAATGTAGCAGTGAGCAGTGTATTTGTTCTGTGACTGAAGGCAGCTATGAGGAAATGTCGGCAGAGGCCTCCTTTTCGTTTTTTTTCTCCTTTGTGCCAAAACATCACCTCCCTCTGGTGGCAATTCACAGTAGTGTCTGCTTTGGTAGATTCAGATGGATGAAGACCTTATGACTAATAACAGTAAATCTGATTGGTTGATTTAGTTTTTTGTTTGTCTTTTATTTTCTTTTTTTGTCGTTTTAACCACAAACTCAAAATGAACTAAACATCTGGAAGTACCAGCCTTCAATTAAAAAAATAACACCTCTCCATGTGACATGCTACATTTCCATTATTCTTGTTATTATTTTTGGGATTATTCTAAGAAAGTGCTGTGCAGTGTGACACAACTCCCTGATTCCATTTCAAATTTAAGACATTATTGAAAAAAACAACAATAAAAAAAACACAAACATTTTAATTTTGTTCAAGGGCAAATTTTGGCCTTTTTGCACCTGTTTTTGTATTGTTCTTTTTCCCCTTTATGTCACAAAATCATGGTCACGAGGTTAAATTGCAGTCGTATCATCAAATGTAACAGCTTGAATGATGTTATTTTCACAGTATTTCAGTGGAATATTTCCAATAGATGATCGCTTCAGTCTAAACCCACAAAATGAGAGATATCAATTTTATATTGTCGATTTGTAGCACATAACTTTGTCCCTGTATATAGTAACAGATGCTTAGCTTACATGATTTTACAAATCTATATGATCTCCAGTACCTCAAATTCAGTCCTCCATGGTTCAGGTGGTGGCTGTTTCCTGCTGAAGCATGTTGTGTGACTAAGACTGGCGGGGGCTGATCATGACTTGGAGGTGATGGTAAAACGCAGACAAGGGTCCAATTTTCTTGAAATCAGGCAGAAAATGTGACTCAATAAAAGCTAAATAAAACTTACATTAGCTAAATAATGATTATTGTGCCGCTCTACAAATAATAACAAGGTGAGCCCTGTAATTGCAGCTAGTGATTTATTTTCTACTATCATGAGGCAAAAACAAACCTTGTACTTCTTGACAACAGCTTCTACTACAATTTTCCCTACTATTTTCTACCTCTGCTTCTGTTACTCCTCATTAGCCTTCTCTGGACTACAATGCTAACGTTACTGATTATACTTGGCTATACTTACTGTGTTGGTAGGTAAAACAGTGCTCTCTGCTTCCTTCCCTCAAGTAACACACAAATTGATGGTCACGATTAATTAAAACATGAGTACACTACTTACAAGTACTGAAGGAGGGCGTAGGCTAGGCTCCCTCAAAGTCACACCTATAAATATCCTTCTAAACTTATGACAAAGACGTGTTGTTGTTTGCCATGATGGTTTTCAATGAAACAACCAAAGAACACTCAGAAATTTAGTAACAAACATGATCAAACTCTGCTGTTGCTGCATGAAAACTCTGTTTCTAACAACTAGCTTGCAGTGCTATCTCGATCAATCGAGCCAAGGTGGGATTTTCTTCATACAGACATACAGGTTAGTGTCAGTGCTCTATTGGATAAAAGGCTTGTCAATCAAGTCACACTGGGCGTCAATGACTTACCTGTGTGCATTCTGATTGGCTACTTTTACCCAGTACTTTTTTGAGATGTTACACCAGAAGATGGAGGCAAAAAATCATCACTGCCAGGTGGAAAGAAATGTTTTTCAAGGATAATTTTTCTAAGTTACTTTTTTTTTTCATCTGTGAAAGCCCTGAGGGACAGGTGAAATTTTGTTTTGTTTATTATTTAATTATTGTTTGTTGTTGTAATACTAATTTCGGCCACAAGAGGCAGAAGTGTACCACTACCCCATGTTCTAAATAAGACTGGAAGCATTCATGTTTTCTTCCAAGTGAATTTTAAATAAAATGGACTTAACTACTACTACTTTTTTTCCCCCCCACCTGCCTCTCAAGGCTTTCACAGACGAAAAAAAAAGTAACTTAGAAAAATGATCCTAGAAAAATATTTCTTTTCACCTGGCAAAACTTTTATTTTTTCACTTGTTTCACAGATGAAAAATAAATAAATAAAGAACTTAGAAAGATTATGCTGGCAAAAACGTTTTTTCACCTGTTCTTAAGTCATAAATACAAAGAGAAAACAATTTAGATCAGACTTAGAAAATGGAAAAGATTTTCTCATTTGCCTCTCACGGCTTCCGTAGATGTTATTTGATGACATAAAAGGCAGGTTGAAAAACGTATTCTCACATTTTCAGGCTTTGCTGTTTTTTCTTATTATTATTTCTTCTCAAGTAAAAAAACTTTGATAGTGAAAGAAAATGTTGAAAGAGTTTTTAGCAATTAAATTAGTAATCTAACATAGAATATTTGCTGTTTATCTGGAAAAGAATACATTATTTGTTATGTATGTTTTTTTTCTGTGACTATCACTGGAGTTCCACTTTTTTAAAATAATACACCTTCAAATCAAATACTTTTGAATTAATGAAGAACAGTGCGGGACCTCTGTCCGTCAGAGTGCCATGCTTGTTAGAGAGGGTAAAACCATGCAGTGCCAGGCAGAGGTGACATTTGATAGGGAGGTTGAAGGTTGTCTAGCCCCACAGCTAAAATGGAGGGAAAGGACAGGGAGGGGTTGGAGGGGTCTAGCAGAGATTGAATTTCAACAGGACAGCATTCCCAAAAAATTTCAAGACAGACAACGTGAGGCGGCAAGGGACAGGACAGGATCGTGGATGTTCTCTGAGCAAACAACTGGACGCGCAGTTTGTGTACGACCTGGTCAGGGAGTTTAGCTGGACTGCCAGTGGGGCTGAAGGTAGACCGAGCAAGCCAAACAAAGACTTTGTGTGTATGACAGACGGACATGATGACAGAGAGAAAGACAGACAACCTGACGAGCCACAGGAGACGAACAATGTGATTTTTCATCCTGCCATTGGTCTCTGTCAGCAGCTGTTTTACGCTTAGTGAGTAAATGCTTTCATCTCGCTAACTGGGTACTAACATTGCTTGTTGTTTGTGGGGGTTTTTTATTACGTAACATTTAAAAGAAAGTTTAGCAACTTATTGGGTGAATGTGTGTTTAACTGTGATGAAATCTGTAATGGAAAGTGTTTACTACACAAACAGGCACTGCCACAGTATCTCCCCTTCAGCCATTTGCTTCTAATACCACCTGTAATGCTTGTCAACTGAAAACCAAAAACTATCACTCTGGTTTCAGACAGGGTTTGCTTTTAAGTCCAGTTGTTCTACAAATTCTCAGGAGAGTGGTTCATTGCGTTCCCTGGCCTGGCACACACGCAGGGATGGACAGCAGTGACCCGCAGGACGACGAAAGTGGAGGCAGGAGGAAAGAGAGCGACGGAGAGAACGATAAACAGTTGAAGAACCAGCTCAACAGTGAGGAAAAAGGAGAGAAGGAGATCAAAGGGAATGAGAAGGAGAAGAAGAAAGAGAGCCGGCGTTCTGGGTCTCTATGGAGGAGTGGATGGGCGCTGAGTGAAAGACTGGCCATCAATGTCTCAGGGATGCGTTATGAAACCCAGCTTCGCACCTTAGCCCAATTCCCTGACTCCTTGCTTGGTGACCCCAGGCGGAGGTCACGATACTTTGACCCACTTCGAAATGAGCTCTTCCTGGACCGCAATCGGGCCTGCTTCGACGCCATTCTGTATTTTTACCAGTCAGGCGGGAGGCTTCGGAGGCCTGCGAACATACCCCTGGACATCTTCATGGATGAGCTGATGTTCTACGAGCTGGGAGAGGACATCATGAACCGCTTCAAGGAGGACGAAGGCTTTCCAAAAGAGGAGGAGAGGCCGCTGCCGGCCAACGAAATCCAGAAAAGACTGTGGATGCTGTTTGAGCACCCCGAGTCCTCCTCGGGCGCACGCATCATAGCCATCATCAGTGTTATGGTCATTGTGGTGTCCATCCTCATCTTCTGCCTGGAGACGCTGCCCGACTTCAGGAATGAGAAAGAGACACGAGAGGTAGGAAATGGGATTAAAGCGTTGTGCTGTATGTTTGGGAGGCAGGATGGAGGGTTGAGAAGTCTTTTGGGTTTCCAGATGAAAAGTTCATTTGCAAAAACAGATAACACCAGTTTGACTGATATTCCCTGGAGTGCACAAAACAAACATGATTTAGGAAAATAAATAAAAATATCTGTTTTTGCAAATGAAGTTTAGGTGGATGCCATTATGAGGACAAACGGTGGTAGGTATCCTCCTTTTAAACAAATAATTTGGTTACCTTGAGGGCATTTATGTGGGTAACATCAGCAATATAAAAAGAACTGGGAGTGTCATTGACAGAGGAAACTGAGGATTAAATCAAATAAAAATAGGTATAGTAGGCTCTCTCTCTTGAAAAGTAACCCTACCACTTATCCCTTGCCCTACATATTTGTCTATCATGGTTTAATGCCCAATATCACACCAATTCATTCAATGTCACTTGCCAAAACAGAGACCGTAAAACTGCTAAAAGTTTTCAACAAAGCCCAAATCAAACCACCTGGGTATGAGGTCTTGAATGGGATGTGTGTGACTGCCTGGGTCAAAGAGAAACATGATATCACAGGAAGCAGGTGTTTAGGTAAACACACACTTAGTGAGTACTACAGTGTGTTAAGAGGAAAAATACTGACATGGGGATAACTATTTGCCAAAATGTCTGGAAGCGGACCAGAGAGAGAGAGAGTGAGAGAGTGAGAGAGACTTATGGTGTGATTATTTTAGTCGGCTGTTAAATTTGATACACTCGGATTCAGGAAGCGCTAAAGGGTACGGGGAGTAACGGGGTGGGGCCTGGAATACAAATAAGAGGAGAGAAAGGAAAGGCAGGGTGAGGAGACAGTTAGGTGTGTTAATAAAAGGTCACACTGGTGACCGAACACATAGGCAAAGGTGAGTCAAAGCCTTCCGGTGGCTTAGAACCGGAGACTAAAAGGTCTCACAGGATGAGAAGCATACGTTGGGTCATGTTAACACATTCCTCTAGGACTGCTGTGCTAGGCCAAGCTGCCTTTGCACAAGGGAGCTGCCAGGAAACTACTGTAACTCACTCCAGTCCAAGTCAGCGGCAGACCCACTGAACTGCATTGGCAATGTTACATGGCTGCGGAGGCCAGGGAGATGGGATAGCGACGTAGGTGGAGATGGATGAGGAGCAGTGCAGCAGGACGCTCTCATGTTTCTCTTCAGAGATCTCACGAGGTTATATTTAGTCTTAGGAGAGCCCTTGGAGCAGATCAACACATAAATGTCCACCTTTAGTAATAAACACTGTCACTGACCTGCTACTGAAAGTCATAAGAAATACTCTAGGTTTATTTAAACTACCCTGAAACTTTATATGTTACACACAACCCATTACAGCATACTAAACTGATCCCTTTATATCCGTATCATCCGTTTTCACGCTTTTAACTTGATGTGAAGTGTAAGATGCTTTAAACAGCCACTATCCGATGCTTGAATGTAATGCTAACTGACACGGAAGATGGAAAGACAGGTGGACTGAAAAAGAGATTGAAGGTATGATTGAAATGTAAAGCTGCAGATGTAAAACGCTTTTATGATGCTGTCAAAAGTGAGAACCAATGAGATGGTGGACAATATACTGAAGTTCTGTGTAGTTTATTAGAATGTCATTAAAACAGTACCTTAGCAGCAGTTCGTAAAATGACATAAAAGAATATATCGAATATAGAATAAAGGAATAGTTTGGGAAATAAGTTTATTCGTTTTCTTGCTGAGACTAAGATGAGAAGATAGATACCACTCTCATGTGTATACGGTAAATATGTAGGTGGAGCTGTTAGCTTAGCTTAGCTTAGCTTAGCTTAACATAAATACTGGTTAAGACGGTGAAACAGCTAGCCTGTCTCTGCTCTTTAACTCATCAATTAACACTTTAGATCTGTTTTATTTTGTTTTTTTAAACCGCACAAAAACTGAAGTGTGAAAACCTAAATTCACCTTTTTATGGAGGGTTATGTGCCGGACTATTTCTAGGCAGTCTTCGTGCTAAGCTATGCTAACCAGCTGTTTTGGCTTCACAATTACCGTACAGATGTGAAAGTGGTACAGTATCGATCTTCTCATCTAACTCTTGGCAAAAAAGTGAGTATGTGTCTTTCCCAAAATGTCGAACTATTCCCTTAAGTGGAGTTAAATAATTTAATTTACAAAAACACAGTTTTAATTGTGTATTTTAACTATTGTTATGGTGATATTTCTGCTATACTTTACAAGTATGTTTTATGTCTTTCCTGTCTGTCTCCTTTTCTTCAGGAATATTTTTACAAGTACCACTCCCAGGCAAAGAATGTATCTGAGAACATGCCTCCTCCGCAGAGTGTTTTCCATGACCCCTTCTTCCTGGTGGAGACCATATGTATATGCTGGTTCTCCTTCGAGCTGTTCATGCGCTTCACTTGCTCACCCAGCAAGATGCACTTCTTCAAGGATGTCATGAACATCATCGATTTCAGTGCCATCCTGCCCTATTTTGTCACTCTGGGAACAGAGCTGGCCAAGGACAATGATGCTTCTCCGGCCACATCCTTGGCCATCATCAGAGTCATAAGGTTAGTGAGGGTGTTCAGGATCTTCAAGTTGTCTCGTCACTCTAAGGGCCTCCAGATCCTCGGTCAGACACTGAGGGCCAGCATGCGCGAGCTGGGCCTGCTTATCTTCTTCCTGTTTATTGGCGTCATCCTCTTCTCCAGCGCCATCTACTTTGCAGAGGCTGACCACACCAACACAGCCTTTATCAGTATACCACATGCCTTCTGGTGGGCGGTCGTCACCATGACCACAGTGGGCTACGGTGACATGCACCCAGAGACTGTGTGGGGTAAGCTGGTGGGCTCAATGTGCGCCATTGCCGGTGTGCTTACCATCTCGCTGCCAGTGCCCGTCATAGTGTCCAACTTTAGCTACTTCTACCATCGGGAGACTGAATGTGAGGATCACACCGAGTACACCCATGTCCAGACGAGTCTGTGGGGGGACGAGCAGCAAGAAGGGGAGGAAATAGAGGAAGGGGATAGGGATCCAGAGGGAGATTATTATGCCATTGAAGGCACCTGCAACCCTCTGAATGGGACTCTGCTGGGTGGACTGTGTACAGGGCAGAGCACAGAGTTCAGAGGAGGAAATATGTATCTGAGGGAACCACTGGTTACTCAAGTGTAGGGAGGGCGAGTGTTATTTTGTACCATTTCACAAAGACACAATAAGAAAAAATGACTAAGTGAATGAAAAAGCAGGATGAGACATAATGGGTTCATAGATCTACAGGTCCTGAAGAAAGAAACTGGCAAATTGTGTTAAGTAAAACCATAAATATAGCACAAACATGCCTACTAAATACTTTTTATTGCCTTTCCTTGTTCATTTATAGGTATTTATTATAGCACTAGACAGCCAAATGTCATTGAAAGGCAACTTTTGTATAATACAGCTTTAAAAAAGCAAGAAAAAGACAGTGAGTTTTATATTCTCAGGGTCATTATATAAATATAATATGAGCTGTTATTTATTAATGCTATCAGCTTGTGTTTGAGATGAAAATGACTTCCTGAATGTCTGTTCTGTGCCTTGAAACTCTGATGTCTTAGTACTGTCACTCTGTGGCTTAATGTTTGAAGTGGAAGCAGATAGATTATTGGCAGCATAGGTGTCACATCTCATCAAAACTCAACCAAACACCAGCAGGGCTGTCGCTGCAGACAGATTGAGATCTCTCGTAAACCAACCCCACATTCTCAACATTCTTCTGTAAGTAATGTACAAAGTTCACATTTGTGTAGTTTTGGCTTATGTGGCCTGAAGCGACTGACATGACCTTTATCGTGCTGTAATACAACACTGTAGCGTTACTTGATGACATGGTGTTACCCATTTATGTTAAAGAGGAACGTTTTGATTGCTATGGCAAAAGTTCAGTATTTACCTGCTTAATTATGCACTCTGTGTTTTTAATAAAGATTATATTTTATTAATTTTCTTAAAAGAAGCAGTGTTATTTATGGTTGCCTGTGGTACTGAGTTATTATTTAGAGAGAAGATTTAAACTTTTAAACTGGTGCCTCTGAAAAAATAATATGTGCCTGTTAAATAAAGCAGTGTTATTTTAGGATATGAAATAAAACAAACTAGAGAAACACAATTATACTTAATCCCCCACTGCTTAGGCCACTGCATCTCCAAGCACAACATTTAGTCACGGAAGTCTGCCAGATCGAATCTGTGTTTCACTCCTGTATGGCCATGAGCGACCTTTTCCACAGCTACTAAGCTGTTGTAAGCGGCAGCTTCCAATAACATTGCTCTCAGTTTCACTGGAACACATAAGACTTTCCACGACATCACAGTGATGACCCATGGAAGGTATGTGTACTAATATAACATTGCTTGTGTGAACTACTTCAATAATGTGTTTTAGTTTGTGTTGTTGTTGTTACTTTAACAGTCAGTAAAGAGCAAATGAATTGAAATAAACTTTCTGTGGGATAAAAACATGATCCCTGACTACTGGAACAGATTATCAGTCAGTAATGTCGCGCTGAGACAAAAAATAAACTAAAAATATCAGTGGGATTCTCAGCATTACAACATTACTGTATAAGCAAACTACCTGCTTTCTTGTATGAAGTGGTCTGTGTGTAAAATGATACGATTATTATTGATTATTATTTTTGAAAACTAGTCCTTCTAAACCAATTGGAAAATAGTCACAAGGCAGGAAAAAAAACCAAAACCAAAACAAATCAACAACCACAACAACAAAAACTAACTAATAGTTTGATGTAGTGTAGCTACAGTAACTACATGTACCGTTGATTTTATGTCAAACACGTCCATATGAGAACAATGTTCATGACAGGAATAGCTACAGCTCTCTTCTCTAACTGCACATGGCTGTATTAACTTTGAATAAACAGTGAAGACAATTTATGGCAGCTGTTCAGAACTGTAGAATTTGCAGAATGCACAATACATCGTATGAAAGTGGGATTGTTATACAGCATATTGTATATATACACTGTATAACAACTGGGAAACTTTATTTTAGGTTTGCCCATCCCACAGGCACAAGACTCAAATGATCACTAGGGCCAATAAACAAAGTGTTGTAGAGAACTTGGCCCACTTTTCATTATTCCTCATTTGTCCACTAGAGAGCGCTCCTGCTCTCACAATATTCAGCCCATTTCCTGCCTCCCCCGCCATGAAAGCTGTGCTCATTGGTCAGAGTACATTCCTCTCATTCTACAGCTTCATCCTTTCTGTAATTGTTCCATTAAACTGATGTATCATTGCACGACAGACTTAGACAAGCAAAAGTGAAATTTATATCACGTTTATTTTTATTCTCTCCAGTCTGATAAACACACCCGAGTTGTAGAAACAGAAGCTTAGTGGACTTGCCAGTCACATCCGCCTCACATATCAAAATGATCTTGCAACATGAGCCATTTTTTACTCAGATACAAACATGCTCTCAAACTACGAACCATAAAGTCTCAGAAACTGTAGTCAAAATGATTCAGTCTTTAAATAACCATTACAAATACACCACACACACAATAAATAAATAAGTTACATTAATATAGTCCCCATAGAAGCATGTTGAGAACCAAGCTACTCATCTCATAACAAAATCAAGTCTGCAGGTTGTACCTGGTCAATAAAAAATACATTTTTAGAAGGTACATATACAGTTATAGATCTTTTCAATACATTTTCTTTACTTGTCCACTGAAAACTGAGGACTGACCATAGCATTTAGACCCATTCCAAGAAGATCGTCAGAGTCCACGTTGAAGTATCTCTCATTGTTTGGTGGCTGTTCAGACACACTCTCCCCTGCCAAAGTATTCCTAAGTGGCAGGAATCGAGTGAAGGGGACTGCATGTCGGTCTGGGGAATGTTTTGATGCCAGAGACACAGGGAATCCATGGTGTGAAGAAAGGAAACGGGTGTATCCATCTGCCAGCAGCAGTTCTTTGAAGGTGCACTCAGCCTCTGTGTAGTGGCTCTGAAAGGGACGACAGATGTAAGCTGCCAGTAAAGGACAGGAAGGACGGATACTTTAGGATGTTATATAGTTTTCTTTGCTTACTGTACCTGCCCCCTCAAACGGCCTCCACTGTCCATGCAGAGAAACAGAGATGACAGCTTTCCCTTGATGACTATATGGCCTGGTTTAACTGACTTCAGCTCCAGCACACCTGGAAACACAGAAACATAAATAGATGTGTCTTCTTTACAAGTCTCCTGCTGGTCTCCATTTTCTGGGCCTCAAATTGTCCAGTGTATTGTGTGGATGTCTTTGAAAGGAAAATAGCCTAAATTGGTCCCACATATGCTGTCTGTTAGTGATTTATCTAGCAAATACTTACTGTAAGATGTCTGAGCATCACTTCCTGACACTCTCCCATCCAGGGTCATCTGCAGATACATCCCTCTTCTGTGATTATCTGCAACAAGACAAAAGAATTTAAGGTATTTAGGAGCAGCATTATCTCATCAATATTCCCATATTTGCATTAAATCTGTTACTAAAAGTGTTATAAATACCTGTGTAGAGATGCCCCTCTCTGACTTGACTATTAAAGGTTAAAAGTGGGTTGGAGTCAGTGAGATAAAATGACAGCGAGAAAGGAAGCGGGATGATTAAGAGAAAATAAGACAGGTAAGAGAAAGAGGTGTGTGGAAACAAAAACATTTGGAAAAAAATATGAAGGAAGCCTTGCAAGAAAATAAATAAGGAATAAATAAAAATAAATAGCTTAATAATTAAATTAAATAAATAGGAAATATATGGCTCTGTACAAGCAAGTTCTTTTCAATCAAATTCTAAACAGGAGCAAGTTTTGTGCCCTTATAAAGGAGTTTGGAGAAGGAGGTCCTACTTCATGAGGGTAACATGAGTCAGACATTTCTACATAATTAAACCATGATTTAATGCTGAGAGGAAGACCTGTGTTCAAACACTATGTATGGGCTTCTTCCGTGTCGTTTACAGGAAGAATTTCTCATGAAGTCCCAGAAGTTCAGGTGGATGAAATTCATCTGAGCTAACTAGCACATAAAAAATGTGATTGTTGATTTTACTGTAAGTTTCCTACAGTTTACCCTTATTTACCTTCTTTTAGAAAGTTATTTAACATTATTCAACCTATTAACCTCTGAATAATAGTGTGTATATTGTATTGTATGAGCAATTTGTGATAATTGATTTATGAATTCTTACTTAATTACACATAAGCACCATTTTTCATTAAATGTTTTGTTTGATTTGAATAATCAAGATACGTATTAGTCAAAAATGTCAGTATCCCTCCTGTTACTGAATTCTGACATTGCACTATCAATTACCAATTAGTTTACTGACAAATATCAGTAAATATGCTGTGTCACGTGTGGACAAAACAGCTTACAGTAAGTCAGTCAGTGTTTTTCCATTCAGGCTTCAAAAAGATGCACATTTCACAACCGCAAGAAGATGTAACACAAACGTATCTCTCTACGTCATCTGCAAAATAAATTTTAATAAACAATTACGAGTGGGCTTTACGATGTTTATCTTATTTTGATATGTGTGTGTTTGTGAGAATGAGGGAAACAGTGGGTGAAACTGATTTACAGGCAGAAGACTGTTTATGTGACTGCAGCTGTGCAGTCACTGGGGAGGCTGCACGTCAGCTCGTAAACTCACGAGTTAAGGAACATCTCAAGCATCACCAAGAAACATTCCTGTCTCTACAAAGTGCATTACCACCTTGTTTCATCTCATTGTGATGCTACTCCAGGGGTCAGTTCTCTCTGTCTGAGAAGTCTGAAAGCTACATTAAGATGTCATAAAGTGTTATTACACTACCAAAGTGTGACTACTATTCTTAAAATTATTATTATTATAAATTATTAATGACACTGTCAGGAGCATTTTGAGAAACACTTTATAATATCTTCAAAACTTTCAAAGCGTTAACAGTCTAATTAAAAAGAATCTGTATACTTGTGTTTGATAGTGAGGCTTGCCCAGACATGTTTCCTGATGTCGAAAGTGAAACTTTGCGTGTCTAAGAAGCACTGAGGTTTCCTCTTCCTGTTTTGGCTCATCTCCAGTCCTGTGGTGATCAATTTACCCTTGACTAAGCAAAAACATGCAGTGTATGTTGTATTTAGAAGAAGAGTCGATTTCTGGGGCAAAAGGTGCCTTCCCTTTATCAGTGAAATAAATGTGTATCATTTTTAAAATTAAACAATGAAATAAAAGGGGAAGACAAGAATATACCCAATCCCTTGCTCCACCTCACATTTCCCTGTCTTATCGCTTGGTATTTTGCAGGTCTCAGTAATGCCCCTGACTGCACAGTTTAACTGTAACGTGTCCGAGCTGAAGTTGAAAGTTCAAGGAGAAACTAAACATCTGCATTTCAATGGTTCAATATGAATTTAAATCATTTTTTTCATCTTTTTTTTCCAAAATGTACACAAACAAGTAGCATATCTTAAATGTTCATATTTTATAACATACTTCCTTTCTCAACCTAAAATGAAATTACAGTCAGTCTTAAAACTAAGTATGAAATGAACGTACAGTTTAATACACACATATACATACTGTACATACATACCATAGCAGTTATCATAAAAAATGATAAAAATAAAATACACACATTTTACAAAGTCCTGACCCAAGCTTTCACATCATTAGATGATTGATATCATGACGTTCACTCTAAAATGGTTGATTTTGGCATGCATATTGACACAAATGCTTAACTCTTTTTTTCCCAGTTTGAACAGGATTTTGTCATAAAGCACTTTGCTAATTGTCTCATTGTCTGTCCTATTCACATTTGTGCATCTCATGTCT
>NTHP01000175.1:98074-127887 GCA_003416845.1 Oplegnathus fasciatus | reverse complement strand
GTTATTACACCACCAAAGTCTACTATTCTTAAGATTAATCATTATTATTATAAATTATTAATGACACTGTCAGGAGCATTTAAACATTTTGAGAAAAACACTATAATATCTTCATAAACTTCCAAAGCGTTAACAGTCTGACAGTTTGAATAAAAAGGAACTGTATACTTGTGTTTGATAATGAAGCTTGTCCAGACACGTTTCCTGAAGTCGAAAGTGAAACATAAACAGAAATATAAACAGAACGGCAGTCAAGAACACTGAAACATATTCCTTCAGGTTTACACAGTGTTCATTATAAAATCATTACTGAGCATTATGTGTGCCTCATGCCCATCCTTCAATGTAACTGAACTGGAATTGAACAAAATATTTTTATTCAGCTTGTAAAACAAATAAATTCCTTGTGATGAATATAAACCGGATACTGTCTTAAAGATGCCAGGAGATGGCGCTACGCTGTTTACGCTTTAGGCCTCCATGAGCACCTTCTCACAGGAATTTCCAGCACGGCCACTGTCATCATGTGTGTACAAAGCTTATGTTCAAAAACACTTTAGAAAATGCCATTTTACACTTAATTCAAGACCGATCATTTGGAGTTGAAGGAAGTGTTGGGCCTTTCATATATGCAGTGTGACTCCATTCATTAAGGATGTACATGAGAATCAGCATAGATATGTTTAAATATATATAAAAAAGTCCTCATTAAAAATGAATTTAGGTTGCAAAATAACAACAGAAGAAAATTCAAAACAATAAATTAAACAAATCTTTTATTCATTCATTCATCACCTGTTTAGGATGCAAACACCTGTACTATTTATAACCTTAGCCGTGTCTAAGAAGCACTGGGGTTTCCTCTTCCTGTTTTGGCTCATCTCCAGTCCTGTGGTGATCAGTTTACCCTTGACTGAGCAAAAACATGCAGTATATGTTGTGCTTAGAAGAACATTGCTGAGTCAATTTCTGGTGCAAAAGGTGCATTCCCTTTATGAGTGAAATAAATGTGTAGTCAAAGTATAGCCTAGTATGCATCATTTTTAAAATTAAACAATGAAATAAAAGGTGAAGACAAGAATATACCCAATCCCTTGAGTCCCGTGCTTCACCTCACATTTCCCTGCCTTGTCTCTTGGTATTTTGCAGGTCTCAGTAATGCCCCTGACTGCAGAGTTTAACTGTTATATGTCTAAGCTTAAGTTGACAGTTCAAGGAGAAACTAAACATCTGCATTTCAATGGTTCATACTCTGAAAGATGACTTACCTGTGATCTCCTGAGCCCGGTCAGTGTGAGGGGGAAACTGCAAATAACTCCTTCAGCAGCATTTTACAGGTATGTTTTTTAATTACAGCTTTTACAATCATTATCATTATTATTATCATATTATATTCAATTATCATCACTACTCTCCAATAATATGAATTTAAATCATAACACAATTTGTTTTTGTTTTTTTTCAAAATGTACACATACAAGTAGCATATCTTAAATGTCCATATTTTAAAACATATTTCCTTTTTCAACCTAAAATGAAATTACAGTCAGTCTTAAAACTAAGTATGAAATGAACGTACAGTTTAATACACACACATACATACTGTACATACATACATACATACATACAATAGCAGTTATCATAAAAAATGATAAAAATAAAATACACACATTTTACAAAGTCCTGACCCAAGCTTTCACATCATTAGATGATTGATATCATGACGTTCACTCTAAAATGGTTGATTTTGGCATGCATATTGACACAAATGCTTAACTCTTTTTTTCCCAGTTTGAACAGGATTTTGTCATAAAGCACTTTGCTAATTGTCTCATTGTCTGTCCTATTCACATTTGTGCATCTCATGTCTGTTATGGCTTAAGAACATACGTTTCATTTCCCCTGTGTACGCTTACACTCTCCCTTCGAGCCTCCCTCTCCCCAGTCTCTACTGTGTTGTGGTGTTACTAGGCAGAGTACCGGTATGTTCTATTATCAGTCTAAATCATAGTAAGATCACCTGCTAGGGTGTGTGTTGGGGTACCGTTCTCTTGATCTGAACAGGAATGCAGTTTCCAATTTAAAAAACCATAAGTTCATTGTGTCAATATTGCCATCTCACACTCAAAAACAGAATATGTATTCACGATAGGCGATGGTCACTTTCTACAGGCCACTTTCTACAGAATCAAACAGCATCATGCCACAACTATGGATCAAGATGGGGTGAGAGAGAGAGAGAGAAAGAGAGAGAAACGGATGGATGAACAGACATTCACTCATTATTTTATCATCTTTTCTAAATCATTCACTCAGTGTCTTTGATTCTTCGAGTCATCTTGGCTCGAATGTCGTTGGTCATCTTCTAGTGTCCATTTTTGATTTTGATCCTCAGTTTTTTTTTTCTTTTTCTTCAAAAATGTGGTTTTTCCTTGGGTAAGGATGGAGGAGGGGTTCTACAAAATGGAATAAAACACGCTTAAAGAACCGTAATAGCTCCCGCTGAGATGATACGTTTGATCTGGTGTTGACACAAGTTATTTTTAGCTACACATACGATCGTCAGAGAGGGTGCTTTTCTCACCTGGTGTGCTTATCTTTTAGCAGGAATATGTTCTCACGGACCCCGACTCTCCTCTCGGACCAGAGTTTACTGACAGAGAGAAGAAGGTAGTTAGTAAATATAACTCAATGTGGAACTATAAGACAAACACACCTAAATCAGCGCAGTAGTTCAAACTGGAACAAACATTCAAAAAGCCACTAAAACATTTGCAAGTTGAATCCAAATCAATGAACTGTGGTTTTAATCGTAGATATTTTGCCATTAATCCAAAAGGCTTCTTTAGTTCTAACCATTGTGGGGAATAGTGTTGGTATTTGCTTCTGAAAGGCCATGATATGCTTCCTGAGGAAATTGATTTCAGCAACCTTGTATGAATTTGTATAAATAAAAAATGAATGAAGCTAAACGTTTCCCGCTGTTTCCTGTTTTTGTGCTAAGCTAAGCTAACCGGCTGCTGGTGGTGACTGAGTGGTATTATTCTTATCTAACTGACTGCAACAGTAAGCGTATGTATAAACCCAAATGTCAAACTATTTCTTTAAAATCAAGTTCTCTATCCTTGGTGCCATGCCCAGTATGTCACTGACAGTTTCCTTGTATTTAACTGGCTGTTTATATCTGACTGACATGTTTAAATTGCCAGTAATGTCAGACTGTGTTACCGAAAGTACCACTTAACAGCTTTTTCACCTAAATTCCATCAGTCTGAGCGGAAATGGGACATAAAAAATAGCTGTGGGTGGGGGACTTCCTGTTTTTCCTCATTTCTAAAAGACCAGTCTCTCAGGGGCAGCTGAAGCGTCCCAAAATCAAAACACAACACAGCTGAAAGACATAACATGGCTACGAATCCACAGTGTCCTTTTCCGAATAATCACGCTTGTTTGTTGTTACTGTTTTGGGTTTAATTCCCACAACACGGTTTGTGAATACAATACGGTCGAAATCTCTCACGCTCAAGCATCACACAAGCAATTCTCTGCTCTCAACTCTCACCAGACGACAATAACACAACTACAAAAAGTTTATGTTAAATCATAACAAATCACAGTCACCCTCTTAAAATCTCTACACGCTGGATTTACTACAACAGATATTGACTGAAACCAATATGGCAGCCTGGAAGGAAGGAAGTATAGTAGTATAAATGACACGCAAGCCTACATGGTTAGTTAATAAGTGCTAGAATCACCACTGATTTGCATGCTAGGCAACAATGTGTGTCTGTCTGGTCTAAAATACTGTGTGGTTAGTTGTGTTGCCTTGCAAAAAAATGTTTCAAATTCCCCTTTTTGTTCTTTTGGCCTTATTTATAGTAGATAAATAAGCTATATCTCAACATTGGCTCTTAAACTCAGTCATCAAACGCTTTTGTCCTTGGATTTGGATTTGGAGACCCCTAACTGATCAAATGGCTGCTTATTCTCCATATTCCAGTGACCGCCTTAGTCACTTTTTCTCTTGTTCTTGGCTAAGGTAACACAAATTTGCACGCAGCACCATCTTCTGCGGCATTTCTCATGAATTTCACTTTTTTTTAATTGAAGTATGTTTAACTTAGTTTGTTAGTATACAGTATGACTAACAAAATGCACGTTTAAACAGGAAGAAACCACTGTGTAATGCCTGATCCCGGCAGCGCAGCTATAGCAGCATGCTCATTCAGCCGCTGTGAGTTTCTTCTCCTCACCTTCACTCTGGACTTTTCTCAGGGTGACAGAGGGGGTCGAGATGGCGGAGGCACGGAAGTTGGCAGGTAATGTTTCTGAGGAGTCGGAGGTCACGCCGCGGAGGTCCTTCTCTCTGAACATCTTCCTCCATGATGGTGACCGTGTAAATGTTTTCGTGCCGTCCTGTAGAGACAATGAAACAAACACCAGTGATTAAAAATAACAGCGTTCACAGTAGAGGCTATCTATTTCAAGGTCTTATTCATTACGCATTAGTGGGGTTTCACAAAGTAGTATTTGACAAAGCAGGATTTGTTGTGACAATATACCACAGTTGCACGGTTTTTAGTCCTAGATGCTGTAACTAAGCAATTAGCAGTGGTGTAAACACAGCTGAACCAATTTGCCAGCAGTGGTACATGCACTGATGCCATAAAGGCTCTCTTTATAAGAAAGACAGATACTTCAGATTGCTATTTTACACTGAAAGGAAATTATCCTGTCACATATTTAACAAAGGGCAAAAAGTTTGGATCAAAGGCCTTATTGTCAAGTAAAATAGTCTTAGTCGGGGTGGTTACAATCAACACACACTCCCGCCTCCTGGCAGGAGTGATTATCTTGATTGATTTTCTACTGACAGTCTGCTTTGTCGTACCTCATCTGGCCTCCTCTCTGTTCCCATGGAGATGAGAGCATTGTACTCCTTCTCTAGGAGCTGCCGCGCCTGCACAAGATAGACAAACACAGTTTTGAGATCATAATTAAGATAATTCAAGAGTTACAGATTAGGATTATCTTGGCGTTAAGCAAACAGAAGGTGTGGCAATAAGACAACAGTTGTGAGATAAGCGCTCCACAGAGATGTTTTTCTACATTCAGTGTCTACAAGTTGACGATAAAGGTGGTGTACTGTGGAGTACCTGTGTGTTCTGATTGGGTATCTGGAGGAGGAGGGCCAAGTCAGTGTAGTCAAAGGTGTCATCTAGCGCCAGGAGGGCCCCGTGCACCCCGCTTTCTAATAGGTTGTCAGCAAACTCTTTCAGACCGATAGACTGCACCCAACACATCACTCGCTCGTTGGACCACACCATTACATCTGTGGAGGACACAGAAAGGCAGTTATCATGTGTACTTACATGTGTACAACATACACTCTGATATCATGTCTGAAGAGAAGATTTGGCTATTAAGTCCTCACCTTGGTTCTGGTGTTGACTATCGTCCCTCCTCCTCTCCAGCTCCTTCCTATCATAGTTCAGGCGCTTCAAGCACATGATGCCATAGTGAAGACTCACCCTGTAAGTGAGAAGGACACGTTGCTCAAATTTTCATCAAAGCTGGCAGATATATACACCCAAGAAGAGAATGCAAAGAAGAAGTAGAGAAATGGAGAATCAAATACATCCAGTAACGTGGATAAACATGACAAATGAGCCATGAATCTTTCTTTCAGACCTGTGGAAACTGTCCACCATCTTCAGCTGGCCCCTCAGTTCTTTCTTGGTGAGGTGATCGAGCATACGGGCATCCACCAGTGACTCCATGAAGTAGGAGCGGTACTGGGGCAGACCCAGGCTGGGCAGCCACTCGTTTCCCACCCACTCGTGGTTCATGTCTCCATAGGCCAGGATCTGGAGGACGGTGGGGGTGATGGAGATAAATAGAGTGAAAGAACAACAAACAAGGTGCATGAAAAACAGGAGAAAGTATAAAACAATCCTAAAATTTGTAACATCAAGAACTGAAATTAACACAAAATACATACATACATTTCACACTTTAGTTCACTATAACTAAATAGTAAAAACAGTACAGTGTTTTAACATTTTGTCACTCTTTAATTCATTATCTGCACCTTTGTTCTAAAGAATTATATGATATGTTTTGCCTTTGCCTTATTATGTGGCAGACAAGGGGTGTGTAAGGTCCTGTCTAATGTCATACGTCCCTCTGTCTACAGCTCTATATATACACTGCAGTGCTGTATATACATTGCTAGCCAGCCAGTAATCATGTAAAACATCCCTCAGTTGTGGCAGTTGTTGCATCACAGGCAACAGGGAACATGGGAATTGTAGGCTAAAATGGCAAAGGTAATTATCTATGGTGGTACGTTTCAGAGGTGTCCATGATCTCTATATGTTAGAGTTAAGGCTGGAATTTTGAGTTATGACCATTTTCTAACAAGGCGCCATTAACAAAGGGTTTATAAGCTGTAACTAGTGACTTTATTAATGGTTAATAAATCATTTATTAATGTTTTATAGATTAGTTATAAGCCAATAATAATAAGAAAATCTGGGTTTACAAGTTGCGGAAAATCCTCCTTCAGCCTGACACTTTTAGCTTTTTAATTTATCAGGAAGACCCGGCCTCAAATGGACTGTTTGACCCCTTACCTACTGGAAATGGGCCTCTGGACCAGAAATATATTTAGAAAGAACTTATTAACATTAACTAATTTAAAATATACCACTTTCATACAGTCCATTTGAGGACTTTCTGGTGCATTATAGTACTATCTAAAAAGACAAAGAAAGTTACAGTTTTTTACAGCCTGGCGACCCAAACATAGCTATAAAGCATTAGCAAATGATTTATTAACCATTAATACAGCCATTAATGACAGCTTATAAACACTTACTGTATATGGGTGCCTTATTAGAAAGTGGTATGGTTAGATTGAAAGGACTCTACAGTTTATTTTCCATTTAAATCTCAGATTTTTCGAGGACACAGTGTCACTGCTGAACAAAAATAACTCAAATTTTGGTGATTTTCGATCAGTTGGTCTCTGGTTTTCATTATAGCCATCTGATGAGGGACAGATTTACCACAACTTCACCCTCAACTAACAGAAAATAGGCTCGGCTAACGTGAGCAACCCTTGGCTCTACGTAAATAACAGTTTACACGAGGAATAATGGAGTTCACATGTCCATGCAAATTGTTGGTTTGTGTTCGTGTAAGGGGATAATACATTATGTAACCACACTAGCTAGCACACCACATTTGGGGGTTTGTTTGGCATAAATCATGTTCATAATGGAAAAAGTTATGTTGTGTGATTAAAAGCAGGCTTAGGTTGTTATCCTGAATGGTAAATCTGTTTTCCTCTTGGCATAACACCAGACAGGTCAAGCACGTGTGTAATGAATGTCACATGATACTGTTTCTCACCTGGTCCCAGCTGAACTCCTTTTGCTCCTTGTGGTTCAGGCAGAGACAAAATGAAAGAGAAGAGGGACAGAGAGTTGCAAAGAGAGGGGCAGATCACCGGGGGGAGTGTGTTCGTGTGTGTTTGTGTGTGTTACGGTGAATCAGTGTCAGGACAGAATGGAGAAGAAGAGGAGGGGGAAGGCAGAAGGAGGAAAAGTTTTGTTAGTGAGTGAGAATTAGTTGGAAAAACACTACATCAAAACAGATTTTGAGGGAATAGCAAGGGAAAGGTGTAGCCAAACATGCCTAATCAGAGACAAAGAAAAAGAAAAAAGCTCATCAATGTGAGACCTTTGGTCATATTGCTAAGAATTAAGAGGCCAAAACATAAACAATTAACTATATTACATGCCTAAATGCAGAAAATACTGAAATAGTGTTTGTACCAGAATAGCCATAAACATAAAGTAAATCAATATCCTAAACTATTGAATTCTGTTTAGATTGGATATGAAATTTAATATTCTTACTGGCTTGGTGGCAGCAGTGAGAGACTCCATCTCAGCATGTGTCATCCAAATATTACTTGTCGACTGTAATGACAGCAAACAAATGTGATATCAGTCTTCTTCCTTGACATGAGTGTGCACATTTATCAATGCTGGGTGAACACATGATTCGTTTGCTGATGTTTAGAGTGATATCGTGCTTTTCACTGAGCCTTACAGAGCGAGTGCTCGCAGGTGCGGATGGACTAGTGAGGGAGACCATTTCCTGGATGGCCAGGCGGAGTTTGAGCCTGTGCAGAGGGTTGCTGATGCCAATCTCCCTCTGGATCTCTGTGTCCGACAGGTTAGCCATAATGGCGCCGCTCTTCACGTTGGCACGACACGCTGCCACGTACCACGCTGGCATCCCTACCCACAGCTGGACAAATAGAAAGAAGATGTGCTCATTAGTGACACATTATATCACATATATATCCAAACACTGAACTGAACTGATCCCCCTCATTTAACAGAACAGCATGTCGTGACGTACCTCAAGCCATGTAACAACTGTTGGGCCATCCCATGAGGCGAAAGGCAGACCCTGACGACAGGCTTCCTCTAACAGGTCGTGCCTGGCAAGGAGAGTGGAAAACACAAGTTTGACTGAGATTAATTTCTTCATATCTCACCTTACCACTGTCTTCTTTTATAAATAGAAAATCACATTGAACTTGAGATGTTAAATAGCATGACATTTGTGCCTTGCAGCATCACAAGGGCACCAGGGGAATCAAAGCCCCAGCCCAGGCCTGGTTAGTGTCATGCTCTCATGCCAGTGGCACCTGACAATGTGCCATTTACTTACACACTGAAACCTACAGGAGGGTTCAAAGATCAATGAATAACATGAGAAGTGTGTGGAAAGATGACTGATCTCACTTCTTTTTGCTGCGGCGGTCTTTTTCCACTGTTCCAGTCCCGAGTTTAGTCAGGCCTAACGGGTCAGCTGAACCCAGGTCATCAGAGGGTGTGGAGGCTGCAGAGGTCAAAGGTTAGAAATAATAGTTACTTTATGTATCAGCCTCATACATTTGTCAGCTGGGCAAAAAAATGGCGTTGTGAATGAGCAGTTTCCAGTCTGTTCACTGACCCAGTGAGGCAGATTCACGCCCAGGCGCACCGATCCTCCCTTTTTCCTTTTTGCCAAAGAGACGACCAATGGACGACTTAATGCTTTTCTTTTTGCTGGCTTTGTGGAGGGAATCCTGGCTAGCAGTGGTGGCACCATCAGCTGAGAGGCTAGAAGGACAGAGAGAGGAAAAACAGGAAGAACAGTGAAATCAACAAACACTGAACGCCTCTGAGGGCTAGTTTGTGAGCCAAATAAACTATTTATGAGTAAACCTTCTTGAGAGCACCTGCGAAATTCACGGTGGTCATCGAGGCCTGCCCCCGGGTGAGTGTGTGTCATTCGGTCCAATCGTAGGGCTCGAGGAACAGGAGGAGGGGTGGAGTCGATCAGGGCGAGCGCTCTGCATTCTTCACCATCTTTGCTATTCTGCAGGGTGGAAAGAGTCGGGTCAATTTACACAGATTCTTCCTCATTTGAAGCACATTTATGTCTTATATCAAGATTTTGGACACGGTACCTGTCTGTCAGTCTCCCTGGCAGGGGAATGTGGCAGGCGGGGGGTGGAATGTCCAGAACTGGGTGGTGAGGGAGACGCCAACGTGGAGGAGGTGATGGAGGGAGTCATGTATCCCCTCCCGACGCTGTCCCGTCCTCCCAGCGAGGAGGGTGGAAGAGGTGAGGCATCGAGGGCCACGCTGCTGACCCGGCTCTCAATCTCTTCTGCCCTCAACTCTGTGCTCTCCTTCTCCTCCTGAATTAGCCTGAGAAGAGAGGAGAGGAGAGTCTTTATATCTTTATTCTAACAGAAAGCCCACATCATTTTGAATGTAGGTGAAAACATTGGTTGCCCAAATACTCTTAGGATGTCAAATTAGTCTCATAAAAGGCAAAACTGTAACAGACTCACTTAATCTCCTTGTTGATGGCCTCGAGTTGCTCCTGTAGCATGATGGCCAAAGTCTGTACATCTGTCTGTCCGCTGGGTGAGAGCAGCTCTGATCCGAAAAGAGTTTCCCTGTCGTCCTCGTCGTCAGAGCAGCCTCCCTCCACACCACCTTCAAATCCAGGGCCCAGCATAGTGCCGCTGTCCCACTCTCCGTACTGGGAAGAGGGGAAAATGGTGAGAAGGATGCAGGAAGTTATCATCCTAATAATAAA
Organism: Oplegnathus fasciatus; assembly: GCA_003416845.1. Classification (NCBI taxonomy): domain Eukaryota; kingdom Metazoa; phylum Chordata; class Actinopteri; order Centrarchiformes; family Oplegnathidae; genus Oplegnathus; species Oplegnathus fasciatus. The sequence continues at coordinate 117,708 of NTHP01000175.1, read as the reverse complement.
TGATATCTACATAATCATCATCATTATCTCAGTGTAAGATTAACACCTTGTTACTATCGTCTCTAGGAGCCCCCCACCGGCCGCGGTGCGCCCGCCTAACCACCACCCCACTAGAGGAGCTGCCGTAGCCGGACGGGAGCGAGCCTCCACCCTGGGGGTACCGCAGCTCTGAGGCGCTCCCTGGAAGAGATCTTCGAAAAAGGGTGGAGGGAAGTGAGCTCACGCTGCCCGCCCTATGGTGAGATCCAGAATTCATTTGTTATTCCACAGTACTTCAAAATCACAATTTCCTCATTTTCTGGGTGTAAAATTACAACAGGCAGGTTTCTCCGGAAAAGCAAACCGTATTAAAAGAGTTGTATCCATATGAATTACGGATGTAAATATTATTTGCATATTTGTCAGCCAGACAACACCCTCTAGGTTCAGTATGAATAATTACTTTTTAAAATAGATTTTAGTGGAAGAACATTACGACTAAAGAGGGGAGTAAACAAACATTTGTGCTCAGAATGGGCAGTGTACATACAGTATCCCTGGGGAGACTCTGTTTTTATTTGGGCATTCACAAAATGTAGGATATATTGTATAAATAAATTCCCTTAAAGGTTCATTGTAGCTAACCTGGAATAAGAAGAGCCAGGTCGGCCTCTCAGCTGATCCAGCTCCAGTTGGATCCGCTCCAGCTCAGCAAGGAGCTGCTCCTAAAGCACAGAGGAGAAAAGACTAGAATCTGCTTTTTTACAGGGGAAATTGACCCCTATTTGTTAAACATCACACCTCTTTTTTGTGAGGAAAAGTAGAATTCTTGAGAACCGGGAAAATGTTGATATTTAAGAATTAAATATCAAAGAATTTAAAAATTAAAGGTCAATATCCAATATATAAAAGTGTAGATGAGAAGGAGCAAAAACATATTTTTTCAGAACAAACTCAAGACAGTGCTGTTGAAAGCTGGATCATGCACAAGATAAAAAACTGAAAAGGTGAATACCTTATTAGCTAGAAGGTCATCTTGGATTTTCTTCATATTGGACAGTTCCTCTGAAAGAGCATTCTAGCAGAGCAGAAAAAGGAATGTACACTTTTTTAGCCCTTCTTATTTTCCATTATATCACAAAATATTCTGCACCACTAATTAGTCTTCTCGTTACCTTCTCCTCTAGCGCTGCCATCCTCTCTTTGAGGTGGAGCTGCAGTCTCTCATTGGACTCGGACAGAAGCTTGTCCACTGTATCTGAGAGGCGTTTGTTGTGTTCGTCATTCATCTTCTCCCTCTGCCTCGCCTAAAATGAAGCAAGGCCGTAAGAGAGGTGCTCAAGATAGAAAAAAAAAAAGCGGCCAGTGAACTTTACTGTTGCTTAAAATAGGAAATGTAGCCAAGTAGAGAAAAATAAATGATTTTACCCTCTGCAGCTCTTGGTTCTTCTCCTCCAGTTGAGCTTCCATTTGCCGTAGTCGCTCCTCGAAGTTTCCATGGCGCTCCTCTGCCTAAAATAGAGGAAACATACGAATATTTCCAGATGCTCCCATAAACCTGTTTCTGACTGAAAGCAGATCCAAATAAAAGCTTGAGGATTTTTGTTCAAAAGAGGCATGACTGTCTGATTATTTGATCAAATGATAGAGGCTGTGACAGCATATATACAGTGTTAAAGCGACTGTAAAATGAACTCAACCTGTAAATGTAACTATCAGCACTGAATCTGAATGGCAGGTGGTCTGGTCAGTCAGGCACAGTATGTGATGGACCCTGACTCAAAGTACCTTGTTGAGAGCAGCGACCCTTTGGGCAAGCTGGGCCTCAATCTCAGGCAGTGTCTCTGCCCTCTGTAGGGTCTGCTGGAGCTTCTGCTTGGCTTCATCCAGACGTTCCTGTAGCTGTCTGTTCTTCTCTTCACTCTGGACACACAGACGAAAACACATATGTACAGTATAATCACCTAATATAATTGCTTAACATAATGGCACTCACATACCAGCTCATTTTTTAGATTTTTAAATACCATATAACTTAACATATAGCAAGTGCTGATAATGTCATTATGGCTGTAGATGGATGCTGGATTATTTGAGCCATTCCTCACCTGTCTGTGCAGTGATTCCTTGCTGGCCAGCTCATTTTCCAGCTTGTCTTTGATATCATGGAGAGAAGTCGCCTCCCTCTGGGCGCTGAGGTACCTGCATTCAACACCAAACCACCATTGAATTATTAGTGCTGCAGTTCTCAGTCAGCATAGCATGATATATGTGATAATATGCAAGGGTGTAATATTCACTGGGGATGGTGGGGGGTGGGCATGTCTCGCTCACTTCTCAAAATCCTATTTTTGCCCCCCTCACTTCTACAGTTTCAGTTTGATTAATTCACTAAAATATCACTGAACTGTGTCATGAATAGATCAAAATGTTATAATGCTTGCCTTCACTTATTAGTTACAGTGCGCTCAAAGTCTTAAAGTTTTACAAGCTGTAGTGATTGACTGATGACTTTTGCCCTGGATTTTGCCTCTCAGGCAACATAGACGCTGCCCTACCCTCTTAGTGGAGGTTGTTGGGACTGTATGCAGCTTGTGAGGAAGGTTGCAGACACTACTTAGGGCTGAAAAAATGCCTGCAACTCTTCAGCATTTTCAGGTGAAAAAATAATTTTGCTGTTTTTATTTACAGATAATTCTCCTAAGAAGATGCTAGAACAGATCATCAATCAAGTATAATGCAGTAAAAAGATGGTGCTCTTTGTAGTAAAGACAGAAGTAAAGTATTATTTATTGATTTTAAAGTTTCATTGTAGACATTGGAAATTTGAATTTGAAATTTTTTGTGCGTTTTTAATGGACAAGTGCGTTTGGGCCATTATGTTTTGCATCAGTTAATAAAAGTAAAAAATGTGACAGACTCAAACTACTAATCTCTGATCTCAACTCCTCAATTAAACGTATACTGAACCTTAAACACTTAAGATAATTGTCTGTACTGTATAATTGATTAGAGGAGCAAGACATCCAGCGACATTCAAGCTTTCAAACAAACTGTGTGTCAGGAAGTCCGCTTTTTGCTTTTTGCATACAGCTGCATTCTTAATAAGAATGTCATGCAAATGTTATTATGTAAAACAACCTTAAACTGTATAAAGAGGTGTCAGGACACCTTTGCAACACATTGCCAGCCAACAGGTGAAACATATGGTCCTTCTGCTATGTTCATTACAGCTGATGTATGAAATTTTGACTCCAGAAAAAAAAAAGGCACGAGTCCTCACTAAAACTAAAATAGATTCCTCAAACACAGCAAAGGTTACCTGCGTTCTAGCGTTGTAATCCTTTCCTCCATGTCCTCTCTTTGGCAAAGGGCCTAGAGGAAGCAAAAATGTATCATGAAACCAGGTAAAAATGCGTTCCAGGCTTTATGATATACATGAGATAACAGTTCTTACTACACATTTATGCGATAAGTAAAGGCCAGGTCAGAGATACCTAACAGGAGAAGAAAAAGGTAATGTGTGGATAGCCTGCATAATTAGACATTTTAGTACTGTAGGAGTCCATTTACAATTCATTCTGCATTTATTTTAGACTTCAAATAGTAACACCAATCAGCAAAAATCCACCTCATAACTGTTTAATTTCTCTTAATTTCCCTCTCATTACCTCCCCAAAATAACACATATTAGTACTTCTCCAACATATGCCCATTGTGTTCAAATATACACTTGGAGCCCCGGGAATCGAGGGAGCTCAGGGTCTTGGCCAGGAAGAGACAGATTGGCCCGACAGACCTCTTTCACTTCCCTTTGGAGCTTCTGATTGGCCTCCTCTGACTTCGTCACCTCCCTCCTGGCGGCCGCAAGCTGTTCCTCTATTTCCCCAACCTGACGTGACACCACAAAGGGACACAAGATGACACAGATTGAACCTACGTGAGTCAGTGTTAACTGCCACAGCACTAAGTGTAAATAGACATGACAGTGATTCATTATAAATGTCTGTCTGGTCAATGTAAGACTCTTAAAAGGCATCACTGACTGAGTGTAACATGCTGAGAGTCTGACGCATCTAACACACAGTAAACTAGAGACAGAATACGGCTCTTTTAGTTTTCTGATTTCTCTTCAATCCTTTTATCCTCTGATCAGATAGTCAGGGTATTATAAAGCAAAGCATTTTGTCATTTTCACCTAAATACTTTGGACCCATTACAAAAGACTTTGTCGGACAGTGCTAAACACAGTACGTCCATGTTTCAATTCAAATGACGTCTTATTGTGCGCTATACAGTATAATTATGGCTTTTCAAAGCAGCTGCAATAGTTTAACTGGCCACAAGAGGGAAGAGGAAGACCAGTAGACATACTGTACAGTACATAGATCTCTTCCTTCTTGGGATATACTGTTGGAAATACTTGGCTCTACTTAATGGAGTACACTAAAGGGGAATTATCAGTGTTCATTACAGTATAGAAACTAAATTAGAAAACAAAACACAAACACAAATGCACTGACACATTGCAAAAGTACACATACACTTTTTTCTATACTTGTGAGGATCCTTATTGACTACACTCAGTCCCCTAACTTTATAAGAATAGTTTGACATTTTGGTAAATGCGCTTATTAGCTCTCTTGCCGAGACTTATATGAGTAGATCAATACCACCCTCATGTCCGTATACTAAATGTGAAGCTACAGCCAGCAGCTGGTTAGCTTAGCTTAGCATAAAAGCTGGAAACAGCGGAAAACAGCCGGTCTGGCCAGCACTTACCTCAGCTCTTACATTACCCCTAATCTTAACCTTAACCTAATAGATATTTTAACCTTAAAACGGTAATTCGTAACTTTCCGCAATTTCTGACTAGCGCAGATGACGGCATATTACAGTAAATTTGGGACGTTGTTTTACTGTAACTCAGTGTTGTTGGAATACAGTGAAAATGTCTGAGGTTGATGAGGTTAAGGAGCACTAGCCCTGTCAACTGGACAGGTGTGACCCAGCACACAATTTTACACAATTAGTGTTTCATTACACTCCATCACACAGATGGATATAATAACTATATATTAACTGAAACATTTCAGCTTGGATTTCACATTCAACCCTGACGCCATCTGCTAACGCTGAAATATCCCCTCGAAGAAGTGACAATGTCCTCGCTTTGCAAAAATGTCCTCACTTTGAAGCTCCAAACCCCAATTGGTCACATGGTCCTCACCATGACAGATAAACAGAAACACACTGCACACTCACCTGCCGGCACATGAGGGCCAGCCTCTCCCTCAGCTGGGAGAGTTCAGCTCTCTGCCGCTCTATCTCTCCTTCTCGCTGTCTTTCCAGCTCGCTATCCTCCAGGCCAGAGGAGGGACCATTGGGTAGTCGCTGGAATGATGACAATAAAGAACAAAATGTGAGTGATGAAGAACAATCATCAGTTAGAGTCAGTTGAGGTTGTAGCTGAAAGAAATGACATGGATGAGGTAAGACTTTAAAATGACACTGACACACAATGATACCCATACATCTACTTTTCTACTGACTTTCTGGACGCTAACACATACACAAAAACAACTGGAACCAACATGCATAAAACCCTCCCTTACATCTTTCCCGCCGTCCACCCCTTGTTGACGTCTTTTAATTTGGTCTCTTAAAGAGATTACCTGGAAAGGGGGAGACAAAATGGGCAAACAGACGACACAAATGAATGTTCTTTCTTCACACCAAGCCAAAGCATCCTTGAGACACAGGAAATCACTCATATCGGATTTTACCTCTTGAGAAGACGCTGCAAGTTGATCCTCTAACATGGACACCCTCTCAAGGGCCACACGGAGCCTCTCTCGAACCTGTGAGGTAGAAGTGATATTAGTAGACTGACCATCATGCCGCTTACAAATTGTGATTCGAGCTGCATTTGTGTTGCTAAAATGAATTTTCCCTTTTTACTCTCCTAAAGTAATCTTTTTGACCTTCCTGATAAGCTCGCTAGAAGGAGCAAGAAAAAGCTGTATAGAGTCAATTAAACAGTTCATAAGAGGCCAAAACACTCACATCACTGCAGAATTTCTTGAGAAAAGGTGCATATGGTATTTAAGTGCACTGCCTTGCCATTCAGTTGATCCCACACCAGCATTTTGGGTGTGTGATCATCCAGATGAGACAATAAGCGAGGCTGATGGGATTTATTCACTTGGGTATGTGTTTATCAAACTTCTAGGAATGCTCCAAAGTGCCAACTTAAAAATTCTTCAGCAAGAGTGAAAAATAAGAGACATTTATCAAGTAACTTACTTCTACTTGGAGAGAAGCGTAGGAGGAACCTTTTAGAGTAGGACATGCTCACATGCATGCTCAGAGCAAAAATAGCAAATGAGATGCAAGAATTTATCCGTCATCTGCCCCGTTGATTTTTTAATCTTTTAAAATACTGTTCATATGCGATTTATCAAGTTTGTGTTTGCTTATGAGATAAGCAACAGCTGCAACTTGTGAGCTAAAACTACTCTATTCTGATTTATACATATCACTTCATCATAACCAGCAATATATTGTGCAGTCAAACCAACACATGTGCTAAAAGGTGCATGTCCATGTCTGTATAGCAGCCATTATTTACAAATCAAAAGAGATTTTATCAGTAGCTTTATTCTTTAACCTGCAGTAATTGTGTTTATGGCCACTTGGGGGCAGCGAAAACAAGCTGTAAACACAATACTGACATCCTGTAAGAGCTTTTAAGCTAAAATGGCTAACTTGTTAGCAAACAGCCTATTTACACATCCAGCAGATACAGAGCAACATTAGCATACATTTAACATCATGTCTCTGGTCGCCTGATGAATGTAAGTCCAACACTCAGTCTCCTTTTGGCTCTGTTTTACTCTCCACCACCTCCCAAGGGAAATATCTGGGTCTTCAATCTGTTCAATGCTCCACTATGTATGTTTACTAGCTAGCCTGTCTGCCATTTAGTGCTAGGTCAGCTAACTTAGCATACAGTCTGCTGAAAACAGCTGCATGCCTGATGAGAGTGGTGAGAGTGAACCAAAACAGTGAATTTGCGGGCCTGAAAACCAAAAGCTGAAAGAAGCTATAAAGCGCCGTAGAGTTGAGGGAACTGCAGAGTCAGGTGGTAATTTTCTGTGGGTTTATGAGTACATGCGACCCCTTTCACATACAAGTAGTCATAAGATACGTTGTTCATATAAAAATATTGATCATAGCTGCTTTAAGTTTGTGAGTAGGATGTATCAAATACAGGCCCTGATCTGCAATGCAAAGGACAACAGTTTGACGCACCTTCTCATCCAGGGCCTTGTGGTGCTCAAACAGAGACTTGAGGGCCTTGAGGACTTCCACCTCACTGGAGACCCCCGCCGGGGACTGGGCTTGTCTTTTCACCACCGTCATCCTCAGACTGCGCTCATGGCGAGACACCAGACACTCCAGGTGTTCCAGCAACAACTACAGGAGTGAGGGGGAAGGAAGGGGAAGGGGATGGAGAGGTGACAGGCAAATGCAGAGAGGTGAACAGAGAGAGGTAAGAAAGGGAGACACAGAGGATGAGGAGGGAAACAGAGAGAGCAAGGTAGGAGAAGGGAGAGAAAAAAAGAAAGAAAGAGAAAGCTCAGAGAAGATGCAGAGGAGTGAAGGGTTTTAAAGGCGACAATGAGATGAAATTAAGTGGTAGGAAGAGCGCCGGGTAGCATAAAGGGACAAGGAGTGAGTAGGAGAGATAAGGAAAACAAATATGGACATAAAAAGGAGTCACGAAGAGAAAAGAGAATGTGGAGGAGAAAGAGGAAGAGAAGGAGAAAACAGAAGCAAACGAAACAGTGTCACACCCACACAACCACAATGGGTGAGGAAGATAACACAGAGGCTGTTACAGTGCTAATAAGCAAAATGGCCGCTAAACATCTTACACGTGTGTTGTTTCTCTCCGCCTTGAGCTCAGCAATCTCCTCCTCCCTCTCCAGAAGCTGCTCCCGGCAAACGTTCAGCTCTTTAGTCAACACAGCAAACTCCTGTGGAACACACAAGCTGCGTTCAGGGGCACAGAAAACAAACTGTTTAAATGTATGGTGCTAACAGTTTAAGTGGTCTCTGCTCAGTCGCTTGAGCTGCGATAAGAGTTTAAAGGAACAAATAATAATTAAGGCCAGACATAGCCAAATCTAGTGACTAGTGAAAATGAAATAGAATTGGCTGCTCTCAGCATACACGCATATAAATGGACACTAAAAATATACATAAGCCAAAGCCCAACAGAAACACACTTCGTGAAACACCTGAGACCAGGAATGTAGGAAGACGCACATGATGTAAACCTACATAATAATCATGTAAATCACTGACACAGTTTCCACCATCACTCTCTCTTGCTCATCCTCCTCTGTGAACTCGCATCCATGGATGGATTACATCACACTGTTACACAATGGCTCTGCACTGGAATGCACAAGAGAGACCCCCAAAACACAGCATCGATATGTCATTTACAACACCGCTGGGAATACATTTGCAACTCCTGCATAACGCTGAAACAGAGCGTGAACAGGAGAGCGTGTCTTACATTTTCTTAAACAAAAAGAACACTGGTCGAATCCATTGCCAGTGATTTTTTTTATGTCTCCATAAAACACCAGTGAAGCCTTCAGCTTAGAGGGGACTGCTGTTTGTGAGAATGACGATGTGTAGATGTTTACTGTCAGGATTACCTGCTTTATGATTCAAAAACAGTTGAAAGTAGACACATGAAATTGGTCTGTGTTTGCATGGAGGCGGGAAGAGAGAGATCTATACAGATGGTGACACAGTGGGTCCATTGGCTCTTGGCCTTATGGGATTCTTTCTTGTTTGGATAGGGGTCAGCTTCTCAGTTGGCTTCCCTTGTCGCCTTATAGTTTCTTTTCTATTTCATCTCACTCTAGATCTAAAGGCTCCGGCCTCCATTTATTTAAATGAGTTTGCAGACCCACTCTATGATGCACAAGGAAACTGAGTTGTATAATTTGAAAACGCTTTTGCCTGGTGTGTTAGCCGCAAATTGATAATGATTTACAGGTTCTGTACACAACACATGTATCATAAACACCTGTACATTCAAATGCAATTCAATAATTTAGCCCTTTAACAAATACTGACATTGTGGAGTTTATAGTGTTTGTTGAATTGTATGTTGAAATAGCATTTCGGAGGTATTTAGCTCTGCAACTACTGATTTTCATTATCGATTAATCTGTCGATTGCTAACTAACTGGCAAACCCTAATTAATGATTAACCATTTCATCTATAAAATGTCAGAAACTAGTCAATGATACCCTTTGCAATTTCTTAAAGCCTAGGGCGACATCTTCAAATAGCTTGTTTTGTTGGACCAACAGTCCAAAAACACCAAGATATTCAGTTTATTATCACATAAGACAAAGAAATGCAGCAGATCCTCACAATTGAGAAGCCAGTGTGAAAAATGACTCAATATGAATCAATAATCAAAATAGTCGCTGATTATTTTTCTGTCCATCATCTTGATTGATTAATCAACCAATTGTTTCAGCTATAGAGGTGATAATTAAATGTTAGTCTGGGTGTTGTATCTTGTAATATTTTAGGAAAACTGGGAGAGCAGTATACTAAATTGTATTGGACTAGATTCCATAGGTTTTTATGATATTGTATATATTTATTGTAAATTTGAATTACATACAAGCTCTTTTCTGTCTCCTTCCATTTTAACATCAAAATTAGATCTAAAAATACCTTTCTGACTCTCCTTCATAAAACCTGAAATAATGACAATGACTAAATCTCTTGATATTGGATTAATACAGGATCAGTCGTGTCAGAGTGGGTATTTATCACAAAGCACAACATGTGCATGAGGAATCTGACTGAATTTGATTTGGTTAATTTGTGTTGACACATTTTACCCATTTTAGAAGCTGGAGAACACATAAAGGGAGCTCACATGTACTGCTCATAAGACAGTAAAGTGTGACAGCAAACTATACACGCTGCAAACACAATATACACAATCACCGCTGGGGATTTGTCCCAGCGGGAAAAGAGAAAGCTGTTCATGTTATAAATGTGGGATACAATCTTCCAAATCCAGTTATCATTAATAAGCAATTTCACCCAGTAAACTAGAGAGAATTCCTAGAAAATCAAGTATTCATTTAAGTTAAGCTGAAGCCATAAACAAATATTAGCTCACAGCATCATTAATCATCCACTAACAACATGGTCAACAAACATAATGAAACCTGATTACACAATATGAGGAAAATTGCGGATGCAACTTAGACTAAACAGCCAGAAAACGATAGGAACATAAACTGTCTGCATTAGGAAGAACAACAGTAGTGAGGAAAGCTCTGAAGATGCAGAGTATTTAACATCCACTTTCTAGCTGCATCTCTCTGCATGAACTGTCACTGCAAAGGCTTACTGTCTCATGAGCTTGCTTCAAAATGACACACACTCAGAAAAAACACACTCATACATAACTAGACACTGATAGCACAGAGGATAAACAATGTTACCTCACAAGGTGCTCAACTTCACACACTTGCCAACATCAGCCACACCACATACTTTCACTTCCAAACTAGATTCCTCCATGTATATATATATGCACAGATAGTAAACACACACATACACACTGTTGTACCTGTGGCAGGGCAATGGATAGCTGCCTCTGAAGTGACTCCTTTTCGTGGCCGAGCTCGCGGAGGCGGAGCTGAGCCGTGCCCAGGCTGTCCTGGGTCTCCCTCAGGTTCTCCAGCAGCCTCTCCCTCTCTGTCAGCATGTTGACCATTAACGACTCCAGGTTCCCTGTGCTGCCTCCTTCGTCCCCTCCGCCTCTGGGCTCCCTCCCGCTGAAGCCTCCTCCTCCCAACGCACCTCCGGGGCCTCCGACTCCTGCCCCGGCAGGTGAGGAGGGGCCCCCACCAGTCCCGCTTCGCCCATCCTCAGAAATGGTGGGCATCACCTCACACATCATCATGAGACCGTGGCGTGTGTGTGTGTCAAGTTAATAAAGAAAACTAAACAGCAGATTGTGCGTGCAAAATGTCTGTCTTCGTGCCTCGGGTTTTTATGAGCTCGTACTAAAAGTTTGATGTACAAAATATAAATCTTTACATCTTCAGTTTTCCAAAAATATCATTCCTTTGGTCTGCATATCTTTCTCTGTTTATTGCCTTTATGTTTTTTTTCCCCCAGCACCCACTTCTGTATGTCTTTGCTCGCTTGTTTTCCTTCACAAAGTCCCAACCTGCATGGTGAATGATCAGAATGCTTATGTGTTCCTGTGTTATGCAAGATGAAGAAGTATCTATGGGGGAGCCGTTCTGTGGGTGGCTCGGATTGGCGGAGGGTGAGGAAGGGAAGGGGTTATGGGGAAGGAAGGGACAAAGGAGGGCCGATGCTCCTAAATTGCGTCCAAGAGGCTGAGCTCCTCACAGCACCGGGGGTAAGAGCTGAAAAAGAGAGCAGGCATTGCATTAGATACCCCTCAATAGACTTCACTGTGCAGAGAACAAATGAGAAAGGACACTGCAAGAATGAGCTGGTAGTTTGAGACAACAACACAGACTAATGTAAATCTATGGAAATGTGTCAGTATGACTAATGGGTTGGAATTAGCATTTTTGAGGAAATAAAGAATATGATGAGTGAGTACATAATAATGCGATGACTCCAATAAAATGATCAATTCTGGATCTCTGATCATACATCCACCGTGAACCTTTAGAATCTCAGACAGCACACACACTCAGTCATACAACTTCAGAAAAGTCTTGAGGAGACAGGGTGAAACTATTACTGTTCAACTCAGCAGCACTCCAAATAATACAGAATGACACTTGAAATAATGTATGTTAAAGGAATAGTTTGGTATTTTGGGAAATGGCGTTTCTTGCTGAGAGTTAGATGAGAAGATCGATACCACTCTCATGTCTATCCATAACACTACAGCCAGCAGCCGGTTATTTTAGCTTAGCACACAGACTGGAAACAGGGGGAAACAGCTAGCCTGGCTCCGTCCAAAGGTGACAAAATGTGCCTTCCAGCACCTCTAAAGCGCAAAAATAAACTCATCATATCTTGTTTAATTCACCCGTAAACAATTTGAAGTGTAAAACTAAAAGTTGTGGTTCTTATGGGTGGATATGTGCCGAACTATTTCTTGGCCAGGAGCAGTGACTTCCTGAAGTCTGGAGCAGTGGCTCCCTGAAGTCTCTGTCCCACAGACTAATTTCACAGATTAAATAAGCAAAATATAAGGTGTTAATTAGTGAGATTAACAGGTGCGGGTAGGTGGGTTTTGTTACCTTTGGACAGATCCTGTTTAGCTGTTTCCAGTTTTCATGCTAAGCTAAGCTAGTCGACTGCTGGCTGTAGCCTTACAGTATATTCAACTGACATGTTGCTTTAAGGTACCAGTCCCTATGATCTGTGTGACTTAAGCACTGATTAAAGTGTTAAAATGCTAATCTTAATGATTTAAGCATGATAACCACAAGTCAAATTTATTCTCATTCTCAGTTTTCCTAAAAAATCGAAGTATGTGATTGTGATTCAAATATATGATCTCACTCCACAATGCTTCCTTCAATCACATTTATTGTAAATCATCTGCATATCTTAAATGACCCTTTTAACAGGATAAGGCCTTTAACTTTAACTGTCTCACGTTGCAAACTGTGGGCCAAAATGGTATGGATTCAGGCAATCAGCATTATTGTAGCGCCTCGTGTCCCTCTCTTCTTTCCTCCCATATTCTTCACTGTCTAGTCTATAACACTCAGGGGCTTGCACTGGCCTTTATACTTTTAAGTGGTTTGGACTGATTTAATGCCCCATGCAGGCTTCCTTACGTCAGTGAGACTGGGCAGTGCGATAAAGAATTTCTTTGTCCAACCAAAATCATCCATTTTGTGAATCAAACATGTTTAGTACACAGGCCTCAGCACCAGTAAAAAACAAGTCTTGCCAGTTTTCTCATTATTATTATGTGGATGTCCAGGACCAAAGATGGGGACTGCTAGCTGGGTAATTGGAGGCCTGATACAGATACTGAATTAGCTCCTCATGCTGGTGAGCTGGCTAGAGCACTTGGCAACCTCGCTGTATGTCCCACTAAAAAACAACTTACTTCCTTCCCCGCTCCGCTGATGGATAATCACTGATGCAAGACTGAACTGGCACTGACTGCATGTCCTCAAAATACAGTTCAAAATGTAATCAGATTTAAGAAATGTTTCAAACTTCTGTGCCACACTGGTGCCGGTAGTAAAGTGTGTCATCATAACACCATATTGTATACATTAACAAAATGTGAGGCCCTGGAATCATCAAATGTCAGAGGTGTACTTTTAACCCTGATGCGGCATGAAATTTAGCGATAACCTGCTTGAGAGTGGCAGAACACCTTTAGGTGTGAAAAGCTCACATGGAAGACACCTGACTGAATTAGATCATGCTAAAGGTCTGCGTCACAACTGATGTTTTTTTGTTATTACTGCTCTGATTCAAGAGGTGATTTGGAGGTGCTAAACTCAAAGGGGCAAAATGTACACTAATATCCTTTATGCAAAGACCCGGGGGATAAAAAATTGTTTGGGTGTCAACTGTTTTTAAATATAACATGAAGCTATTCTCTTTTTTGGGTTTTAGATTGTCCAGAATCGTACTGGTGTTAATTATGTTGCCTTTTAAAAGCATTCAGCTTATATTCACTTTCAAAAAGACTAAATACATTGATCAAGATGTATTTTTTTAAAAATCATTTTATAGGAAAATATACATTTGCAGAGGGACACATTTGGCGGTGGCACCGCTGCACTGAATGGAGGACTCAGGTCTGAATGTGTCACTATTTTGCCTCTTTAAAGAAATACTCTGTCGATCAAACTATGCGAAGTAGTCTGGTCTACAAGAACCCTCTGGAAACAAGCAAACATCAGAGAGTACAAACTACCTAAAATATCCTCCTGAAATCCATTTGAGTTGGTGCAGGACCTTGAAACACCTGAAATACTCCTGCTAAAGTATAGGGTGGCCTATGAGAAATACTTTTAACCACTCAGCTCGGGATAATCTTGGAATTACTCATTGTCATTACCAGCAGCTCTTCATTAGCTCAGCAGGGGCAGCAGAAAACAGGGCAATGTAACGACAGCAGACTATTGTATATATTGTAACAATCACTGCACAGCTCACAGTAACAGTTCACTCTACTCCCACTGTGTCGTATGATGAGTCTGTGCTGGGAAAACAAAGGATTCATTGCTGGAGTCCTGATTCAGTTCAGGCGAAACGTAAATGTGCAGCCTGCAGTTTTGACTGAAGCGTCAGCTGTGAGGTCACTGGGCTTCAGGACAGCGTGTGTTTATGAGTGTGTGCGGAAGAGGCAGAGACAGCTAGAAAACAAGAGCGAGCGCTAAAGGTCCGGTGCATTAAAATGACACTGTAGACTAGTTACCGTGCCATAACATTACAGCTTTATGAGAATTATGGACACCTTTTCCGTGAATAGTTGCCATTCTTACCGCCATAGCAAAGAGAGCACGGGGGCTGGCAGAGAGGCAGGTTGAAAACAATGAGCTGGTGATAACAGTTTTCTATAATGTAGAGCTACAGCACAGCTACATTATGAAGTAGCTGCATTAAATTCATTGGTGTAATGGGCGAGCTCATGTCACAGTGTCACCACGCTAAAATCGATCAAGCATGTGTGTGTGTGTGCACATGTGGGTGTTTTCATATTATGATTGCCCACATCATCATCACCATCATCATCATCACCATACACAGTCACACTGAATCCTGCTTGTAGCCGCCTACCCCAGAGGGGACAGACTGGTTTTACAGTATCTGGTTGCCAGATGACCAATTAGGACGAGCCCCCTCCAATTAGTCTGTGTATCATGTTGCTAAATATTCCCTGTCTCCGAAAAATGGGCAAAGGAAAATATCATAGCCTTGTGTGTGTTGTGTGCTGTGTGTGTTTGTAAGAGAGAGAGAGAGAGAGAGAGAGAGAGAGAGAGCAGCAAAAACAGCTCTCCTCCACCAGACACTGGGGCGGGGAGAGGGGTTTGCAGGCTCCCACAGCCTCCGACAATTAGAACTAAAGAAAGAGGGTCTTTTTTTACATCCACTTACATGCTAAATCACCTTCCCAGCGACAGAATGCACGCATGTGGGATGCATTCTTGACATTTCAGTAAAAGCAGAGCATATACATGTAGCGACTAATAATGAACGCCCCCCCCTCCTCCCTTCCTAATGCCATGAAACAGTACCCCCTGGCCAAGAAACGCATCATTGGAATCGATAAGTGATTGTCGGCTGCTGGGCAGAGGGAATGAAAGCACCGGGATCCGGACTAACACGCTTTTATTTGCGCTGGCATCCACACTGCACACTGGGCTAATGGGAAAATGACGAGGCTCTCCGGATGACAGGTCGACTCGTCTGTGGCAACCTCCATTTCTGAATATATGGAGGAAAGACCGTTCGATGATAGACGCACGAGCGCGCACAGGCACGCACGCGCAGATCTACATTCTTATAGTAAAAAAAAANNAAAAAAAAAAAGCTCAGTAGTTGTGCATTGGAGTGGTCTCTAAATTGGCCCATCGTGCGTTAAAATGGCCATAAACGCAAACGGGAGGAAGATGAATCCACGTCTGTTCTTTAGAGATCCTGGTCGACTGAGACTGTAGGGAGCATCACGTCAGGAGGATGGCCCACAAAAAAATGCACATCGCACATTTTCAGTAATGGGCCTGCCTTCTCCAGACATTATAGAATTATAATCAGCTCCATAGGCCCAGTGACAGCAGTGAGACGGACTGGGAGGTCTGACTACAAAGCTCCCAACGGCAAAGGGCTTAGTTACAGCCATGATTAATTACAAGCAACACATAGTAGGCCAATATACAGTGGCATCTTATGATCTTATGAGGACTCTCTCTCTCTCTCTCTCTCTCTCTTTCTCTCTCTCTCTTCAAGTAGCTATCACCTCACCTAACTGTATGCAAACGGGAGCGAGCAAGCGCGCCCTAAATAAATCGTGCTGTGTGCTGCCAACACACCTGTCAACGCCTGACACTGACATAGGCACCAAGCGTTGCATAGTCTATCTAATATAAGCCTATTTGCCTCTATTCAAATAGTAATCCCCCACCCTCCCCTTACACACACACACACACACACACACACACACACACACATGCATGCACCCCCCTCAATCCTTGACAACACAGTGTTAGGTAGCCTGCTTGTACATGCACGCACACACATGCATTTATCGTTACATTAGTGCATGCATACTTCTCCTCTGCGTCTTCCGATGGGTTTTATCCCCCCTCTCAATGGAAACTGGGTTGCGATGGGGCGGTGTGAAGTTGCATCCTTACCACAGTCATCGCGGGGAGCCTGTAGTGTCCATGTTTGATGTTAAATATTCCTTAGGTCCATCTCCGCGGATCGCTCCTCGGTGTCCGTGCCCCTCATCCGAAACCGGAGTAAAAAGCTTACTATATGTGCTATTTTTCCTCTTCCTGTCTCTCTTTTCCACATGTAAACGGCGAGGAAGGGGGGTGGGGTGGGGGGGGGACGCGGAGAGAGACGATACGCCACCTTACCACAGACTCCCCCTCTGTCGGATTGGAAGGTAATGGGTCTTAAAGAAACATTCTCTCAGCATTCTCCGCATCTCTGTGATTTACGCGCGCGCCACGCACTCACGCGCACTCGCAGTCCAATCAAACACCTGATTAATTATACAGTGTGTATTTATATCAGAGACAAGTGCAAACTAACTGACAGACATTTTACTCCAAACTAGCCCATATTACCTTTTTAGCTGCAGCTTGTGCCGAAATCCACCAATTCAATGGAAATACAGTATGTATGATAAACAACGTACACATTCTTTTGTACTGCCATACAGCTGTGCTGTATCTGCAGTGTGCTCCTGCAAAAGAAAGCTGTGTGGGGTGATTCTCTGTAGGCCCAACATCAGAGCAAGAGAAAAGCCTCATGTGTGGTATCAGTGATAATATCCAAACTCACATGTTTGTCAAATTAAAAAAATAGCAAAAGTTTTATGGCAGTAGTTTCCAAAAATCACAGTTATTCACATATTTTGAAGATCATATTTTCCCACTTCTGCTGTATGAATACAGTATTTTTGAAATATGAATATTGCATGTCATAAAAAGACACAATCTCTTGTTTAAAATGTATTTAGGAGTGCCTTTACTGTGTGTGGTGTGGCCGGAAAAGCATGCCAGTAACATTCAGGAATATGTTTAAAGTGACTGTTATTACATCTAATCGCCAACTTGTAGCTTTTTAATACATTTGTGGAATTGGCCATATCTATGGATGCTGCCCTGCATGTAACTACATCCACACAATGTGAATTCACCAGCCCAAACATAGAATGCAATCTCATAAAGACTGTTATTAATATGCATGTTGATATTGATATCACATTTGTAAACAGATAAGCAGGCCTCAGTGTGTGTGTATGTGCACATATGTGTGTGTGTGTGTGTGCAGCTCAGTAAACATAAGGTGGTGCTGTCTTTAAGAGAGAGAGCCTGGGAAGGGGTGATGTAATGTGCTCTCAGACAATGATGTCATCGACTGAGACACGGCAAGGATTTAAAGTGACAAAGGCATTTTCAGTGGCTCCATGTAATTCTGCATCAGGGCTTGTCAGAGAGCAGCACCCAAGCACCCGCGGGACCTTCATTGAGGAAAAAAAAAAGGGGGGATGTATGAAAAGAAAGCGAAACATAAATTATTTCTTGTGCGTATAAATGAGGAGCAGGAGTCTGGGATGTTCGTATCAGACACGCAGCATGTTTATTAATCAGGATATTTGAGATACAAAACACATTTTGTTACAGTCACAATAACAGGGTTATGTTGCCATCCACAAGCAGCCATCATCTATCATTTCAATGCGTTACGTTAGATGCATACTTTGAGAGGAATGAAAGTGTTAACCTCAAATACTGGGCCTGTATTTGACTGCAGCTACACATAAGGTATTTGGTGTTTACCATCAACTGCAAGAACAGCACTATATTTGCATACATAGTTTTTTTTTTCATGAAATATTCTTAAGACTTTCTGTTTTATCCTCATCCATCTACATATTATGAATAATGGAAATGTTGAAGTTTACCAAACACTATGATTATTTTTCATATTGTATGTTCCCATGTTCCCATTTCTAACCCAAAGTTAGGTCCAAATTCCTTCTCCTCAGGCATTTTCCTTTACCATAAATCACTTAACTGTGTTCTTGTCCTTCCCAAGTTCATTCATTTAAGCTCCTTAAGCCGTCACTGTTCTTGCCTCTACAAACTTGTCCTTAATACTGTAACTCGTGCCTTCCCAAAAGAGGCACTCCGAATCACACTTCGGCCCTCAAACACAGAGCTGGATGGAGTGATGGAGTGGTTGTTGCCTCGTTCTTGGACTGTCTCTTTGTTCTCCTCACTTGAACTGCTACGTTTCTTCAGCTCGACGGGTCTCTCTTGGTCCACCTTCCTGTCTTCTGACTCTTTCGCCCCACTGTGTTCCTCTCTCGTCTTTGCATATTCATCCAGGGCCTGATCAGAATCAGTGTCCTGAGCAGGAGCTCCATGGATAGTTTCTCTAACTTTCAGCTGGCTTTCTTGCCTTGAGGTGGCTTCACATTCTCTTTGAGGGATCTCTTCATGAACACAAGGCTCTTTTGCTGGACTTTCTGAGGTATTTAACGCTTTGTCCTGGGTTTCCGGTGTTGAATCTTGATGTTTGTTATCAATTGAGGGACTATTTTCAGTAACATCTGATGGCAAATGTATCCTGGAATCCTCGCTCTCTTGGTTAGAAGATCTCTCAACATCATGGGTCGCTTCATCAGGCACAGATTCAGTGATCAGCAGTTCTTCTTCTTCTTCTGGCCTGGATGACGTTTGGGCACTTGAATTCCCATCATTCTTTGTTATATCTGTGTCTGAAATACTAATGTCACATGCAATCTTATAGAAGAGTGAGTGGTTCTCTTTCATTTTCTCTAAGCTTTCACTGACTGTGGATGACATTTCGTTGGAATCAGCCACATCGTCAGAGCATGCTGGTTGGTTCTCGATGTCTGATGTCTCCTCACTGCACATTGAGTCTATGCCAGGGATCTGCAGAGGTATGCACCCTTGCCACTGGTTGGTAGAAAGGAACCACTTGGCTCTCAAATCGGAGGATGAAAAATCACTTTCATAATCATCGGCGGCAGATTCTTCAAGCTTTTGCTCCTCTCCATCCTTGCGACTTGTAAATCCCCTGCCTCCATCTCTCTGGTAGACAGTCATAGATGAGATGTGATAAGGTGAAGCTGGACGTTTGATTTTAGTTTTGGCAACCCCTGTTCTGCCACTGTGATCTTTGTGTTGTGTTTTGTTCCCAAATTTGACTTGACTCTTTGATTTTTTCACATGTCCATCTCTTTCATTTTCTTCCTGGGATGTTCCACTAGAAAGCTGAAGTTCTGCAGGACTTCTGATGTTATCTCCACAGCTTCCAAAGCCGTCATAAGATTCATGGTCTGAAAACAGTAAAAAAA
>NTHP01000175.1:64928-97964 GCA_003416845.1 Oplegnathus fasciatus | reverse complement strand
AAAAAAAAAGTAGCTTATTATGCAATTAAAAAAGATTTAATTGTAGCCTAATTTTAGCAACTTGATCTTAATTATAATTCTTAATGTATTGATTTTGTGTTGGGAATTAAGCACCTGATTTTATCCTTTGTTTTCTAGCTGTGTCAGGGGGCACCTGATGAACTTCCTGCCCCTTCCTCCTGATTGGTAGTTGATTGTGTGTAGTAGCACTCTCTCTGACTGCGCTAGATAGATAGATAGATAGATAGATAGATAGATAGATAGATAGACAGTAGAGACAATTAGTAGAGACCTTCTGTAAAGCATATACAGTATATATAAATTCAAATATAAAAATGACCAAAAAAAATCCCACCTTCTTATGACTCTCTCTCGTATTCGTTCCACACGTCGCAGTTTGGCCTCTCGCTGCTCAGGGGTCAGACAGAGGTCAGGGTCCATGTCGGGGGTCAGAAGGGCAAAGGGCCGGTCCTCCACCTGTTCAAGCAGCTTCACATTAGAATGTAGACTACACCACAATGACCCAACCTAATTGATCCCAAACATACTATGAGTAATGTCACTATGCTGGATGTTTGTTCATTTTCTGCGCAAGCTCAGTTTTGGTCACCACTTCAATACTCTTCTACATACTGGGTTTTAATAAGGTCAGAAGAAAAGCAAAAAAAATATTTGAAGAAAACTACTGTTGATTTTGCGATTTATTATTATCATTTTCACACATACAGGAGTGGCATCTGTGGGACCTCACACAATGAGGCAGTAAAGCCAATGTCCACAAAACACAAGGGTTAAGTTGATATCAAGTATAATGGACCAGAAAATTTATGGTATGGTGTCATCTTTCTGAATATGCTTTGCTTTAGTCATGTGAGTCTTTGATTTTTTTTAATTTTATTGTTTTTTGTTTTTTATTCTCTCTTACCCTGACGTCCAAGCTCGCACTTCCATTTCCTAAACCTGTATGGTCTCGAACTTGATTCCTTGAGGTCTCTGTAGGCTCGGCTTTGCTCGCTTCTGACCGTGACTCCTTCTTGGAGGACCTCAGTGCTCCCTGATGCTGCTGTCTGTTTGTCTTTTTAACGGACTGATCCTGGTGCATCTCTGCCGAGGACCGGTTTTGATCAGGACTGTCCAACAACAGACGCCTGGGTGGCTTGTTCAACATTTTTTTACTCTGCTCGGCCAGTCTTTCCTGCATCTCAGGTGGGATCTGCTCAGGCAGTGGGTTGTCGAGCTCAGGTGGGGGATCATCAACAGAAACCCGTCTGGCCACAAGAGAGGACGGCAGTACAGCTGTAACAACTCGTGTCACCCTTAGAGGAAAGGGGGCCTAAGGAAACACCAATATAGATTAGTAAATGTATATTGGTGTAGTATATAATGTAGTATTTCAGTCAGTTATACCAATTAATTATTATCATTATTATTATTATAATTAATTTGGCAGACCTCATCTCTTGTCTCTGAACTTTGACTCTGGGTTTGGGCGCCTGGAGCGGGTATGGGGGGTTTCTTCTTATTAGTCAACCTCTCCTGATTCCTCTTCATCCGCTCAATCTGCTCTTCTTCACTCATCTTCATCTTCTAGAAAAGATATAGGCTGTTTAGAATACGAGTCATTTATGAACTCTGCACCTCAGCAATATGCATGTAGAAAAGGTAAGAACAATAATCCATGATTTGCATGTCAAAAACACTGCTAAATATAAAAATAGATGATTATTACGGCTGTGTGTTTGCATTTGTTTGTGCAGAGCTGTATGTGCGCATGAGTGTATGTATGGCTGCTTGTATCTGTACGTTCGCATATATATATATATATATATATATATATATATATATATATATGTGTGTGTGTGTGTGTGTGTGTGTGAATGTGAGAAAGGGGGGTTGGGTGGCAGAAGACTGAAAAGACTGAGCTACTGTGCTGAGACATCAGCCTCTGCCTCCCCCTCTCGCCTAGAACAGGCACTGCAACATGCCCTAATTGCAAAGGAAGATGAGAGAATCAAAGAATTGGAATTTGGCTGTGATTGCAATGAGGAAAAATCAGCTTTGACTGCTTCTATATTTGGAGCGTTTTGGATCACATTGCATACATCCAGATACAGTTAACCAGCAAACAGGAACATTGTGAAGAATCAAACCTTGGTTGATTGGTTCATTGTATCTGGTGGGATCCACTTTGAGCCAGACTGAGAATCTAAAGATGAAATGAAAATAGAGGAAAGAGGAGGAGAAGGATAGAGGATGGGTGGGAGGAGAGAGAGACAGGAAGAAAGAGAAACAGGAAATATGAGGGTGGAGGACAAAACAAAGCCACTGGGCGCTGAAAAAAAAAGATTTATCCTTTTGCACAAAGCATCTATTAAAGCTGTTTAATATTAGATGTTTCAAAAAATATTAATCTACAGGCCATTGTATTAATATCACTTCCGGTACTCTATTTGCATTGAGTATATCTGAGCCAACCGAATGCGTCTTTCTGTGCTTTCACATTAAGGAGGTCAGGCTGGCTATTTCCTCTTCTCTGTACAGGATCAACAGTGTGACTGTAGATTCCCTGAAATATAAACAGAGAAAAAAAATTTGAAAAAAAATTCAAACTTGATAATGTTTGTCATTGATAATGTCAGTATTTCACACCTCATATGGTGACTCTGTCCAGCCATGGCCCTGATCCCTGCTCTGGTGGTTTTCCTGTAGCTCCTGGGGTAACGGTGGGCGGACCGGTGGCTCTTGTTCCACATCCTGTCAGGGTGATTGTCATAAGGGATATGAGAGAAGATCTTACCTGCATGTCTCAACATACTTTAGAGAGATCCATCCTTGACATTTGCTAAGTAGCCTGACATCATGACAAACCCCACAGAAGATAGTAGATCATATAAAGCCATCACATCAGAAATAAATTAGCAGTAATTAGATCTATAGGTTGTAGAATTTAAAGCACTGCAGGTCTGTCCAGGAATCTAACCATTCTCAAATTTTGTGAATGAAAAACCAAATGCTTTGGCCGTACTGTAAGAAAACACCTGTAGGACTCAAAGATCTAGTCAGAAGATGGCAGCAGATGGATTTAACCTTTGCCTTGAGTGGCCAACAATAACATGTTTGTTCATAAGCAGAGAGCAAATGCCAGGGGTCACTGACAAAGGAACAATGGACAGGAGTCGTACCATTGGCAGTCCACTCTGCAGCCTCTCTGTGGGAGAGCCAGGGGATCCAGGATGTGGAGCCGGCGGCTGGAACGCTGAGGGGGAGACAGAAAAGGTCACAGTGTTGACACTGTTCATCTATTGTCAGGTTTCGTGTGCATAATCAAGATGAACCAGGCACTTTTGCGTATTGGCGGCCTCAGATGGAGGCAAGAAGCAATTGTTTGAATTTTCAGGATTTCAAAACAGAAATGTACAGTATGTAACGTGACAGCAGCACGCTGTTAAGACCTTAGACTTAAAATTCTTATTGGCTGATGCAGGTGAAGGTGATGAAAAGATTCAGATTTTCTAATTCAATCACAAGTTATGATTCATTAATTCCTGTGCGCAAAGAGTATTTTTTGGCAATTTAGCCGAACTGAGAAGCTCTTCTGCACTGAAGCCTTGTGCATTCACTTGATAAGATGGCTGCTTTTTTTTTTACATATAATATTGCCTGGTGTAGCTTGAATTAATTCACTTAACTGCATCCAACAATTCTTGATCCATCCATTCATGAATATATAGAAAATATTCATACATAATAGTAACAATGTGTTGTATAAAAGAATGAGACAACTCCACTGTTGTAATCAACTGAAATCAGAAATGTACAGTAAAGTACCATTATCATATTTTTACAGGTTTAGACAGGTTTAGACTGACCACAACCACAAAACATCTAAACAAAACCTTATTTTTTTGTAACTCTACAGGCATAATTACTCTAAGCGTTACAGTGAGGGAGAGCTGAGGCTTACTGTGGTGCCTCTGTAGTCCCAGCAGGAAGCGGAAGTGATCCCTGTTGACCTTTAGTCCAGCCAGAATGTCCTCCATCATCCACAGCTCTCTCTGGGCCTGAGACTGGTCCTGATAAAAGGAAAAGAAATATCTTCAGGCATGAACCTTAATGATTTGTAGAAAGACACGTCAACACATCTCCCTTTAAGGATGAGATAGAGAGGTTTTGCAACCGATGCAGCATATACATATGTGTTAACCAAGCTTAATATATTAGTGCAAAAAGTGTCCTATTTGTAGTTTATAAATACCTGTGGCATTCCAAAGTTACAGATGTGCTGAAGGTGTGAACGGATAACCGACAGTTCACTCTCCATTCTCTCATATTGACTCCACACTCTCTCCATTTCCTGAACAAAATGATTAGAAGATTTGTGAACAATAAATAAAATCTATATTGACAAGTAAATCAACCATAGAATATACGATGCATGTACATATGACACCCCTAATTTCTGCTGTTTAATTATGACTAAATGACTACTTATGTACAGTAGTACATTGTTTGTCTCATTCTGGTTCATTACACACCAATGACACATCACACATTCTGGCCCGTATTGTGACCAGCTCTTCCTGGAGCAAAGCCTTCTGGGTGAGTGCTTCTTCCTGGGCTCTGGGCCCCTGGCTTTTCCACTCCTCCAGCTGCAGTCTGGACACCTCTAATGCACAATGGACGCTGTCCTGCAACAGGGAAAAAAAAACATCATTATTTTTATTCTTAAAACAGTCACAATATACTGTTTGCTATTGCTATTTACTATTTGCCCAAATAGACAGAATACAGTACGAGAAAAGAGGCATTTTAGTATGCTTTCATGGGTTGAATGCAACTAAAACCATTCATGCAATTTTTTGAGCTGGAGTTCAATTCTCAAGGTGTTTGGTTAGTTTGAATTTTGAAATCGTGTGGGACTGAACAAAATATTGTACAACAAACCATCAGCTTACCTGTATATCCAATGCATTAGCTTTCATAAAATAAATGTATTCATCATGACTTATCTAAATAGCCTTACGTTTGTAGTCTTATGGGGTAATTACTGACCTTATCCATTTGTAGCTGGGCCAGTTCTAAAGACAGAGACTGTAGCAGCTTGTCACACCCACACAACCTCGTCAAGACAGCCTGAAGAGGGAAAATCAAACCCATGTCTACTCAGAGAGAAACCTCCAATAAGATGATAAATAACCGCACCATACTCATGCAACAGTTAAGAACCGTATATTAATACTCACATCTGCATCACTTTCAAGAGGTCTGATTGCTGGGGTTTCCCTCGGGTCCGGCTTTTGGGACTGAAATGCATCAATGTTGTCATTTTGTTAAACAGTACTTTTAAAAGGCTGTGCTTTTTTGATATTGTTTCTTCATGTTCACCAGATTTTATCAATATTTGATTGTTATTGGGTCATTTTTTAAATATATCTTTTATGAAATCCTTGCTCACTACAGTACATATTTAGGGTATTTGGTGTAGGTTAATGCTTGAATGCTTCAGTGTTGATGCTGGAATGTTGTCCTTCCAAAGAGCACAGCACAAGCTTCACAGGAGACAAACACAGGCCAAAGCCATGTATTATGAGTTTGGTCATGAATTTGAGAGAAAATACTCCATTACTACATTTGTAACGGCTGCTTCATGTATTGCAATGCTTATTTCATGTACTGTAGCATAATCATGGCAGAACTCATCATAATTAGACAAAACACACAGATATAACGACAATTAAACACAATAACAATAACGACCACAATATATGATTTATTAGTCACAAATACAAACTGACACAATAAACATTAGTGACAATATAGTACATAGACATGGACATAAAACAAGTCAGTGACGTATAAGGTCTGTACAAAAATACTGTTGCACAATACTGTTGCAAATATACTGCACGGTCAGAGACAACACCACAACACAAACAACATTTTTAAGGACATATACATACAAACAACACAACACAGTTTTAAAGTTGTACCACACAAGACACCATAACAACACAGAACGCAACGGGGCGGGCTGTACCATAGCTGGCGGTAGCACACAAACAGACAAATGGCTGCGGTGATGGTGATGATGGTGGTGGTGGTGGTGTGGGGGGTGGGGAGCATGTGTGGCTCTTGATGAGGGGGGCAAAGGGGGCAGTAAGTCTGCATGTGCTCCTGTAGAGTAGCTCTGAAAGAAGAGACAGCATGCATTGGAAAAGAACACAGAACACATGGCATGATACAAAACATACTGTGCTACTGTACAGGAGAAGTAAAATCCATCTTATTAGTGACTTCAATAATCTGTTGAAGTAGGTTTTACTCAGTAACAATCACATGTTATAACTTTACTCAATAAGTGTGATGTGCTGCACACTAGTCTGAATGTTTTGCTGTAAATGTATTGTTCATATTATCACCTTTCCTAAAGGTCTTCTCCCACTTGAGATGTGATGGACAGAACCATATGTTGCTGTAGGCTGTAAACAATAAAAAAGATAAGGTGTGAGTAATATGAGTACAGTATGGGGACACCAAATCATGTTAAAGGAGTACTCCAGCGATTAACTATTGCACTTCCTTAAAGGGGGGACTCACAAGAGAAAGATTTAAAAAAGAATGATCACAATTGAAGCAGCAGAAGCCGAGATACCCTGACTTTTTTAGTCTCTAGTATGGATAAAGCTCCAAAAATGCTGGATCCTACATTTCCCATAATGCAACTTAATAGAGTCTTTCATTAGACTGTCCTTGCCTCCTAAATACCCCTTCTTTTCAACACCACACCTTCAGTTTGTATCAGAGGCCATTTGTTAAAAAAAAATGTAAGTCTCAAGTCCAATTTGAGATAACCCTGATGACATCATCAGAGTTATTTTTTTCAAATTTTGGAAAGCTTCCTCCTGAGCAACATAAGATTACAATTGTTCCCACAGACCCTTTGTGATGAGGAAACTAAACATTATGTATAAAATTGTTGGAGCACACCTTTAAAGCAAATTTGAACACATCAAACCCTCAAATTTCCATTCTTAAGTAAATAGAAAAGTAGTATTTCCGTTAAACCTATTGTACAGTATATAAAGACAACATTTATTTAAAATAAAGTGGTCCTGACCTTGCTTAGGCTTTGCCACCTTTCTGTGACTGGAGTGTTAGGAGTGGATTTGAACTCCAGCTTGGGTGAGGCAGGTGCGTAGTACAGGGTCTGTGGCACCATGACCGAGTCATCGTGGGGTCGAATGTCAACCCTTCCGACTGGTGTATGAGGTCGTGAACCCAGCTGACCTCTTGAGGTCAAAGAACCTGTTCCCATAATTTCTGTTTGCATGGGTGGTGTGTTTTGGCCGGGAAGAGAATCCTCCTCTTGGTTTGGACCACAAACTCTTCTTCTGCTAAAATCAGGAGGGCTGGGTGTTCTGTTTGAAGAGAAAACAGAGCAGAATGCCAAAGCTGGGACCTTTCTCAGATGATTTTCCCTTTAAGTAAACCACTGGGATTTAAATATGTGCCTTTCACACACAGAGATGACTTGACAACCTGCTGTTTCTCTGACGCACACTTCGCCTCCCCCTGTGCTCTGAGTGCGACGTCCCCATCCTCCCACTAGTGAGATGACTCGGTTCACTCAGAGTCCTGCTGACATGCCTGTGTTTTTGGGAGGGACCCTCTCCATCAGAGGGGGGTTTAGGGAAGTCCACTGATTCACTGCTGTCACCTATCTGTGTGAAATCCTGATAGCTTGAGCAACGCCTGAAAGGATCAGAGATGCAGCAAAAAAAAAGCTCACCAAGTGCAATCATGAAAAACGTTTGATTTTCAGAGTAGAACACCTCATATCCAAAGTGAATAGCGCCGTACCTGTTCAGGGAGCTGTCTGGCTCCATTATAGCAGACTGACTGAGGGCTCGGACCCAACCCAACATATCCTCCTGAGTGTCAGCGCTGAAGAAGTAAGAGCGCATTCCCTGGTGCACCACCTAGTTTTACAGAGATCATTTACAATGTTGCACTGTTATCATTCCCAAATGTTTTTATATAGAGAGTGGTTTGGTGTGTTCAGTGGATTTAGAATAGTTAAAACATTCCTGTTTACAAGTTTATTATGGTCATCAACAACATAACTTAATATCAAATGTTAACAATATATTCTTTATGCCTCTTATATGTTTATGCTTTACCTGTAACAGAGTATTTTTACACTGTGGTATTGCTACTTTTACTTAAATAAAAGATCTGAGTACTTCTTCGACCACTGTTCCACTGTACATATAGATAATAAGACAAGGGCTTACATTTCTATTGTGACATACATTTCAGTTGAATGAGTAACCAAATGATGATACCTTGAAGGTGAACTTTCTGTTCTTGCATTCTCGTGGTGTGCAGAACAGGATTTTGTAGCTAGGGAGTGGGATGCTGCCCAGCACAGATTCTTCTCTACTGTCTGGGGGGACAGCAAAGAAGTGAACAAAAGAAGAGACGCATTGTTGTACAATGAGAGCACATGAAAGGGTTTTATCCCGACAAAGCACTGGGCTACAAGCTGTTTACCTTTGTAGTAAAACAGACAGTAGTTGGAAAGGACAAACCACCTTCTCTTCCATAGCTTCAAACCAGAGCTGTCCTGCAGAAGGGAGACTGATTAGGAGCCGCTCTTTGCTTAAATCAGCCACACACTCTTCTACATGCATTGATGACGACATTGTTAAGTAGGCCATGTTTGGAGAATTACTTTTTTGTTGAGCCATCCTCTGATGACCACAGGACAGTTGGGGTCCCTCTTAGCAGCCTGACATCTTTTCCCAAATGTTTGCACCTTTCCGTCACATTCCTGTTCACCAGAGGAGGGAATAACACATTTGTATGCATTAACAGTGTCACAATAAGCTGTGCACATAATGACTAGATAGACAATGCTAACTTAGAACAAACCTTTATGACAGGAATGTAGGAAATGGTGGCCACGCTTGATGCTTGGCTTACTCTATCCTGGTCATCCATTCTGCAGTGAAACAGAAATATTTACAGTATATATGGACTACAGTTGAAAACATTCAGATAGACACTCATAAAAAGCAAAGAAAGATGAGTTAATGAGAAAAGGATCAGAGTCACAAACTTTTAACGGAAATGTTTTTAAATTTTAACTAATTTTTATAGCCTACCCGTAACATGAGCTTTGAGTATTTCATTCATATAGGTGTGTTTATAAATAGTGAAAGTATTGCTTCATTCAAGGTCATAATTACACAAAATATAAAGAGCTAACACAAATTTCAAAAATATGAACACACATGATACATGACCAGTACTGAACAGCACTTCCCTATGTTGAGACTTTGCTTACACATGTGAATGAACTGGTTGCAACTGGTTGCTCTGAGTGAAGCGAAGACGTGAGGCCTTACCAACACAATCTGAATCACAGTCTCTCTCTGTAGAAGCAGTCAGTCACTCCCATGAACAGCACCCACGTACCCTCCGAGCACACATATGCCACATTCCCGTATAGTTGAGATTTTTTTCCAAGTCAACTGTTCATCCTCTCAGAGACTTGCTGTTGTGCTCTCCCCACTTCCAGCAAAACTCTCCCACAATTCTATTCTGAGCCATAACAGGCCGGTGTGCATCCCCACCATGAAACTGACAGGTGACAGCTGCGTCGCCGTGGTGGCAGGGAGGGGCCCGGGACTGTGTGAAAACCAATCTGGCAGCAGGGACGGGCTGGTATGAGAGACTGAGAGAGATTTGGAATGTGTCCCAAACTGCAGAACTGCAGCGTGGACGGCTGAGGGCAGAAAACCAAAATAAAAGAGTGTGGAGCAGTGGAAGTAAAGTGGCATGTTGAAGACAAATGTGTAGGGAGGGGTGGGGATCACTGTGTCACAGGTTTGTGTTTTTCTGTAGAGTCACACTGTCTCTTCAGGCATGTGACTTCAGGCAAGGTTTTATCAGCATATTGTTATATGATAAACTTTGTTATTACTGCCTAATAATATATTTATGAAAATTATTTTATGATTATATTATTCAATTATAACTCACATTGTAGTCATTTAACTTTCACTTTATGCCACTCAGAAACTTGTCCAACATTTTCTAGATGTGCAGTAAAAATTTGTTTATACTTTTTATTGTTTGCCCAGGTCCTAATAATGAAATATGTGCATAAGAAATTAGATTCTTCTGATTCATCTTCTTAAATTACTTATTTTTAAGTCTTGATTTACTACTCATAGTACTATATAGTACATTTAGTACCATTACCACTAAATATAGTAACAATTTCTATTCTTACTTTATGCTAAACTACTTTCTTACTGTATCTTTGTATGTATGTATTTAGAAGAGATGAGTATTTTTTGATTTTCAATTTTTTTTATATACTGCTAGAACTGTACAACGATATAAAGTGCTGATTTATGATTTATGAGTTTCTCAAACATATTAACTTTACCTTAAATTTCTACTTTATAGCAAACTGCTTGCTGTATGTGTGTATGTACTATTTCTTAAATTTGAAAATTTAAAATGTATGTGTGTATGTACAATATGTGCTGTATTTGCAGATTATGTATGTATGTACATACTGTGTGTGTTTAATTATGCAATCATTTCATTTATGAACTCACTTGACAACTGAAAACAATGCTTATTGATATTTCAAAGCTGATTCTCAGCTACTTTAAGTTACACCTGCCATAGCCGCTTTAGCAAAGCTTCATATTTACAGCTTATCTAAACTGTACAGTTACTGTTGACCTTCATGAAACAGCAATACAGATGTACTAAAAGATAAAAAGTCATGAGAAACATCTCACACTGAGCCTCCACAAGCACTCGTGGGTGACCCAGAGGTTCAACGTGGTTTAGCTGCCACAATCTATGTCCGTATCAACCACAGTCCTCTACAAGTGAGATGGAGTAAATAAGAAAAAACAATCAAGTCTTTGTCAGAGATGAGAGAAGAGACTAACAACCTCATAGCCGCTGGGGGTTACGTGGGTGTTGTGAAATATTTGGAAAATCTCCTTCTTAATCAGCGGGGGTCACTTGCTCGGGGAGGAGAAGACTTAAAATGCTAAAGAGGGATGGAGGGGAGGACAAATGGTGGGTCTGTGTACCACACAGAGTGCGCTTTGTGGTGCCCAAGGATTCTGGAGCATCATGTGAAGTTGGACACAGAGCATGTTGAATACATCGGCCCGGAAAATATCCTCCCTCCCCATCAACAAAAACATTTGCATGTCTCCTACATTCTCATGTCTTTGAATGTCAACAAAATCATCACTATACGTTTGACCTTGATAAGTAAAGTAGTGACGTAAGGCACTGCCACAACTACTAATTTGACTGCCTGAGAAGATTGCGTAATGAAGGTACTGGATTATTGTACACAGCAGATTTCATATGGATTTAGACAGTTAAGTTGGGCCATAGGAGGCATAAAAATTGCTGGGTGAATACAGCTGGGATCTCACAGCTTGGCAAAGCTGAGAAAAAGTCTCCCAGTGGGCCTGTAATAGTTCAGCCACAGATAATACATCACATCGCTGCTTTATAATACTGTTAACCTTGAGCGACAGCAGTCTTTTGTTCAGCGTATAACAAACTGGAAAATGACTGTAAACTTATCAAATTAATGAAAACACAGGATTAATAAAGCAATACTGAAACTCAAAATATATTTCTGTGACAATGGTTTTTAACTCTTCAAATACTGCTCATTACATGTGACATAAATCATAATAAATGCCATATTGCTGTACCTGACTAATTGTGCCCGCCTGCTGGCTGCTTCAAGCTCCATCACTTGGCACGCTTCCTCACAGCATCTCCTCAGGCTTGGCTGCCCTCTTTCTGGCTACCACAAGCTCCTGTTGCCCAAGCAGTCACAACGCTCTCCTGCTATACTCCGTTTCCCTCCTCGTACGTGTGAATCTCCCTCTCTGTTTCTCACTCCTTCCCTCTGTTCTGACTTGCAGCAGCAGTGTTTGTCCGGTGATCTACCTACGCTGGCTCTTAACACTCTGTCCTCTAACAGTGCACTCTCTGTGAGCCCCTTCTTTCTTCCTCCCCCCTCTCTTCTTCTTCTTCTTCTTCAGTGTCCCTCCCTCTCACCCTGCCCTTGACAGCCTCTCTGTCTTTTGCTGAGTGTGGGTTTGTGACTTAGGAATTTCCAAAAAACAGCTGTTCTCCCATTCTTCTTCTCTGCCCTTTACATTATTTGAATTTCATTTCTCAGCTATTTGGATCTAGCTTCATGACGATCAAAGATTTGGATGCCAGTCTTGAATTATCACCCTTGATAAAGGCCTAACCATTCAGGGTATGAAGGGTTCGCTCTGACATCTGAGTGCAAAGGCGTAAGGGTTTAGTTTCACTTGCAAACTGATAAACAGAACTTCAAAAACCTCAAACCAAGGTGCTCAAATATATATATTGAAGCTGTAGATCAATATAATTGAGCATATATCCACTGAACTTATCATTTGTGAGTACTGAGGAAGAGGTTTAAGTTAAAACAGCAGGAAAACAGTCCTGGATAAAAAACAACATATTACAAGTTTAAACTAACTAAATAATCTACAGTTTATTGTAAAGTATGCGCATAAATCTATAGTCAAGATATCTGATGTAGCATTTAAATATCAGACACAATCCCATTGTCTTATAATTAGTGAGTCTAGACTTTAAAGGATTCCACAATTAGGCAAAGAATTTTCCCAGATGGTGGGCTCTTATTTAGCTTTTCTGCTGCACTGAGTCAGCGTCTTGTCTGAGTTCTTCTTCAAATATTCTCAAGATAGAAACTGAAGTACCTCGAATGCACTCGACTGGCACGCAGTACATGATAGAGATGGTGCTCATCGAATCCAGCTGTAAGAAAACAGGTGTACAGTGCTTTAAGGTGAGAAAAGAGAGAGCATTTCTAGTCACGAATAATATCAAAAACCTAGACAGAGAGAAAAGCACTCAAAGGAAAAGTGAAAGCTGATCCTCAGCAGCGGGCCACGGCAGACGCCTCAGGAGAGCTGGCATTATTGCTGTACAAGAGGAAGATATCAAAGGCATTTTAAGAGCTATGATAAGAACAAGGAGATAGGAGAAAAGTCAAGTCTAAAATTACTCTCACAGGAAGGCAGCCTAAAGGCCTGGCTGGTTGGCGGCACCATATTTAAAGTTACAAATAAATGCTGTGTCTAGAAACGCTATTGTTCAAAATCCTGCCACCTCAACACATACTGAAGGCATAGCACAAAACACTCAAACCATTGCTCAACACTCAAATAGTAATCATGCCATCTTATTATTAGTATCTCACATGTCCGGGCCATTTGGTGTTGACCAGGAAGGTCGTGACCTGAGATGCCCAGGATGTCCAGTTCTCACAGGGGACGAATCAGTCTGCCTCCAGATATTTACGACCCCTCCCTTTTAGCATACTACACAATGAGCCCTGTTGACTGACAGCTGCGTGGCTACTTATCATCTCCTGTTACACACTAAACAACCTGTGGGGCGCTCTCATTCAGGAAGCAGGAAGAGTGGTTTCAAGGCTCATGGGAAACGTGGTTCTTGACAAAAGACAGTTAGCTGCCACAGTCCACATTAACCTGTAATGTATGGAGCTCCAAAGCGTTCAATATTGAATAACTAGATAAGAGATTTTGAAATAAATAATCATGAATATATAAAGTGAAATCTTTGATTGAACCAGTAAACTGTGAAATAATGTAATAAATTGTTAAAACTCAACCCAATATTATGACATGTTATTTCATTTTTAATTCAATATGTCACTTTCCCCTCAAAATTCAGCCGATCGCATGTGCTGCTAGCTAGCTGGCTCCTCTTGGCTTGAAGAATGAATGAGAAATGCTTGTCAAAGTGTCACTGGAAAAAAAAAAGCCATAAATGGACATTTGTTCAGTCTATATTGAAATTTATTTCACAATTATTGGTTCATTTATTCAACTCTATTCATCAATATGATTATTTATTTCAAAATGTCCAAAGTTCCAAAGCAATGCTGTCCTCATCATGATATTGTCACAAACAGGCACACGAATGATCAATCTGTGTTCAGTGAGAGGGACCAGAAAATGTAGTTGACTTCTATCTCATTGTGATTCTACACTACACACTGTGTGTCCAGGCAATTTTTAAATCACACTTTTCACATCATTTATTTATTGTTAACCTTCAAGCTACAGCAGGGTTCATGAATGATGAATTACAAGTAGCATATTTAAATGATTAAGAGTTATTGAATGTAATTATTTTGGAATAGATATGACTAATTAGTTGGATGCAGACTGCCCATACTGTCTGTAAAATGTTTTGCTTTTTGTTGTGTACAAACAACAAGAATACAGCAGGTGGAGCTGTTTGATAATTTTGTACATCACATACAGCTTCTACTGGCAGTTTTACAAAAATGATTCAAATCAATAGGTAACATGTGGCTAAAATACACTCGAAAGGCCTTATGTTTATGATTTTTTATGATGTTACAGTACAGCTATGTTGTAGTAGAATATGTATACTGAAGCCAGTGCCAACATGTCTGACTTGTAATGCATCACTTTTGACAGAAGATGATGCTGTTGTCTTCAGTAATGAAGAACACCACTGACCAAACATGGCTGTTCACAGGTGAACAAACAACCCAGAAAGACATATTTGTAGTGGTTGAAGAAGTATTCCTTTATAACAATACACATAGCAATATCACAGTCGCAAGTACTGTAAGAAAATGTACCTGAAGTATCAAAAGTTAAAATAATAATAATATCATATGGCTCCTATGGTGAGAAATGTATTATATTATATTATAATAATATCTTTTTTTAAATTAATTTTACTGATACATACTGCTGAGTAGTTTAATATATAACAATACATCTTATTGTGTACAGTAAACTCATCACAGGTTGTAAGGTGTAATCTGCAACGTCTACTAGTTAACTATAACTGTCAGGTAATACAGATAAAGGTAGAAGAGTAATAAGTACAATACTCCCCTGACATGTAGTGGAGTTCTACTATAAAGTAGTATTAAATGGAAATACTAAAATAAGTGTCTCAGAATTGTGAGTACAGTACATGAGTAAATGTACTTGGTCACCCCCCACACTGGCAAATCTGTACAAGACACAGAAAAAATAAACCAGTATTACCAGAATATAAAAATTCAAACACTCCAACAGAATAATGTGTATGAGCAAACCTGAAGTTTATATTTGAAATTACACATACAGTCAAGGCCCAATTACCAAACAGTCTGTTGTATTTAAACTATCACACACAAACCAGGCTTTGGGCCACTTACTATTTAGCAGAGCTGTTTTGTTATTTGTGGTTTCATATTTGAAGGTTTGCTGTGTAACATTTTGTCCCACAACTAAGAATGAGAAAACACTGGATCATTTTACGAGTTCTACTGGCTGCAAAACAGCTGGTAAAATTCATTCAGGTCACCTATTGAAAGGTGCTTTCAGTATATGTGATTCTCTCCTTTCAATACCAGTTTTAAACTATATTGGTGGTGTAAAAAACAAAAAACAGTTGCAACAGTAAACTATAAACCGACCTTGACCCAGTATCCCCTGTGTCATGTACTTTATGGACTACAGGAGCTCCACATGTCCTAGATTCTGCAGAACAGACAACAGACACAGTGAAGGTGAATGAGAGTGGTGTGTGCGTGTATATATATGTGCGTGTGTGTGTGTTCTGTACATACATACACGGGCAGAGAAAGAGAGAGAGCAGCATGTAACTGATGCTCCCTCCAGGCCATGTTAAACTGTGGACAGTTTGAACGCAGGCCAGTAGCTACATGACAGTAAATCTGCCGGGACCAATAGTGTCAGAATAAATGAGTGCTGCATATATCATCAATAGGGTGGTGTTGGACCAGGTGGGAATAATATCATGGGAACACATTAAGAGGATGTAATTTAGAAGCAGCTACTACTAGTGTTCACATAAAGCTCATAAATTCTGGAAAGAGTGAGGACACTGACATGAGGACGACAGAGAAAAACTGAAGTTTATCTTTTAATGCTGTTAATACATTATTGTTAATTTATTCTTATTTGTTCATTTGAGACTTTATTTCTTTCACAGTCAAATGTGGGTTCACCAGAAACATCAGAAATTACTCTTGTTTTGCTGTATTTGCTGTAAAACATTAAAACTTTGTAGTTTTTATTCACTTGTATTCAGATTGTGGGCAAAGCAGTACACACAGCAGCTTGAAATGTGGGACACTCTCCCCTCCAACCTATATGTCATTCTATATGGGTCACTTATATAGCTTTTACCACTTTGCTCATGACACGAGCTTAGAGTTACCACTCTCTCACATGCCTAGCATAAGCTCATCCAGATACATCGCATCCAAATACAAACATGTAGGGCGCTGGCGCTCTGGGTGTGATTATTCTTGGATCATAGTCTCCAGTTGTGTTTTCTTTGGTGCACGATGGATGTTTGTACCCGTCATATAGGTTTAACTGTCGAGCTCACTGACAGTAAATTCTCACATATGCTCATCACAGGAACCACTGCATAAATCATGCTTAAATGTCGATGATCGCAGGTGTGCTTCAGCAGTTATATATACGTAGTTACCGGTATGTAACTATATCTTTGTTTATTTTATCGTTAGTGAAACAAATATGTTTGGATATTATTCTTAAATTTATGAAGTGTCTATAAATGTTTATGAGGTGGGACAAACTTTATTTTCAGTGTGAAAATATTCATCAAGTATCCCATTAGGAATTTGCACCCAAAGGAATGGCTGCATATGAGATTGGGCCTCAAATACCTACTGTACATTGCTAAGATTAACTTTCAAATAAGTTCTGATGCCAATAAAATGGCAGAACTTGTCAAAAATAACATGATGCTAAACGCTAATACTGATTATCAAACCTTTTTTTGGCCACTTGGGGTAAGTAGAAGCAAGTTAACACAACATTGACATATCATCACTTTCTGAGTTTGAGTTGTTAACAAACAGTTGCTTATTTACATATCCAGCTGTTACAGAGCAACATTATCAAACATTTGGAGTTGTGTTTCTGGTGAACTGCTGAATGTAAGTGTAATATTCACTGTCATTTCGCTCTGTTTTTGGTCTCTACCAACCCCTGTGGGAAATATCTGCTCTTTAGCTGCTAAATGCTCCACTGTGTTCACCAGCTAGTTGCTAACTGTGTCTGTCTGCTGTTTGGTGCTAAGCAGGTAGTGTAAAGTGAGTTTTTAGAGCTTTTTGGCTAAAAACAGCCGCCTGCTGCGGCCGAAAACTACACTATGAGAGCGGTGAGAATGAATCAGAACAGTAAAGTTGCAGCCGAACAGCTTAAAGCTTGGGTAGGCAATGTCTTTTAGAAGCATTTTTTATTATATTCTGACCCTGCACTCACTGCGCATGCCCGTCGTCTTCTACACGGCTAGGCGGCTAAAGCTAGCAAACTAGTTGCACAAGAATGGCAAAAAAAGGAAAGAAAGATAGAAGTAGAAAAGACTATGACCAAAAAGAGGTTGGATAAAGCAAGAGGTCAAACCAGAGTCAGCATCGGTATGGATTTTCAACGATGGCGAGAAGAACTGAGAGAGTTGAAGGGCTGAAAAGTGACGCTGTGAGTACTAACAACAGCCATGTTGGTTGTTTACGTTCATTATGATGATGTTTGGTGTTTTCAAACGTGAATGAGACATGAGGTAGTTGGACACGGTTAGCGACGACAACGATGCGCTCCTCTCCCCAATGCTCTCTCGTGGACTCCAGCAGTGGTCAGGCGGTGCACTTTCTGTCTTTTTTGTGGGGAGTGGCTTTGGGGGGACACCTGAGGGGGGGGGGACCCAAAATGTAATTTCTTAATTCCTTTAAGAAACCACAGTAGATATTTCTTGTGTGGTGATTCCCTGCTGTGTTTACTGCTCCTGTGGACACACTGCTGCAGTTTATGACAAACGGGAGATAATGGAGTCTGTCTTAATTTCCCACATATCCTGTTTTTAATTACCACTGGTAGGTGGGTGTTTTGTTTTTAACAATCCCCAACTTGCATTTACTGTAAATCCTTATGATGTAACTGGAGCACTCATTCCTGGACTGGACACTTTAAGGAGACTCCGGAGGTGTGTCTGAGTGTTTCCCAGTACCATCAGCAAAACAACAAATGACAAATGTTTTTTTTGTCTTTTATTTTCCAATGGAAGTCTGGAACTGCAACTCCTCTGCAGTTTTAATAAATTGTAAAATACACCAAAGTGCATGGAAACAACTTGAACCTTATAATCCAAAAGGTTTGAATTCGCAGATTGGATCAACAATCAATCATCAAAAAAAATCAATATGAAATACATAAAAGCTGCTCTGTTACTTTCTGTTAGCACAAAGCCAAATTAAAACTTGTTTGTATCTATATCGTGCACAAGGGCATTATGCCCACTCATTACATTTTTGAGATTTAGTGGCTTTGAGAACACTTAAAATCTATTTTTGCAATTTTTCTTAGTATCTAACTGCCTGATTAACACAGACCTCCAGGTTAGATCTCACAGTGGCTAAGTAATTATAACTAGTGTACGGTGATTATTGATAGACTTTAGTTTTGTTTTTGCTACAGGTTGGTTCATGTCTCCATCATTTATCCATTTGTAGCTGCATGAAACACTGCAAACAAGCAGTATAAGAGAGACAGTCAAAAGCTACATTCACTTCTTTTTTTACAGTCAACTAACAATTATTTTACAGATTAACTTGTTATTATTTTGTCTATAATAATATAATTTGTATATAATAATTCCTCTGAGCTGAAAGTAACATATTTAGATTGCTTTGACAAATTGTTTCGTCTGACCAACAGTCCAAGACCAGAAAATATTCAGTTTATTATCATAACACACAAAGAAAAGCAGAAATACTCGGATTTGAGCAGCTGGAACAAGCAAATATTTGGCATTTTTGCTTGAAAACTGGATTGAACGATTACTTTTGCAGATGGCAGATGGTAAAAGATGTGGTAAAAGGTGGGTTTCAGCTTCTGAAATGTGAATATTTTCTGGTTTTCTTACTCTTCTGTGATAGTAAACTGAATATCTTTGGGTTTTGGACTGTTGGTCGGATAAAACAAGACATCTGACGCATCACCTTGGACTCTGGGAACTTGTAATAGCCATTTTTAACTATTTGCTGACATTTTAAAGACCAAATGATTAATTGAATAGTTTGCACAATAATTCTTGTTCCCCAGCAGCCATGTAACATCCCCTCTGTCCACTAGAGGATGCTGGACACCATACAACACCCAGCAGCTCAACTCCATTCACTAACACAATCAGAGAGGACAGAGAAGGAAATGAAACATGAGAGAACGGATCAAATGTTTGTGACTATTCCAAGATCATATATAAGCTTACTCAGCTGCAAACCAATAGGTGGCTGCTGTGTGGTTTGTCACATCATCACTTTCTGTGTTTCACATGGAAATGATTGATCAGGATCAACTAATACATGGATGAAACAAGCAACAAAGAAATATAATATGATGAGATTGCAGCATGAGCTTATTCAGTGTAAAACCATGCACACGAGTGAAAATCTACATTGTGAGTGCATGTGTTTCTTAACGTTTGCACGTACAGATCCAGCTGATCAAACAGTGAGCCTGCAGGAGTCTGCACACGCTGCAGACAGCTGATTACACCCTCCATGTCTTCTTAATGCTCACATCTTCCCTAACAACCTGCTCCAGGGACTGAAGATGAAAACATGAACTGCCCTCTCCAAACTCAGTAAACAACACCATAGACTTTTAAATTTGCTGTATGGCCTCTCCACTAAAACTTTCTACAAGCAGAAACACAACATTGGTCATTAGGGGGAAAGATGGCGGCAGCTCTTTCATGCTTTTCCCACTCCTTCTATCTCTGCCTCGCCCCTTCAACTGCCTGATATGTTCCAATTAAAACCAAACCCAGTCTCACTTCCATATGAGATAATCCTCTTTTCATAAAACCACCTCAGCCGGGCAGGTTCAAAGCCAACCTCAGCTGTGTAATTAAAACAGGCTTCTTAATCAGAGCTCATTTTTTCTCCTCTCCCTCTGCCCTGGTTGTTGCTTTATTCCTCTCATTTCTCTTTATCCAGCACCCAAATGTCTCTCTCCTCCCTCCCTCCGTGCTGCGCCGAAGGCAGAATTAGGTTTAGGTAATGGATCAGTGGAGACCTGAACCCCTACCTGAGCAGGACTCCATTATGAAAACTCAAACTGCGAACTGTCAAGAAGAGTGTACGATGAAGGGAGGCCAAACAAAGCTGGAGGCAAAAGAGGGCTGTTTCTCCTCTGCAGAGAACATCCATCACCGAGTCCTGAGTCTCCTGTTGCCTCTCTAAAGAGGACGTGTAAACAAAGCACCCTGAGGTGTCCTCACCTATCTGCACAAACTTCAGGAGAATCTGGGACAGAGGAAACAGCAGGAGAAAACAGACAGAATGGGACTGATGATCAACATTTAGAAAAAAAAGAAAGCGAAGGGAGCAATGAGTGTGGATGAAGAGGAAACAGTGGGGATGAAGAGAGAAAGGATACTGAATGCTGAATCAGCCGGAGGTGGTTTGGTGATGTTCGTTGGATGAAAGGACGCAGGAGGAGGACAGAGGATAGACTTACATCTAATCAATGATGAACGGAAGGACATACAGACTAACTCAAGAAGGACAAAAAAAGATGAACTGAACAGTAATAAAAATAAAAATCTTAATTTGGAAAAGGTGCCACTGATCAGACAAAGCTCCTCAAAAAGTTTACTTCAATGACGTTCAGACGTCTCTTTTAATTCAAGTAAAAAATACATTTGAGAAAAAACGAATTATACTAATAAAAGGCACGCTGTGTCCTTACAATACAGAAGTAAAAAAGTATTTATAATAGTGGCTACATGATTAAAAACAAGACCAACACGTATCCACCGAACACTGGTCTCCCACAGTGTCAAATAACAACACAGTGGTGGTTTAAGTACTCAGATCCTTCACTTAAGTAAAAGTACCAATATAACAATGTAAATATCTCCATTACAAGTAAAAGTCCTTCACTTAAAAGCTGCTTTAAGTACATAAATATCAGGTAAATGTACTTAAAGCATCAAAAGCAAAAGTACTTGGCCCCTGTGAATCATAAATAATCATATATTACATTATCCAGGTGCAACTAGTTTTAACTACTTTACATACAGTTAGGTAGTTCAGTAGTTCCCAAACTACGGGTCTGTGCCCTCCAAAGGGTTACAGGATAAATCTGAGGGGTCGTGAGATGATTAATGGGAAAGTAAAGAAGAAAAGACAAAGTTCTGCTACATACATTTGTAGTTTTTTTTTTCTGCGTTTGCTCGAATCTGTGCTTTTCTGTGAAATATCGGATATTTGACCTCTTTGTGCCACAAACAATTCTGAAACCATCTGAGAGGTTTAGAGAAGAAATGTCTCTTTGGTGTAACTGCTAACAACTCATACACATGTGATTCGTGACAAGGAGACACAACTGGACACAGCTTTGTGTCTTTTTGTAAGGTGTTTTATATTTGTATTTTACAAGCTTAACATATGTTCTTTAATGTGCAATCTTAATTTGAAAAGTAACCAGTACCTATAGCTGTCAGATAAATGTAGTTGAGTAAAAAGTACAAGATCTCTCTCTGAAACTAGTGGAGTACAAAGTAGAAAGTAGCATAAAAAGGAAATACTCAAGTAAAGTACAAGTACTGTAGAATTGGACTTAAGTACAGTACTTGAGTTACTTTCCACCACTGATTCAATATTCAATGAATGAACACTTTGTGACAGATAATAGGAATGAAAACATTTATACATATAGATTTTCCTGAAAAGATTCCAGTAAATGAACCCCACAGAAAAAAATACACTGACAGCTATTTAACTTTTGTTTAGTGAAGCAGAGATAAAAGAGAAAATACCTTGAACTAACGTCCCAGTGATGAAGCCAAAGAAGCAGCGCAGCAGCTTGGTGATCTCGTTTTCACACTCTGCCCTGCATGCATTCATCCTCTAAACTTTGACCACCTGAACCACCAGCACCAAAGAGCGTAAAAACAAAAACAGGACAATACGGGGGTCTCACAAGACAGAACCAGTCAAAACACCCCACAAATGGGAAGAAATAAAAGAAGAAAAAATGTTCAGTCAAATTTTACAGCGCACACTAAAAAACTTTAGTACTCTTCCAGAGGATGTTTCCTCAGTCTGATGTTGCCTGTTTCCCTTTAGATAACACTCTAAAGCTCCTTTTTAAACTGGTGTCCCAGTTTGCTTACAGGTGATGTTCACTCCCTCCTCCTCCTCCTCCTCCTCCTCTTCTTCTTCTTCTTCTCTCCTCTTTCACTTGTTTCTCTCCTCTACCCTTGTCGCCTCAGAGGAGGTGAACTGAATCGCATGATGATGTTGGGTCTGTCCTGAAGCTCCGGTCGCTGTCGTTTCATATGACCGACCCTGACACAAACCACAACACACAATACTGACACCCGTCAACACTCCTCCTGTTTCAGCCTTCAGTAGGCCACAGCGCCGCATGGTCACCGGGACGCGCTCGCCCTCTGAAGTTCATCTGACAGACAGAAGTCCTCCAACCAGCTGGTGTAGAAATATTTGACAGTTCAGCGAAGAAACCAAATCTCACTCCCCTCCCTCCCTCCTTTGTCTCTCTTCCACATCTCATATTACACTTTTCATATCATAGTCACTCATATCTCTCCTCTTCGTCTCTCAGTTTCCCCCGTACGGCCTCATTATCTGACTCTTCTTTAATTCAGAGATTAAACTCAAGTGTCATTTCTTACAATGAAATGAAAAACTTCACCATGCTTATCTTGAACAGATAGTACAAGAGTGGGGGCTTCTACAGTTATGGGTTAGAAGGGGAATCATTCATTAGTCGATCCATTATAACAGCTGTTTTGATCATCAATTAATTGTTTAAGTCATTTGTTAAGCAAAAATAACAAACATTTATTGGTTCTGGCTCTTTTTTCTGTTTTATATCACTGCAAATTGAATATCTTTGGAGCTTTGGACTGTAGCTTGGACAAAACAAACAATCTGAAGATGTCACCTTGGGCTGTGAAAAACAGTGATGTGCATTTTGTACTATTTTGTGACATTTTATAGACAGAACCAGTGATTCTCAATCAGGGGTATGTGTACCCAGGGGTGCTTCTTCAGTTAATCCAATAATTACTAAATTAAAATTAAAAATATCTTTTTCTTCTCCCTAAAAACAATCACATTTCAGGGCACTCTGATGGCCCATGGGTTTGTTCTCTGTCCATGAACCGCTACATTCCCAGTTCGAGTACGACGGTAGACATTTGTTGCATGTCATTCTCCCTCTCTCTCTCTTATCATTTCCTTCACTCTCTCCACTGTCACTGTCCAATAAAGGCAGAAAAAGCCATCAAAAAATTATAAAAAAAACATTTGAAGATACTAAACAATATCAGGATCACCCTGAAAAGACATGATGGGTAATTTGTATTTGAAGAATGTTAAATCCTGACATCTTTAAACCCCCAGAAAGAACAGCGAGGACATCAGTGGTAGCAGCTTCAGCTTTGCACACGATGAATCGATTAATTGGAACAATAACAGACAGATCAGTCGATTATAAAGATAATCATTAGTTGAACTGCAGGTCAGAGTAACATCCATGTATGGCCTGACCTGCAGACACAGCTTCCTCACTCTTAGTTTGTGTTATCAACACCAGCGTCCTCTCTGCCTCTGCCCATTTTATTTTTCAACTAAACCACAGCAACCGCTTTGACACCACCACCACCACCACCCCACCTCTCTCTGATACACATCTCCATCTCTGTGCTGCTATTTTTAGCTGCTGGCCATTACCGAGGTGAGGGCTTGCCCACCGACAATGCTGAATCTCACTTCCCTCGGCGTCGCTGAGATGAAATAGATCCCATCACAGCCCTGTTTTTCTTTCTCTCTCTGTGGCTGTTTTTTTACTCACCATGCTCCTGTTTCACCTACACAAAGAGCTCTTTCAACGATTTTTGCAACCAAAGACAGAAAAAAAGACCTGAAGGATAGTCTGCTGACTGCTTATGTGTGTTAATGTGCTTGAGGGGAAGTTAAAACTACATTTGCAGGTAAAAACGGACACTGAGTAGATGTAATTCAGTGCACAAGGTCATTGGTGGGAATCTTCAATAAATAAAATTCTCCTAAATCGTAGTAAGTGATCCTGTTTGTCCAAAAAGACCTGGACCAACGACACCTGAACCTGCTGCAAAAACATTTTTTCTCAGTGTCTCTATCACTTTCAGCCTAAACAGATGTTATCCAAGCAGCTTGCAACAGCGTTTCCATTTAGTAGAAGTCCTTCAAACTTTCAAAAATTTTAAAAGTTGCCTCTTGCTGCCACCTGGGGCCGCCAAAGTGCAAAGTTGCCTGGTGAAGCCGTGAGGAAAAACAGGGCGGCACTTAGTGAAGTGCTGCTGCTGGTGCCAAGGGAGGAAGAGGAGATGAGACACCTACCGGAAACAAAGTGTGTGTGTGTGTGTGTGTGTGATAAACAGGATTGCATGATAAGCCACAAGGGCAGGTCTTATACGACTGGGTCCAGCTCTCACATTTCAGTGACCTGCTAGAGTACCATTACATGGCAGGTCACAATCACACACATATGCCTCATTTGGTTTAATTAGATTTCTCTGGAGCCCGAGGTAATGTTTTCTTCTTAATGAATGTGGCCTTTATTTAATCCCTTAAAACAGTTTTTAGATCCAAACAAGGTTTTTGTTTTTCCTGTTTTTTCTTAACGCAAAATCAGCGTCGAGGAGGTTAGGAGGAGAAAACAGTAGGTAGGGAAGAATATATATATAATTAATATCAATCTTAAATGTTATGTTAATGTTCAGTGGATCAAACGACAACTTAACACCAGTACGTAACAACGCTGAGAGCTCAGCAGACAGACTGAATGGTTTCATTCAAAAACTCTTCTCATTCTCTCTCCCTGCAGGCACAAGATTAATCGTGCATGATCACAGCTGGACCACTGGGTGGAGCACT
Source organism: Oplegnathus fasciatus (assembly GCA_003416845.1). Lineage (NCBI taxonomy): Eukaryota > Metazoa > Chordata > Actinopteri > Centrarchiformes > Oplegnathidae > Oplegnathus > Oplegnathus fasciatus. Next base: position 72,835 of record NTHP01000175.1, on the reverse strand, counting down.
GAGACTAAAGTCCATGAACAAACCAGGACTGGAGCCCAGTCCAGGCAACATACTGGATCCATGAAGGGAGGGGAAAACATCCAGGAAGTCCTAATGAGCCTTTTAGTTCTTCTTCACCAAAAACTGTGAGCATGTATATGTGTCCTTGTGAGAGGCAAAAATGTTGTTAAAAAGAGGCATAGAGGAGGAAGAGGGGTGTAACAGAGTATTTCAGGGGGTATTAATGGTGGATCGAGGGTGTAGAGACATCTGATAAATGAGTGAATGCAACTAAATGATCTCTGGGTACTTCACCTTGAGGTCAGTGAGTCAGTCATGCCCACAGGGACCTTAGGAGGCCAGCAGAGGTCCAGCCAGTCAATTCAGCGATCAATCCAAACACTGTTAGCCACACTTGTTGTGCATTCACCACATCACACTCACTCGGGATCAGTCCCNNNCCCCCCCCTTCTCTCACCTTTGTCCTGTGGCTGTGTGCTGGCAATGATCCATTTGACCAGGCAGCACTTCATCAGAGCTTTCCGAGAGAACCGCGGCTTCTGCCACTTCCCAGAATCCTTCACTCTGCCCGGTGCAGGCTCCACGCCATTGGCATCTCCCAGCAGGCTGCCATCGACCACCTTGCCATCCGCCTAGAGGGAGGAGGGAGGGAGGAAGAGAGAGAGAGTTCAGGTCGATATGGAAATTAAACAAACCAGGCTTAGATCTTTGAATTAAGCAGGTGATTATGCGTGAGCCTGGAAAATATGATTAGCCTCTGATCTGGAGGTTTTTCAGGAACACTTTAAAGAGGTTCAAAAAGAGTTCAGTTCAGCAGGTCGGTCGTATTTTATGAGTTTTTTATTATCTGAGTTTTTGGACCGTTTGTGTCCAAATCTACTGTCTGCTATACTGTAGCTCCACTTTCTGACAGTTGTACTTTAGTGCAATAATCAGAATAATCAGAACCTGTTATATAACCAGATAGATAGATAGATAGATAGATAGATACAGGGAAAAGGATGAGTGATGAACAAAGAGACAACCTATGTAAGTTAAAATAACAACTTTCACTGTTATGATCTTTTTTGTTTGGGTTAATAGTTGATGAATTACTTTAAAACAGCATGAACTGCTTTTTTTGGCCACTTGAGGCAGTAAAAACAAGCAATGAACACAACATTGACATAATATTACTTTATAAGGTTGAATTGTGAACGTGTTAGCAAACAGTTGCTTATTTGCACACCTAGCAGTCACGAAGCAACATTATCATTCATTTTGAGTCGTGTTTCTGTCTGCCTGATGAATTCCAACAAGTCCAACATTCACTCTCTTTTAGCTCTGTTTTTACCCCTGAGGGGATTTATCAGGCTCTTTAGCTGCTAAATGCTCCGCTTTGTTCACTGAACTTTGTCTGTCTGCTGGTTGGTGCTGAGCAGGTAGTGTACAGTTGGTTTATCAGAGCTTTTTCACTGATTAACAGCTGCCCATTGCGTAAAAAAAACAATGCTAATGAGAGCAGTGAGACTGAACCAAAACATTAAAGTTGTGGGCCAGAAAACCAAAACAATGAGCTGAAAGACGCTAAAACACTTTAAACACCAGAAGCTTAAATAGATGAGAGAGAGATGGGAGAAAATTTTCTGTGGGTTTGTCTCAATACATTTCACATTACATGTAGCCATTTGAGCCTTTGTTAATGTAAAACAAATATTGATTAGAGCAGCTTTAAGTGTTTACTGGATTGTTTTGGATTGCATTTATATTAGATCCAGTTATTATGGATGCTTTAATTTTTGTAGGTGAGAATAATGATAACTTAATTTTACTTATTCACTCCTTTTTTTTTTACTGCTAGTGTTGTGATTTATAATATTTTCTTAATGTGTTCCTTTTCATGCACATAAAAATATCACCCATCCATCTAACACTAATTAATTGCCACAGTAATAAAGCGTTGGAGCGGCTCTTGGATCCCTGCGTTTGGAAGAAGTTTTATAAGCCAAAACAACCATTGTGTAGTTGCTTCACTCACCATATGGTCTTGAAAATGTTTTAATAAGGATGGATTACAACAGTTTGGCTGGAAATACAGTAGCTCACAGAAATCAACTGAAACTGAGAGGATACAGGAAAAAGAATAAAAGGGAGACATCTTTAGTTTAGTTTTAGAGAGTTGATTGTCACTTCACCTGCAAATGTTCAAAAATGTGGCGGACAGTTAAGCCTAAAGATGTAAATGAGCTTTCTATGAAATCAGAGTGGAGGTGAGGTTACTTTAATATTTCTGAGTTAATCACATCTTGAAATATTTACCCCCCTCAGATGAATTAAAAGCCTGTTTCTGTTCATTTTTATATTCAGCTCCAATTTATCATCGTGACTCTTACTATGCAAGACCAATCCCCTCCAACTCTTTCATATTCAGCGTTTATCCTCTTTCATCAGTGGAGATAAACTCGTCAAAGTTTTTTATGCTCTAATATATGTTTCAATGTCTCTCCTTCATATGTATCTTGGCATCATTTCAATTTCTTTTACAGCAAAACGCTGATTTGATCTGATGTGATGTGATTTAGCGAGAATGTCTTTTCTTAAATTCTCAAGGAGCTCTATTAAACTGCTCCTGCTGGGCAAATGCAAAACACACACACATAGAAAACACACACATACGTATATGTGCGTACTCTGGAACAAGTGTGGGGAGGAAGATGAAAGAGGTGAACACAGAACAAACAGTAGCTCTGTTTACTCTGTGGGGAGGAGAGGAAAGCAAAGGATGACAGAAGGGGAGAAAGGGAGTGAGATGGGAGGAGGGAGCACACACAAACAGAGGATTTTAAACAGCTATTTGATCCCATGGGAGTCTGACCATGGAAATCCCACACTTAAAGGTAGTGAGAGAGCAAAAGGAGAAGATGTGAGGAGAACAAGCTCTGCTCGTGTTCTTGGAAGAACTGAAGTCAATTAGCATAATGAATACCGGCCTATCTGAGGAGAAGAGCAAAGGACGGCCAGAGGACGGAGGGATGGAGGAAGGGAAGATACAGGAGATGAAGATATGAAAGCACTCTGCTGGGGACTACATTTACATGGCTATTTCTGCACATCTTCCACATGAACAGGCGGATAAAAAGAGCAAAAGATGAGAGGAAAAGGCGGGAAAGGAGGAAGACTGCGAGGAGAGATATGTACACAGAGAGGAGTGAACATCTGCACAGACACACACAAACACAGAGTCTAAACATGATGACAACACACTGAAATGGGAAGAGATGACGGAAAGTATCCCATTTATTCCGACATCTATTTATTCACAGATCAACAGTGGCACAGCAGAGAGGAGTAATATGCAAAAAGGCGAGGAGCGAGCTCAGCAGCGACTCGCTTCTTCGGAGAAGCAAATTAGAAGAAAGAATTGTTTTCAACGAGGCTTTTCGGAGGAAGTCACAAATTGGAAAGGGAAGGCCGCGAGACAAACAGATGCAGACTGACGCAGTGTAAACACGAGAAAATTCAGCGCTACATTAGTTGTTTATTCACGGACTGCTGGACACGCAGGCACACTCACAATCACAAGGCACACACACACACATTTTCAACTAGTATTTTTTATCTTATGTTCCTTCTTAACGCTTCAGCTAGCTTTGTCCTGAGGCAGCACTTCCCTCTTGTAATGTCTGCACAACATCCTCTGAACCACACACACACAAATATCCTATAAGGCAGAGCGTATACCCATAACGCTCAAAGCAAACAGAGCAGCGACGCGGTGCACATTGCTATACTCTGCCATAAATTATTAAATATCAGTCGCTGTGTTGTTGGTTCAATGAATGTTGGTTTACATGAAGCGTAAACTCTGGCCTCATTACATGAAGTCTTCTCACTGTTAGTCCACTGAACCCAACAGAGAGAGACAGAATCTATAGTTAAAGAAAAAAAGCGCATCAACCTCTGGACATCTATCAAAACATAAAAATAAACTTTAATGCTATTTGGCACAAAACAGAAAATAATGAGAGGCAGATTGTTTTAGCACTCTGAGTGACCAGAAATGGAGAAAGACATTAACTAAATACAGACTGATCCAGGTTTCCATCTAAATGTAGTGCAAATTTTAACCAAATTTACAGATAATCTGCAAATTAAAATGCAAATTTATGCACGTTTCCATCCTCTACTGTTGTGCAAATATTAGGAGTTGGTTCATCGAGTTAAAAGAACGCCAGTCAAACCTCAAACGGTGGAAAAAAATGTAGAAAACATGATAGAAATATGGTATTTATGTTTGTTTCATGTATTCTTTTGAGGAAGGTTACTGTCTCCTCAACACTCCAAACAGATCTAATGTTTCATGTTCTCTATATTGTTTTTCACATTTGAGGTTTCACCGGTGGTCATTTAATTACGTCATCTTGTTGCGGCCTCTTCTTCTGCAATGGTTTAATGGTACCTTGACTGGAGAATTGGCGCCACCTGCTGCTTATCTCGATGAACCAACTCGTAATATTCACATAATGGTAGTGGACGAAAACAAACATTCATTTGCATATTCTTTTGCTGATTTTTTCGAAATTCTGTGAAAATTTGTGATATATTTTGATGGAAACCTACTGAAGCTATTGAGACTGGTGGACAAAGCCAAACGTGGCAACCCAGAGAAAAAAGACTTCTGCCAACGGGAGGTAGAAACAGAGCAACACTTCCTGCTACACTACAACCTGTATAAAGACAGAAGCATCAAATTCTTTGCTGAAATGAAACTCAAATACCAGGGGTTCAAGACACTCTCAGACCAAACCAAAATTCAATATTTGCCTTGGGGAAAAAGCTGAGAGAGAGCCTGAGGGAAAACCAGCAGAATAACACATGAAACTGCACTGAGCTCCTTCAAAATTTGACTCCACCATTTGATTTTATCTCTTTTTTTCCAGTTTTCTTACTATTCCAATCAAATTGCTAAAATATATCCCATCTTATCATATATTTTCTTTTATTTGTTTGGTGGCCACTGGGGGGCAGCAGCACAAGCTACTGTATGTACAAAACTGACAATATTATCACCATTTAAAAAGTTGATCAACATTAGCATTAATTTGGAGTCGTGTTTCTGGCCACCTGTCAAATTTAAGTCCAATATTGACTCTCTTTTAGCTCTGTTTTTGGTCTCCACCACCTCCTGAAGGAAATATCTGGCTCTTTAACTGCTAAACACTACACTATGTTTACCAGCTAGTCCCTAAATGTGTCTGTCTGCAGTTTGGGACTGAAAATGTAGTGTACAGTGGGTTTGATGTTGACGAGAGCGGTGAGAATCAAAACGGTAAAGTTGCGGGCCAAAAAATCAAAACAACAAGCTGAAAGACGCTAAAAAGCTCAGTAGTGCTGAGAAGAACTGCAAAGTCGTGTTTATTATTTTTATTTTAATTATTATTTTCATTAATCCACAATGAAAAGAATCACTATAGCTGCAGTCCTATACAAAAACTAGCTCCACCTCAACCAACTACAGCAGTAAAATCCTGCTTTTACATCAATGTGTGAGTAATAATAATCTAATGACATAATATATACTGTAGTAGTATAATGGCCACTGGGGACTTTGAATACTTTTACTTTTAATACTTTAAGTACATTTTCCTGATTATACTTACCTACTTTTACTTAAGTAAGATTTTCAATGAAGGACTTTTACTTGTAACTGGGTATTTTTACTGTGTGGTATTAGTACTTTTACTTAAGTACTATAAAGGATCTGAATACTTCTTCCACCACAGCCCCTCACATATATAAGCATCTTCTCATTCTCATTGTCACTACAAGCAACACAGTCATTTGATCCATTCCATTATAGTACACTATGCAGTAAGGTGTTTAATTATCATAATTATATTTTACACTTAGTACAATACGCTTTGGCAATATTGTACTTAATTATGGTTGTGTCAATAAAGTAAATTTGCGAGAGAAGAAATTATGACAAACTGATGAGAGGAGGGAGAGAATTAGAGAGGCTGAAGCTCCAGAGTGGGGCGAAAAAAAACGGGAACGTCGATGGAGTTAGGGAGGGAAGTGAAAGAGTGACGGAGTGGGAATAGAGATAAAGAGAGCGAGCTGTAGTCTTGTAATGTCGTATTAGCAGATGGGAGTTTCCATTAATAAGTTATATGCAATTAACATTCTAGCAGGCCACAGCAGAGATACAGCATGTCTCTCTCTCTCATGTTCTGCTATAATGTCCCAGCTCACATGTACTCAGTATTCTCAGTATGACTCAAACTCAGCCGGCAGAGGTTCACCTGTTCTGCCTGTCTGCTTCTTCAAGGTCAAAATGTGCTTAAACATGCCACTCAAGGGAAAATCAGTCACAGACTAAAAAACATGTTCTGAACTGCAATAACCCTTCTTTTTCCATAACATCTGTCAATTTTAGAAATGTAGATAACAAGTAACTTACTATTGAAGTTTATCTTTCTGTCCGTGTCATTGGACAGTCCAAAATAAGTCTGCCTTGGTTTCTTGTGTGTGATTAGTGTGGATCAGTATTGAACATATTGAACAAGTCCTCCAAATTAAACGACAAAATGCATCATCTGTAACTGCTCTTCACCAGTGGTGGAATGTAACTAAATACATTTACTCAAAGATTTTCATTTTGTTCTCTTTGGCGTGCCACCACAATAAGAGGCGATAAGCGGTAATTGCAGGTGTGTTTTTGGACCTCACGGGACTAAACGTTCCCGTTCCTTGTTTTCAAACCTAATGACTAACAAACAGGCAGTCTGTAATTCCAAGAGATACCAGTCCAAGAGAAAGAGAGCCACATTTGTACCTCCCCTCAGTCCCTTTTCTTCTTTCAATGCTCTCCACCTTTGCAAGGCAACGCCTTCTTCAGTCTGGGCAAAGTCTGGTTTTTCCCCTTTTTCTTTGGATTTGCACTTGTTTTAGAAGTTTCATCGTCTGTAGTCATCGATCTTCTTTTTGTTTGTTCGGTCATAGTAACAGAGACCAGAAAAATCAGTATGCCGCTTCACATACAAGTGAGTTGTGATTTGGCGCCACAGACACCCGGGTCATAATACTGCAAATGCAAGGGCTTTCATCAGTGGGCCACAGGCTCAATCACCATTGTGTTACCTCATTCAGCGATAGATAGTGACTTAACAGAAATGTATTTAAATGAAAATCTTTGAGATTATAACTTTAAGTACAAATGTGAGGTACTTGTACTTTACTTTCCTTTTTATGCCGCATTATATATAACAGTATATAAGTACAGCTGAAATGATTAGTCAATTAACTGATTAGTCAATTAACAGAAAATTTATCTGCAAATATTTTGACAATTCATTCATCATCAATCAAGTCATTTTTAAAAAATGAAAAGCATTTCATGGTTCCAGCTTCACAAAAGAGAGGATTTGCTGTTTTCCCTTTTGATTATTTGACATTTGTTTTAATCATTTTTGAGGTTTGGACTTTTGTTTGGATGAAACAAGCATTGTGAAGGTGCCACTTTGGGTAATTGTGATGGCATTTCTCACTATTGTCAGAATTTTTACAAACCAAACAATCAAACGATTAATGGAGAAAATAATCAGCAGATTAATCCATAATGAAAAGAATCATTAGTTGCCGTCCGATACAGAGTAGTTAAAAATTTGTTCCAACTCAACCAACTCCAAGAGTAAAATCCTGCTTTTACATTAATGCATGAGTAATAATAATCTAATACTATAATAAATTATAGCATAACAGTCACAGGGGACATACTTTTAACACTGAAAGTACATTTTCCTGATAATACTTACGTTTTACTTAAGTAAAAGAGTACTTCTTCCACCACTGCCCTTCACACATACAGTATAAGTGTCTTCTCATCTGACACCTGCATCAGCAGGGCAATGTTATTTCTCATTGTC